>VWZX01004381.1:335181-878233 GCA_013399015.1 Galbula dea | reverse complement strand
TAGGGAATCCTGCTGTGGCAGGGGAGTTGGTCTAGATGATCTTTCGAGGTCCCTTCCAACTCCTAACATTCTGTGCTTCTGTGAACTGCACAATTAAAATGTGTTTCAGATGGAAAAGTCTGCTAAAAGTCACTCTTTGGAGCTCAAAAGCTTACTCTGTGCTGCAAGGTGATTTCTTTGGCAGTCTTTCTTTTTGACACTAGAATTGAACAGTGGTGTATATACCTTTCAAAAGTTCTTTCAGGTACAACTATAATCTTTTTGCTATTTATAGTTGCATAGATCTATCTCAGGAAATGTTGCAGCCACACATCCAGTCTGAGAAAATGAACAATAGCTATTCTGAGAGGATAGAGGCAGGTAAACAACTGGAGGCATATAAATAGCAATAATCTCTGCTGTTTGTTTACACACTGGGCTGTTGCTTGAGTTTGTACTTGAAGTAGGTGCAGGCTGAGGTTTCTGGAAGCATTTAAGGCCATATAGACTTGTGGATTTGGCTGTGCTTCATGTAGCCCAGAATCTCATTATTTTCCATGGTATTTTATGTCCAACACACAGGTTGAGTCAACTCTGGTTTCAATCTGACTCAGGATAAGAACCATCCTATGTTCAGGTCCTATAATGTGTTATGCAAGCAATGTCTCCATGGCTTTGGCAGGACATGGCATATTTCTTGCTCTGCTTCTCCTGGAGAGCAGTTTCAGTGCATGGCTGTCACACTCTCCAGAGGCAGCACAGAGTGGAATTGATTTACCAGTCACTCCAGAGCAGACCTCAGTGATGTTGCTCCATGGAGCTTGGTGACACATAGGGGTAGGAGTAGCCCAGATTTAGAGCATGCAACATCAGCAAAAAAGAAAAGAAAAGAAAAAAGTTCCCACTTCTACCAAGGCTGGGAAAGTGTTCAGAGATTAAAACATGAGTATGCAAACTTCTTGCAAAGGAACATTTCTGAGACTCTCTGTCTATAATCATAAAAGGCTTCATCAGTGTTACATTATGGAAATTTGCTGAGACTCCTTTCTGCTTCATTTTACTCTCTTCCCCTTAGCCTCTCATCAGCATTTTCCTCCCACTTCTTTTTAGCTTTGCTCTTTGTGGGTTTTTCTCTGTGGCTACTCCCTCTGACATTATCTTTGTGGTTCATTATTTTCTCTTCAAAAGCCTCTCCTTCCCTTATAAGTGCTTTTCTTTGCCCTCTGTCTCCTTTATTTCCTATTTCTCCTTTGGCCAACATACAGAAAGCTGCAGCTTTGTCTCTTTCCTGGAAAGAAGGGCTGAGTCAGGCCTGCTGGGAGCTGAACATGTTCTTCCAGGGTTCACAAAGAAAGGGAAAAAGGGCTTGAGACATTGATATATGGACCATTAAGTCTCTGTTCAGTCATTTTCTTCTCCTCATAGCAAAGATCAACACAAGGAGAAGAAGAGATCTGAATCAATGCTGAAATTTTACTGGGTGACAAAAGGACAACTCCAGATATTCTTAGCATGGACTGATTTTTACACTGTTCTGTCCCTGACCTCTGTGAAGCTTTCAAACCAGCTGTTACTTTTTGGTGGTACAGTAACCAGATTCATTATAGCAGTAGTATATCCCATGGTGATAAATTGATGCATGGCAATAAAGGGCATGCAACAATGTCACATCAGTTTGCTCAGTTTTCCCTTGGGTGTACCAAGGTGGCAACACTAAGGACATTCAAGGACTGGGAATTTGTTCCTGTTTCTGCTATTGATCCATTCTCTGGACTCAATACAGGTCTGTTGTCTTATTTCTCCATTCCTCCTACCCTATCCAGTATCTGCAGTCATTCTGCCTTTCTAAAGCTTGTCTAGTATAGCACATAAGTGTGCAGGCAGTACTACCAGGGGGACACAAGTAAAGACAAGATTATTCCCCTGGTTTGGGCAATGTGAAGGAATGAAATTTTAGTAACAGTGGTCTTTTTTAGAGGTTTGTGTCAAACATAAAGAATTCTTTCAGAGCATTATCTTAGACAAGAGGTAAGAGGGATAATTTTTGATGTCCCATCTCCTATCTTGCTGCTTTTCTTTCCTCAGGGTTTGGACTGGAGGATCTATTTCCAGTTTTGGCTACCTTTCCTTTCTGTTACTTGGCTAGTGATGCCCATAAAGCAAGCTGACTTTAGCCTGTTTGGGGAGTTTATGGCATCCCACTGCTTTTACTTTTGGTTTTGGCCAATCTGGTTTCACACGCTTAGTTTAATTAGACCTCTCTCAAAACCCCCACAATTTCTGAAGCCTGATTGCATCTGTTAATAACATACCTGTCATCCCTGGGCATGAATGGAGCTAAAATGAGGATTAAAGCAAGAAAATAGAATCTTTAATAAATAGTGTCAATACCTTTGCTGTAACTCTCCAGTCTGCTGGGATCAAGAGAAATTTATGGAAGTGAGGGCACTTTAACCATACTATCAAGCTGCTTGAGCAAACTGAATATGTTATTCAGCTAGAAGAAATTCTATCTTGACACTTCACAGTCTGTCAACTCTTCCTCCTCCTTTGTCCTGATCTCATCCAAAATCCCAACTCCCAATGTGGAAACCCCAATAGTGCATATACACTGCAGTATTCTGGCATCTGTGTTAGTGGCATAGTTGCACAAAGCAATAATTAGATCTTGGTGTTGTCATTTAGATGGCATTAAAATCTAATCTCAAACTGCTTATCCTGTATTTGTTGTACTATCTGTATTGTTGCTAAGCACCCTCCTTTGCCTGTGCTCATTAAAACTTCAAGCATTAATACCAGAGAATGGCAGACTTCTAGGACATAGGCCCCTGGTGAAAAGCCCTAGATATAATCCATACTCAGAAGTAAGGGGGAGTAGTGGGGAATTGCTAAAGCTGACATTCAGCATTGCTAGGAGTTGTGCATGCATTTCCCTTCACCCCATACTGTACTGCAAACAGACTGGCATAAAAGAGCATTGTCCCCTGGAATTGCATAGGACTTTCATTTGAAAACTTTGAACTCTCGCAGCAGAACAGTAATGAAATGTAAAAGCAATGAGTGAAAAGAGCTCCAAAAAAGAAATTCAGGAGAATAATATATATAAGCGCAAAGGGCTTTTTAATTTAACATACAAATGCATAACACTTCACAGGCTGGGAGCTCAAGCCAGACAGGTTCTGACTGCAGATAAGCTGCATATTTTTAATGCTAGAGAGTTCATCTGAGGATATGGCAGATTCTTCACCACCTGAAGTCTCTCAAACCCACAGTGCAGCTCACCCAAAGCTATGAGTGTAACTCTCTATCTTGTTCTATGCAAAATGAAAGTTACAAAGGCTTCCTCTCCCTTTAAAGTATATGGCTACAATCTATGGCTACCATAAATCTAGCTTAGATCACAATATGTGCTTACTTCTCCTTCAATTTGCCTCTACATGAACTTCATCTTTATAGTTTTTAATGGCTACAAGCTGTGCTTGAAGAACTGAAGGTTACCAAGCCTGGAGCACTGATCAGAAAGCTTTTTCTGTTCAATGGTGGAGTCTCAGAGTTAGCAAAACAAAAATGAAGTGGCAGTTGCTGTTCTCTTCATGTCTTTTGGAGTTAGAAGCAGATTTCCAGGCTCACAAACAAAGACTGGTTCTGAATTCACTTTGAGTGGAGTTTAGCACCAAACAGTTTTCCAAGTCTTGGAAAAGTCTTGTGGTTGATCAATGAAATATGTTGCATATTAGCAGTTATCAAAGGAAACACAACTTTGCAGATCTCCAGAAAACAAAAGACACTGCAGGTCTTACATACAATACAAACATAACTGATATCTGAGAGGGTTAGCTTGTGAACATACAGTTGTTGGGAATCAGTCCCAGAGGTTTTCTACAGGTTCCATAGTCCAGGAGGGTATACATCCAAAAAGCCATCATCATTGGGAGAGGCCACTGCTCCTTCTAGCTGGGTAGACTCCAAAACCACCTGCCTTTCTGTCTTCCTCTGTGCTTTGTTGCCTCATCTCAGAACTTGACAGTCCAACTTCAGAAATGACAATTTTCTGATGATGTGACACTGAGTCAGTGCAAGAGGCTTAACTCTGACAGGAATCACAGCTTTGGTTGGTTTAATTATCATTGGTTGCACATGATCAGTTACTGTCAGAGGCATCAGATTCAATGGAACATGTTTCCCTACTTTTGAGCAATGGTTACCACAGGAGAAACAAAGCAATCTATCATGAGCAAGTGCTGTATTGTTCAGCACATCAAATTGCCATGAAAGCCTAAGTAGCATATCTAATGAAGATCACTCTAAGCCATACAAAGAAAGGTTTTTAATTCCCTAGAGTGTTCTGCCCATGAACCAAGAGACAGGTAGTAAATGATGCTTAAAGAAATACTACATCTAAGCCATGGATTTCCTATGTTTGTTAAAGATCTCAGTGGTCATCAATAAGTTTTTTATCTTTCTGCCACCCTTGGGGATCTATAAAATGTGTTGTCATTCTCACTGCCATGCAAACAAACTTTCCCAGAACAGTTCAGACAGCAAGAAAGTAGCAAGAAAGGGAGAGACTGGTGTCCTGGTTTAGGCTGGAGCAGAACTGATTCTCTTCGGTGGCCTTGCTTTCCAGCCGAATCAGTTCTGCTTCAGGCCAAGCCAGGACAGACTGGTGTCATGAGCAAAGCCCAGATGGAATAGCCCACACTGACTCTTTGTACTGAAACTCACTGGGTTTTACCAGACTTAAATGTTTGATGGAGCCAGCCTGGAGCTCACTGCTGCCAAGACTCCCAGTGATATCCCACATCCAGTCATTTGGGGCGTGAACTTTATGAGGACTTGCATTCAGTAAGCTGCAGTGATTCTCACATCAAAGATGCTGGTTCAACTGAAGTCAGGCTATTAGCACAAAGTAATGTCTAAAAAGAAATCTTTCCAGTACTTTGTAAGTCTTGCTATTACAAAGTTGAGCTGTTTTTTTATTTTGGGGGTTTGGGTGGTTTGTTGTTGTTCTTAGTGTGTTTTTTTCCACCCCCCAATTTCCTGGAGACTTAGAAAAGAGATATTGCATTCCTGTTTGTAACAAGCCTTTTATGTACATGAAGCTTGTTGGAGAGATTCTTATAAGATATTAAAGTCAAACAAGCACCAAGTCTGACAGACTTTCTTCTCTGGCCATGTTTTCCACACCTCTGATAGTGCTCTTCTCCTCTGGGTTATTGCTACACATCTTTACTGAGCAGCCACATTCAAAGCTGAGTACAGTATGGCACCTGAAGTCTTTCTAGAGCCAGAGGAAGGGCTACTGCACATCTTTAAATTTATAACCCTGTTTGTTCACTCTTGTATGTTGGTGATTTCTCTGTTTTTTCACAAGCAATTCAGCTAATCATCTACTGTGATACCACACTTTGCTACAAAGCTGCTGTTGGCAAATGTTGGTGTCGGTGTATTTGTGTAAGCTGGAGTTTGTAACCTTGCACTTGTCCCTGTTGAATTTCAGCTTTCCCTTTCCCACCTCAGACAGGTTATGCAATTTTCCAAAATCATTCTGAATTCAGACCCTGTCTTTCTTCCAGTGCCTCCAAGCTTTATGCCAGCCGAAAATTTAATAACCATACTCTTTTTTCTACCATCTAATTCATTAATGAAAACACATGCCAGGATTGAATCCAGAACAGACCTGGCTGATCTCCACTTTCTATATCCTTCCACTCTGACAAAGCACCACTGATAACCTTTGTGATATGTTATCAAATCAGCTTTGCACCCAATCGATCGTTGTCTCAGCTAGCCCATGCTGCTCTGGCTTCCTTATGAGAATGGCACATGCAACCATTTTGGAAACCTTAGCAATGGTAAGATTTGTGACAGTCACTTTTCTTTAATTCTTAAAATCTCTTACATTGCTAAAGGTGGAGATTAGATCAGTTCAAAACAATTTATTCTTGACAAATCCACACGGGCTTCTTGTCTTTGCTGCTACACGAAGCAGCTGCTGCTGTGACTTATTATCTTCTAGGGGCTTATGGAAAGTGCATTTACTCCAGAATTTTTACAAAGCTTGAAGTTAAGTGAGGATCATTTCCCACCTCTCTCCTGCAGTGGGGAAAAAACCATAAACCAAACCCCAACCTTTTAGCTTAGACCATATGTATTGCTTACAGACCTTTTGGTCTTGCATATGCCTGGTGCTGTGTAAAACAGCAATCTGCAATGCAATAGCCACTTGCTGCCTCAGCCTCAGGAGGAACATTCAAGGCTGGTCTCCAAGTACACTCAGGACTCCAAGTACAGCCCATTAGAGCACAAGCACATCCAGGCTGGAAGGACTTGGTAGAGTCTGTACCACATCATGGCCAGATCTGATGTGCTCTGGGTGGCTCCATAGTGGAAGTGGAGGGCTACAGCCCCTCTCACAGTTTGGGGAATGAAAATCAGAACCTGTCAGAAAACATTAACTTCCATTTCCCTACTTGGTTGTTGTGTAAAGGGCTTCAGCCTGGTCACAATTCAGGGAAAAAACAGTCACTAGGAGGGGGAAATGACACAAGTCTCAAAGTACCTAACCTATTTTCATTCTGCCTTGTTAGCTGGGAACTCTCCTTAGTTTTTTGTTCTGCATCTTATTTTCAAGTAGAGTTCCTTAATCCTATTTCTTAGACTCAGAATTGGCCTAAGTAGTATCCAATTTCTAAGAAGGCAGCAGGAAACTGACAGTTTTGATCCTGCAATAACTAGCATCAGTAGCTCACAGTGTGCCTGTGTGTGTTCCCTGGGCAGATGTGTCAACTGGAGGGTATCTGCACACTTAGACTTGTAAAAAGGGTGTTTCAGATCAGTCCAGACATCTTCTTTTGATCTAGATGAAAAGAGGATTCCTTTTTGTTCTCACTGCTGCTGGTTGTAAGAGGGTTGACCCTTTGCATTGGGTCTGTCCACTCACAAAAAGAAAAGGGGAAAAAAAAAGTCTGCCAGGCTGATTGCTTCTGGATAGTTTTCACATACAAAATACAGTTGCTAAACATCCACACAACAATAAAAGGATGGTTCTGTGTTTGGTAACTATTTGTTTAGTTTCCTTTTCATATGTAAAGCAGGCCTTATCCAGACTGAATAACTGATTTGTTCCTGGAGCACTAATAAACCTAAATTATCCCTTGTTCCTAATTTTTCTTTTGCAAATGTGAGGCTCATGCACTTTATTCGTGCCCTTGATTCCTTCTTCTGGTGTTTGGTGGTGTCAGGGTTTCCACAACAGGGAGTTGCATGGCCTGTGGTATATGGAACTGAAAGGCAGAGCTTCTCTGTAAGCTTCTTCTGAGCTAATGTCTGTCAAAAGGCTACCTGTCATTCCAAGAAGTTAGACTTGGTGACTGCTTGTTCCTTCCAGTTCTGTGCTCTTAGATTTCTTTTCCCTTATTAGACAGTGCTGCTCATTGGGAACATGCTAAACTTCCACTCTATATCTTCAGACTGTTTCTGTTTGAAACATTAAGGTTATTTTTCTTTAGCTTTTTGTACTGTTGTTCTTATTGTACAGCCTGACACCAGTTCTGCACAGTTCTGACATATTCTACACAGTTATATACAAAGGGATATTTTTTTTTTTTTGTCCTAGAAAACTTTTGGTGATCTGACTGAGTGAAACCAGAAAAGAAAATGAAAGAAGTTCTATGATGCTTTGGGTATGTGTGTGTGTGGATTCTGCATCCTCATTTAGCAGAGCCATTAGGTAGATGCCCTGTACAGATCCCAGTCCCTCATCCTGTTTTAACATTCAAAGCACTTTACAGACTCTTCTGAATGTCATTGAGTTCATGCCAGACCTTCAGATGTTTCTTCAGAGAGAAAGGATAATGATGGACTGACATTACACATGAAAACTAGCATTTGCTTTATTTGAACTAGGTAGACTGGACTGGAAACAGCTTGTATGTCAGAGTAGTAGAAAAAGTCTAAGCCAAAATGACCTTCCTCTCTAGAGAACTGCACATAGGATACCTCACAATTAATTTTCCAAATGCAATGTGTTTTTTAGTTGCAGAAGCCCTCATTTGCCTGCTCCCTCAAATAGAGGACTAGCATCTTATATCAGAAGTATCAGAAGTTTGCCTGTAATTTTTCTTACTGTAAACAATATCAACAAATCTGCATCTTACCCTGCATCTTGCAGGATTACTCAGGATTCCTCAAAGATAGATTCCTTCTTTTTCTCCAGGATCAACTGCAACCTTTAATCTCTGGCACTGACTGCAAAGAGCTTCTCAGGCAAAGAGTCTCAAACAGATGCCCACTGAGGGCCTCTCCATGTGACTGTGTCTGTCATGTACTGTGTATTACCAGCCTTGTTGGTGCTTGAAGAAGAAACAAGGACCCTAGAACAAAGCTCTTCTCCAGAGGGATTCATCCCTGCCCATGGCAGGGGGGTTGGAACTAAATGATCTTTAAGGTACCTTCTAACCTGAGCCATTCTATGATTCCCTGCAGGCCCAGTTTGCTATACCTGACAGGTGTTTCCTTGAATAGGATGTTCTAAGGTATCAGCTACTCCCTGGGTAGGATTGCTTGTATATTTTCTAAAAACACTAGTCAACAGCCTTCTGCAGACACCTTCTGACAAACAGGTCCTGCCTTGACCTCACAGCTGGGGAACTGTTACAGTGATGGGCTGCAGTAAGCTCTCAAATTTAATACCTACAACAGAGAACTCAAATACCTCAACTATTGATTTCTATCCTTCAGTTGCAGCCATAGAGGTCTAACATAAATCTTCAAACATTGAGGCTAAACAATGTTTTGGTGGTGATATGATGGTATGAATTGCACAAAGCTGCTTGCTGGCCATATGTCTATGAAAGTCTATGCCTGTGATCCTCTGGTCAGTGGATTTGGCTGAGCTAGTTGGTCTTTCCTGGCTACAGACCTTGAAAAAAATCCAGAGGGTTTAACCTGTTAGAAATGGTGCCTGGAAGCACTTTTATTTTACAACTAGTCTGTTGTATGAACCCTGAGCATGAAGGTTGGAGTTTACAGATGGATTTGCTTACACATTTTCATGAAAGTGAGACTCCTCCACCCCCCCAAAATTCTTAGCAGAGCTTAGAGTCTCAAAAGTTGGGTTGTATTGCAACAGGAACTAGAGCACTAATAATTTTAAACCCAAGAAAGCTCAGATTGGGAGAACAAATGGAAATTGGTTTATAAACACAGCTCCATAGTGGCAATGCAGTCCTTTATTTGAGATTTGTTCTCTCTCCACTAATCCTTCAGTAGCTTCTGGGATCTCAACATAATGCACATTGTACCCTCTTGAGTAGTTTCTTCCCATCCCTTCTTAGTCTTGGCTGCCTATCTCTGGAAGAAGAGCCATGCTAGTTCAGATCAAGGGTTATCTTGGACCATCTCTGCAGTATTCATACTCTAATTAGGGCCATAAAAGTAGCCTAAGGGAAAATAAGAATAAGGAAAAAACATTTAGTATTATCCTCTAGTGCTTTGCCAGTTTCTGAGTATTTAAAGTTCAGGAGAGACCTTGACCTGATGTAGCTTGTTTGCTTAACAGGTAATCCCAAGATCTCTCTTCCAAGTACCAATCCTGTCTGCTTTGGCTCATACAAAATTCTTGCACCCACATCATCTTGGGCAAGGATTTTCCTAGGTCTACATTTCATACAGAACCACCTCCTTTTGAGATCTCCCCTGGTCTCATTTCATGGTACTCTGAACAACCAGTCCCCATCCACCCTCTTTCTCCTTTTTGTGAGATATAGGTGTCTTCTACCTCCTACCCATGCTGCAGCCTCCCTCCTGATCCTGTTTCTTCTCTGTTTATTCCCACATGTTATCTTGAAAGCTTTTTGTTTCCAGGTGTGTTATTCTATGGAAGGCACAAGCTTATCCTTTCTTGATACTTTTACCTGACCAGGTTATTGCATCATCAGCAAAAGGAAAGCAGGTGGCCTGCCTTTTACTGCTCAACCACAACCTTTGAAAGGAAAACACATAAATAACACATGAAACACCTATGACTGGTCTCACTGAGGCTTTAATTGTGGCTTAAAGAATCCCTTCTTATTTTATGCCAGCTTCCTCCACTCCAGCAATTTTTTGCTTGCCCAAAGAATGGCACTTCTTTTCCAAACAAAATACAAAAAGGACCATTTTTGAGCAAATGTGTTCATTAAAATTAAACATGTTTGGGGCTGAATTACAAGGTTTCTGTGGGATAAAGAACATTCCAGTAATAATAAAAAGAAAAGATTCAGAGTCATCTAGTATGAAGGTGAAAGCTAGATCTTCAGTTAAGGCTGCTTTAGTTTCACTCAATTCTGTACAACTGCAGCAATTTACTGCACTTGACCTTTAGCATGAGATTTAGAGAGGAAATGTTTGATATTCTACTCTATTTGCAAGAAACCTATAAGGCAGATATGTAATACTTCCTTCTTTTCCAGATGGTTCCCTGAATAGTTTCTTTGATACACAGTCAGAATTCAGAGACTTTGATTTCTTGCTCAACAGTCTTTTAGGAAAAGAAAGCCTGCCATTGCACCCACTACATCCTGACATCACAAGCACATATACTCCTGTTTTCAAGTCCATCAAAAATTATACTGAGAGTCAGCACAGATGTATTTTCCAGGAAAACATCTGTGAAGCTTGTTAATACAGGTGGAAATCTACCTATCTTGGAGGTTCCCCTACTGGAAACTGCACTTAGTGTTGCAAAGCTGCACATACAGTGTTTCAGGCAGTGTTTCAGAACTAGGGTATGATGATAAGCACTGAGATAAAAGGATCAGTTTTCAGGAAGAAACCTCTCAAGGGTAGCATCCAGGTCTTCAAGAAGCTGATTTACATTCATGCAGTTAAATATGTAATTCCAGAAGCCAGTCTAGGATACTGGTCATTCTGTATGACCAATACTGATCTTTCCTACATAATAACATCTCTTATTATTAATGAAGAACAGAGGCTTTCTTTTAATCCCCTCACTCACTCAGTATGAATGATATTTACTGAGTAAATCACACATGATGTTTTTTAGAGGGTCTTGTCTTTCATTCCTTGTCTACTTTCCTACTAAGTTAATCCAGGAGGCAAAGTGAATCCAATCCTCTCTCCAGGCAGTAGTTTCAGACTGGATTGTGTAGCATCTATTGAAACATCTTAACTTTTGTACATGAATAGTTTTTCCAGAAGAGTGCTCAAAATGAAAATGAGATTTCACAAAAGCAGGCATCCTTGCACCTCTGCATCACTGCTTTTTTTTTCTTCCTTTTTTTTCATGGTGCAAGTGAATTTCATGGAGTGTTCAGTACATAGTATATTGCTGATGCATAAACTTGCTACAGATAACAGAGCTAGAGATAGAAGCAGGGATCAAAAGCTATGGTGTTTTTGTATGGAGAAATTCTATAAATTAGGAAAGTGCCATGAAAATGAAAGGCATGAATACATTCTGGCTTCCTCAGCTTTCAGAGCTGTCTAAGGGCTCAGTAAATGTAATTATTTCAGTCACATGTTTTCTTCATGCCATGTGAACAGAAGGGGAAGACAAAGAATAATGACGGATAAACTTCTTTGGTCCAGACTTCATTCATTCACATGTGGAAAACAAATCATCTACTAAAGTAATTTTTGCTGTCTTTATGGTGAAGTTATTAAGAAACAAGCTAGAATGATCCCAACAGGAAGTATTTTGGGCCATTATGTGTCTGCTTCAACAGCTGAAGAGAAAAATACATCGTTGCCTCTAGGAATTAAAATCAGCTTAGTACAAGGCTATGGTCAATCAACATTCACATTCACAGTTGTCTGCCTGGGCTAATGCTAAGGGATTTGAGAAAACAGTAAGTGGAGACAAGACATTGAATTTTACAGGTGGGATTGCTTTTAAGTCTTTGCTTACTGGACCTTGGCTTGGAAAGGCATCAGGAAATGTGGTGAAGAACAAGTCCAGCACAGTAAGTGTCATAGGATGCTTGTCTTTACTAAGGGAAAGGAGTGACATGCTGAATTAGATACAGAGGAAGAAAAGCTGATGCTACATAGACTGCTTGATTTAGATGCTGCTCCATTACCTATCAAAGGTATCTCAGGCTGTATTAGGTTCTGTATGCTGGCCCACAGTAGCATCTCATTGTATATAGATTTTTCAGGCTGCTGACTGTTTTAAACAAGATACCTAGAACAACAACAAAAAAGAGAAAATGAGATTGTGGTCAAGGTATTGAAAACCTTTAATCCTTAGGGCTAGAAGCAGTAGATTCCAGGAACACAACAAAGTGTTTTCAGAAGAGATTGCTTTTATCTGGTTGACAGTGTTCTATTTATGGTTGACAAATATTTCCATGGTGCAGGTTTGTGAGCACTCTGTAGGCTTTGGGATTGTGACTCAAGCTTAAGCCAGTTATAGCCATGCAGATGGTTGTATGTGAGGAGTTTTTGCTGGGAGGAGCAATGGGGGATGCAGCAGTTACAGTTAGCTCAAGAAGAGAGTTGTCAGCACCAGTGTCCAATAAAAAAGAAAAAAACTTTGTATAATGCCTTAAAAACTCAAGCTTCATAATTTGGTTTGTCAATGAATAAAAAAGCCCAAAGAGGTAAGGTACCCCAAAGCTGCAAGTCCCTTTGCTTCAATATATTCAATGATAATGATAAGGAAACAGATCACAAGGAGAATGTCAACAGTCTGCATCTCAAACTGTTGGTACTTGCTGACTATAATCACTGCTGAAGATGTAGCTGTATTTGTGCTCTGTCCTGTGGTATACCTTACTCAGAGGAACAAAACATTGTTGAGCAGATCTGGAGAACAATGACATGACAACATGATGTTCTTTCTTGGAAGTAAAGCAATGATACACTTGTCTGCCAGTCAAAGGAGGTTAAAAAGAAAAAAAAAAGTGAGCTGTAAAATTTGGGCAATGTGGAAGAGATCTTCTTCAGAGCTGGAACAAGAACAAGAACATGAGCTTTCAATGTCTCTGTCTCAGATTTGCAGGGGTTTACATGCTATCCTTAACAGTGCAGGGTATATCAGCTCTTCCTTTCCCAAAGGGGTTAGGTTGGCCCAGCATCTTCTGTCATTCAGATCAGTCCATCATTTACTACATGTAAACTGTCAGGTTAGATCTTGAACATGTTCCCTACAGACTTTTCCTTTGTATCCCAGGCAAGTACACACTGGGAGTGTTCAGAACATACAGGAGGGAATTTGAGCAATCTACCACAGAGGGAGTCACTGACATCCCATGGGAGTCTGCAGCTGTCTGAGATGCATTGCAAGATCCTTTCAGAGTAGAGAGGATAAGGGAAAAATAGGAGAATCAGAGCAGTATTTGAAACACATATCTTGCACGTGCCTTGCACTCTATCTAATATACCCACTTCTTTGGTAAACATAGCTTATTTATTCATGTTGAAATGAAACAAAAATAAACAGGCCTATTAATAATTGGAGGAAGCTTTTATAGGGGCAGACATGTAAAGCTTGTGGGATTTTGCCAAGGGCAAAATGTGGGTGTATGAGCATCTGTAGTGTATCTGAGTACTCTGGGTTTATTTAAGAAGCAAGGAACCAGAAGTTTTTAACCCTAGTTTGTTATCTCAGTCTCACGCATGCTCTAGGCCACAGAGTGTTTGCATTCAACAAGATTCATCTTCCCTTCCCTGTAGAGACATCACTGCTGGTCTGGAACATTTAGGAAGAAAGTTATGTCAGTCTGCACTGTGTTGCTATTCACATTGACAGTCTTGGGTATTACTGGTGGAATCCCTGGGTGTCCCCCAGGACATGTCTCCATGCATCTGCCTCATCTCTAGGACCTCACCCCACTTTCAGGATCTTTTCTCCAGCCAGGATCTTCACCTAATGTCCAGGTCCTCTCTTTCTTCTCAAATCACTTCTTTTCAAGTCTTTTTTATTTTCCAGACAGGGAGCCCACAGGTTTGCCAGTCCAAATGGTCTAAGCACCGAAGCACAGTAAGTGATCAGTCTCCTGTCTAGTAGTCTTTTTGTAGTGTTGCTTTACTGATAGGAGGATTCAGGATGTCTTTACTGTTTAGACCAGAAGTTATCAAAATTTCCAGCCAACCTCTACCATTTGCAGCTAGCAAGTATCAGACATCTCTGCTTGAGAGATCAGAAGCTCAATTTCAGGTGTTTCCCACAAACAGACATGCACTCAATTATCTGCTGTCTGTTGGCTTTCACAATTCAAGCTATTTTTCTCTTTTTGCCTATGACAGGTTTATAATCTGGAAAAAAAAGGTATGGATCACTAGATGAAAAGTGCTGTTCAGGATCTTTAGGCAGTCTTAAGTTGATGTCTCCAGAAGGCAATACTGGAGTCAAGTGATACCATGTTTGCAATTTCTATCTATGGCTAAATGATGAAAAGCCTCCACTTCTTTCATCTCAAAACCTGCTTAAATTTGATACTTCCATAAGCCCATCAGAGATCATTCAAAAGAAATAGCCATTACTCTTACTTCCAGCATCTTTTTCTCTTTTTTTTCTCATTTAAGTTGTTGGAGAGACAAATGGTGACAGCTATTGTTTTGCCCAACACAGCTGTGTTTGTAGCTACAGAGCTGAAGTCTCTGACCATAACATACTTGTTGCTGGGAGGTTGAGCCCAGAGGAGGTCCTACCACACACCTGGAGGGCAGAGAACTGTGTAAAAAGCAGAAAGCTTTGCTGATTTTGACTTTGACTATGAACTTCTGTAGGAAGGGCAGCATAGCATCTCTTTCATTTGCTGTTTCCATCTATGGGAGTCTTGAAAATGATTCATTAAAAATGCTTTTCAATATATTGTGTAAAAACTAGACTTTTTTTAACTGTCAGATTGTTGTGATGATTCAGGGTGAGACATTTCTGGCATGGAGTGGTTAGTCTCCCTGCCTTGTCCTTACTCTTCATTAGCAATGGAGGCCAAACTCTGCAGTATGAAAGCAAATATTTCAAAGTTCATAGCTCAGCAGCTGGTGAGTCACTCCTGAGCCAAGGGGAATGTCAATAAGAAGAGATGCACTGTGAGAGGTGATTAGTTTATGTAGAGAGATTCAGTGACTCATTATCAAGTCTTGCTGCAGTTTAACTGAAAAGGTTAGAACACTATGTTTTGACCTAGCAATTAATAAGGAAAATAAGATATTTTTGTTGAGTAGAAGGTCTGAGTTGAAACATTTA
This sequence comes from Galbula dea, assembly GCA_013399015.1. Lineage (NCBI taxonomy): Eukaryota > Metazoa > Chordata > Aves > Piciformes > Galbulidae > Galbula > Galbula dea. The sequence continues at coordinate 863,055 of VWZX01004381.1, read as the reverse complement.
CTAAGATCTGATTGCAGCCATTAGCTGTATATGTCTTTCATGTCTTTTACTTGTATCTGTGCACAGGTATTAAGGTGAGTCCTGTGCCAGGATTGCATTGGAAAGCCATGGAAACACAGAACAGAACAGTGGCCTCTGACCTAAAAAGAAACTATCAGTGTAAACCATGAAAAAAATCTAGATGTGTGCAGGAGATGGGGAAATAATAGCAGAAAAGAAGAGAATGCAGATCACATGGAAATCTCTGAGACAAGGATTTGAGAAGCAGTCATTTGGGTCACACAAGGATAACCTGAGAGAAGGCCAGGTGAAATGAGTAAAGTACACTGGCAAGCACTGAAACAAGACAGACTTTTCATTTGTTTAGGCAAGAAAAACAATGTTGTGCTTTTACCAACAGGAGACAAGAACAGAGACTAGGACTGACTGTCCTCGAGGAGTTAGTGGAAACAGAAAGGTGGAGAAAGACCTGTGTGGTCATGGTTGAAGAAAAGGGTTTATTATCATAAACTGAGCTAGTAGAGCTGGATACAGTTAAGATTATGCAATATCTCATTCTTATTACTTGTAACTTTGCCAAACTTTAATTAACCTGGCTGAAATTTTTCTTGCTGGGTGTGTGTCTAAGACTGAAGGGTGTGTATGTGTCTCTGTGTGTTGCACTGTTTCAGTCATTCTGAAGACTGGGAACTGAAGAAAGACATTTTTTTTCCACATGAAAGAAAAGACATTAAACTTATTTTTTCTTTATTTCTCTTTTTTCCTTATTTTATTTTATTTTTCTTTCTCAAGAGGCTATAATGTTCAGACTAACTGAAAATCCAGTTGATAATGTTAGAGATGTGTCTGTGGCTGCTGGCTTACAGATATCCAAGTTGTAAATCTTCTGGAAAACATGGTAGAAGCAAAAAGCTCTCAAGACATTGGCACTCCTGTGCATGTTCCAGCACCTCACAGCATTCCCATGTACAGAGGTAGTACCTGCATCTTCCATGGACTAGGGAAGGCTCTATCTCATTGACTTTAGATTATCCCAAGACCAAGGTCTTTCTGAGTGTCAACATGCACATTAATTATGTGAATGTTCATACAGTCAGGTGATAACATGCACAATAAGCTTCAGAGAAACCTAGAGCAGAGCTGTCCAATGGCTAGGAGAGATTAACTGTTCTATAGGTTTTATTGACTGAATGACAAAATCTCTGTTGACTTAATGAGAGCTTGGACACCTACACACACACATCTATATGCAGATACCTACATTTGGAGATGTATCTACTTCATCCTACTTCTGGTAAACTGGAGATAAAGAGTGTTGACAGCAGAAGGTGTTGACAGAAAATTGGTGTTGACAGCAAAAGTTTATCATTTGTGTACACAGTTGTTTGTTCTGCAGCCACCACGATGGAGGAGAAGAGATTCTGGCTGAAGATAACAGTAAAGGGTTGCAAGCCAACAAACCTGAGAGTGAAGTCCAAGGAACCCAGATAAAATGAGACAGGAGACTGAACTAAGCAGAATGGTCTGAGGAAAGAAGGGTGGAAAAGAAAGTCAGCTGAAGTGGACAGAGGACAAAGCAGATTAAAAATAGATGTGTTAGGAGAGGTTTTTGCTTAATTGCAGGAAGCTCTTTCCTGGATAGGAGGATGGAAGCAGCCTTTTTCCACAAGAAGCAAAATAAGGCTCAAAGTGTGCTCTTGTATAACATGCAGCAGAATCGAGTTCCTAGACTTGAGAATATCTGTCATGACCTCATTTCTTCAGAAGATGAGGGACAGATGGGGGATAAAATAACTTTTAGAATTGTTGTGGTTTTCATTAAAAACAAAACAAAAACCCACCACCATCAACAACAAAACATTAAAAAATCTTTCTAAAACCTCTTGCACACACTCCACAGCACCCAACACTTTGTGCTTTCAGCTGCCAATGATCTTCTGCAGGGGTTATTTTACTGAATCTGTGCTTGCTCACATCTGTGGCTGCAGTTTAGGTCAGAGACTGGGAAAAGACACAGCACTGAGTAATTCTTCCACCTCTCTCTCCATCATGTTTACATCTAGAGTGAATCTTTGGTCCATCCACATTACTTTCTAAATCTTTTCAAAGGAAACCAATTAATTTGATTAGATAGTCATAAGATTACTGTTCCATCACAGCAAGGTATAAGTAAGTATTTTGCTGAATTACAGCAATTCTCATTTGGCATTCCTGGAAGTCCTGTAACACTTACCCAAACTTTGAATTTTGGATACCTTTGCAGGAGCCTTACCTTTCAGCATTTCAGACTCCCTGTGTTTCATCCTAAATGTAAGAAAGTCACAGAGAAGTGCTTTAGCTTGAGCCTTTAGGCTTGTGTTGTCACATAGATGAATTTTATAATTGCTATTTCATAATGCCCAGAAGCCCTGGGCATGGTTCATGAACCCTCTTGCTTTAGCAGCTGTACAAACACAGGCAGAGTGAGCTCTCAGTCCTTGTGGATAGCATCCTTTCCTCTCTAAGCTCTCAGTCCTTGTGGATAGCATCCTTTCCTCTCTAATAAAATGTAGTTTTGTTAAAGTCAGGTCAAATTCTGTTGTTAGCTGCTCTGGTGTATACCTAAAGCCATTTTGTTGTTATGTCAACATAAACCCAGAGCAGAGTAGAGAACAAGGTTTTATCCTTCAAACTAAATGCCCTTTACCAGTGTAAAATTTCTTCCTAAGGCAGAAATGTATCACTGAGCTCTGCTGCTTAATCCCTCAGGTGCTAACAGTTAATACTCTCTGCCAACTGGCAGCCTGTTCCTTGGGTGGATTAAACCAATTATTTCTGTTCTTTCTCTGCTTCTCCCTTGACTTCCCATGTCTTTCTGATTTCCTACATGATTTTATACAAATGTGATAGAGTTATGTTGTCTCTGTGCAAAAGAGGCCTTCTGCTTACAGGTGTTAGTGTTGTTCAGACTGAGTAGACAGAGGTCCTGGTGTGGTGGAGATGTTTGGAGGATGCCCTGTATGTGGCTTTCTCCGTCCCTTCCTCTTTCTAAACATGATTGTGATGTTAGGTTGTTTGTCTGATGCTGAAGGTAGAGCCACTGAGTGCTTTAGAGAGATGTCAGTGCATGAGGAAGACATGCCAGTATATAAACCAGTGGCCCTCAAGTAGACATACAGGTTCAGTATCCTGAAATTTCCTTTGGATGTTCCTGCCTCTCTGGATGTTCCCAGAGTCAAGTCCACAGTGGTACTGCTGAATAAGTGAGTAGAGGTTTAGAAAGAGGTTGATTTCTGTGAAGGCTTTAGGTGTTCTTTCCACCTGTGGTCTAGAAAAGGTGTGTTTCCTAGCAAGAGATTGGGGAAGGCAGTCAATATCTTGGTATGTGAGCAGAACTGGATAGCCTCACCTTCTCCTCATATTTTCCTCACCTTCTCTTCTGCTTTCTTCTCTTTTTTCCTTCATGAGTAGTCATTGCCAGCCTTAACTTTAATGTACAGAAGTCAGTCAATGAATCAGTTGAAGAAATCAGTTTTCACCTTTGTTGTTGGTCTGGTATGACTCCTGGTTTTTAATCTATTACATTGTTTACTCATTGTGCAAAATCTCACTCCATTATAGAGTGTTGATGATGGGTTTTTTTAAGATTCACAGAATGTCAGTTCCAACCAGATCTACTAAGTTTAATGAACAGGGGTTTGCTTTGTTTTGCTTTGTGTTTTTTTTTTCTCCTTATTAAAGTCAGGTTCTTGGCTTTCCTAAATTGTTTGACAAATGAAGAATTCTCATGAATATAAGCTTAAGCCTCTGACTAGAAGTCCCTGGGATAATTTCCTTGTGTCTTAAGATGGAAATGTAGAAAATCATGTGGTGCCTGAATGATTTGATGTATGATCTTTATGTAATATTTTTAACTGGTTTAAATACTAATATCTGAACAAAACCAAAGCTCCAGAACTGTTCCAAAGCTTGAAAAAAATATCTACCTGGTATGATAACTTCCATTGAATGGTACTGAGGCCCTGCTTCTTTTACAAATGAAAGAAAAATAAGGACCCCAGGAATGTGCTTTGCTTTTACTGGATGGTTGAACATTTTTTCACTGAATTGTGCATAACCAGTTTATAGAGAAAAAGTTCCAGTATTCAACTGTATCTTCCTACCTTTCATATCTTCAAGAGATCTATTCTGTAAGTGTTCAGTTACACAACCTGTAGCTGAACTAGAGTGCATTAATGCATTTATCAGTGCTTCATAGATTTGATGTTTTAAGACCTTTAGCAAATAGATTCAGTCATGTTTGTAGGTGCACTTAACTGGGAAGACCAATCAGGTTACTCCTCTAGCTCTATCGTGTGATGGCTCCTAGAACTTCCTAAGTATGATTGAATGGAGTGGTTTAGCACTGATGAATCCCTGGGATTCAACAAAAGCCATACCAGGTCTTCCAGAAGCCATAGTACAACATTTTTCCTGATAAACCAGAACATGCATGAATATTCCACCTACATGTGTGCTATGTCTCTTTGCCATGTAAATAGCAAACTGAGGGCTCATACCAGACGCAGTCTCACAGCAGCATGAGAACTAACATCTGACACTTCAGGAGGTTTGCACAGACCCACCTCTCAAGCCTCTCAAGGTCCCTCTGAATGGCATCCCTGCACCACACAGCCTGATGTCATTTTCAAACTTGCTGAAGGTGCCCTTGATTCCACTCTCCATGTTGCTGACAAAGACGTTAAACAGCACCAGCCCCAATTCTGACCCCTGAGGAACTCCACTCGCCATTGGTCTCCACTTGGGCATTGAGCTGTTGACCTTTGAGTGCAACCGTCAAGCCAATTCCTTATCCCCTGAGTGGTCCATGCATCAGATTCATGTCTCTGCAGTATAGAGATAGGTATATTGTGTGGGACAGTGTCAGATTCTTTGCACAAGTCCATGAACATATGGACTGTGACAGCTCAGGGCTCCAGTTCATGAGCTTTGGAGATGGTAACGTATTAAGCTGCTATGAGACTCTGAATTGGAGTTTTGAACCTGATTTGTAGACCACTGTATGATGCACCTAGGTCTGCCACAACCTCTTCTCTCAGAGGGAGTTGGTAATATAATTCTTTGTCTAGGTTGCATGTAAGCTGCAGAACAAAGAAAAAGTGAATGAATGAAACTGAGGGGGTGTTAAAACTATGGTACTAAGCTAGATGGTGACCTTCTCATCAGTAGCTTAATGACTTTGATAGCAATTTGCAAATGTTTGTCAAAATTCAAAGGTAAGACTTCAGCACAGAACATCTGAAGGATTTCCTCCAGGTACAGTAATTAGGGCGTAATTAGAGCAATTTACAGAGGAAGCATGTACTGTTCCTTCCCTGGGAACACAGGGTTCTCTCCTCTCCATGCTATGGCTCAGATCCATCAAGGCAGAAACCAGGCATCACATAGTTATTTCCTTCTTATTTCTGACTAATTACTTAGGAGAGACTTAGACCTCCACTACACAGAGATTCATGCTTTGGGGGAATAGAAACATCATAAATCTGACATCAAGGTACTGACATCTCTTAGCCACTCATATTGCATGGTGCTGAACTCTTCCTTTTGCTCTGTCTCAATGGGCAAAAGGCAGCAAGTCTTCTGCATGTGGCAGCTTTAGGCCTTGTTAAAACATTTGAGCTCAATCTTTCCTGTAAATATAAAGAAACAAGTTTCCAAGGCAAATCCCAATCAACAGTGTTAGTAGCTAAAACTGGAGGACCTCTTTCATCTCATCAAGTATAACTTCCTAAAACTACTTCATCTGCCTACTCTGAAGGTGTTTTTTCACCCTGTTCTCCTTTCTCTGTGGGTTATCATGTCTGAAGGTGATTCCTTGTATGTTTTAAATATTGTTTTGGTCTTGATAACAAAGGACATGGGTTTATTACTAGTCTGAAACCTTGATGTTCAAGGTGGTAAGGTTTCCATACCTGTAGCTGTAGAAGACCAGAGGAATCCCTGGTATTGTCTAAGAGGGTGAGAATCACCCTATGTTTTCATTCAGACTATAAATACTCACTTCCTTGAGGGTATTTTTGATCTTACACAATTTTGTTGATGACATTTGTTAAAATCCCTTTGAATACTCAGCAATAAGAATAGCTCACTCAGCATCAGAAACAACTTGGGAATTTTGTTGAATGCCTTTTTCTGGATCAAATGACTTTCAGTGGAAAATCATCCTTCCTATTGAAGTTTTTCCTAATATCAAATGCAAGACAAAAGCTTTTTGGAATATATTTCAAGACTGCTTGGAATAAATGATTTAATTCATTATTTAATTATTTAATTTTAATTGACACTTGAGAAATCATCACAGGTTTCTGTTTTCCCTTCACCTCACCTTCCTTTCATTCAAACTGTGTGAAATAAGTCTCTTAATGCTTGTTTCCCATTTTAGCCTTTGCAGACCTTTTATTACCTGTGCTATGATGGTTTGTTTCAGACTATTTTAAAACTCACAACTTCAATTTCCTCAAGGATCACCTAGTCCAACCAAAAAAGCAAAAGCATGGTCTAGACAAGATGACCCAGCACTCTGACCAGCTGAATCTTAGAAGTGTCCAGTGGTGAGGACTCCAGCACCTCCCTGGGTATGTTATTCAATGGTTGATTGTTCTCATTGTGAAAAATTTTCCTCCTGTGAATTGGAACCTCTCCAGGAGTAACTTGTACTTATTACCCCTCATGTTTTTCATGTCCTGACAGAAGGAATTTGTGCTGAACAGCAGAAGTCCTTGTTACCTATCATTTCTGAGAAAAACAAGGTGATACTTAAGCTTATTGAGGAGGCCTGGGTGAGCATCACATATCTTTTACACAAGCCACTAGGAAGTTTTTATTAGAAACAGATTTAGTTCATGACTAAGCTGAACCATATTGAAACCATGACCTCACTCATTCATTAACTTCTTTCTCAGTGCATCTTAATGCACTGGAGGAAGGAAAATGGTCCATGTGCTCCTTCTTCATATCATTTGTTTATGTCTGTCAGCTTTTCCCATGAAAAATATCAGCCTGCAAACAGAAATTACTAGACCTAGAAAGAAACTGTAAATCTGAGTCTTGTGGGGCCATAGCACAATACTTCCTTTGGAAACATTTCTTTCCCTTTTAGGTGTAATCATGCAGGGAGTTTAACATTAAAAAGAACTAAGAAAATTCTTACTGATTTATGCAACAGTGTAAAGGCACAACAGAAAAAGCAAAAAGTTATCCCTGAAGTGTATTTAAAAGGACATGCACTGCATAGCAAATGGATTGTAAAGTAAAAGTGTGGAAGAATGAATTAATTCAAAGTTTGCTTATGACACTTTAAACAGAAATGCATGAATGAAAAAAAGATTGGGAAGAAAAGGTTATGCAGGCATTTCAGTGTAACAGCATACTGCTGTGGAGAAAAAGAAACAATCAGAAAGTATTATATCCACAGAAACTGAATCTTGTTATGGATTCATGAATTTACAGAAGTTTATATGCTCAAATCTCATTGCCAACTGTAAAACTGAGTGGCTTTCTTAGAAGTCCAGATTCATACTGCTAGATTTCAGGTACTTAACTGAAACCACTGTATGTGCCTGTCTGGCAAATGTTTCTTCTTACAGAAAGGCAGAGCCTTCTTCAGAGCAATTTATCCCATCCTGAGGTCTGAGTCCTTGTCTGGAGGACTGTGGCACTCCTCACTGTCTACATAGGCTCCTTAGAGAGAGAGGAGGGACAAATTGTTTTTCTACTTGATGGATTGAGTCTGGTCCTCAATGTTACTCTGGATATTGGCTTTTCAGAGTTCACATAGTACTCCCAGGTAGAAGGATATCTGCCTTGAACCAAAAATATGCATCTGATAAAGACAGCAAAGTCTACTCATTTCATGCCTTGGTACATAAGCAGCTAAAAAACTTTGTATATCTATTATCAGACTCTTAAAGCCACGTGGTTTTTAATGCAAACAGACCCACTGGAGCAACATAAACAGGGAAAAAAGCCTTAATTATGTTACAAATGCTATCTTTCAAATAATACATTTTGCTTTATCTGTTGGGCTTGATGCATGGTAATAACAGATGAGTTGGACAAGTAATGAGCATGAACCCTTGTGTTATTTGAGCTCTGCAGATGCCTGTACAAGTCAAGAAACACTGAAATATGGAGTGATTTTGAATGAGACCTTACAGAGGAAGGTGAGGACACCTGGGCACTGTACTAGTGAGGAGCAGCAGAGGCCAAACATGTTCCCAATAGACAATTTGTAGAGCTGGGTCCCTACTCTGGCAACATCCTGACTTCATGTTAGAGCAAGAGGTGGATGTGATCACTTGAAAGCAAGCTGGGACCAATATTGTGTTTTATTAATCCCTTTGTCTTAAGACTGGTGGAAGAACAGCAGAAATTGAGTTTGTTTTGAGGTGCTAATGAGTCAGCTAAATGGGATGGGGGATAAATTATAAAACAGCTTAAAGGAGCTCCTGTTTCTGATATCTAAAGGAAGATGAAAAGATCAAAGGGAGCTCCCTGAGAGTGACATGCCCAGCTTAGCTGCAGCAGGGTGAATGAGCAAAAGGCAAGCTGTGGTAGCCAAAGAGCAGAAAAGAAATGAACAGAGGAGGGGGTTTTATCTATGTGCACAGCCAAAGTAGGGGAAATACATTTTAGAGGGTGTTCTTAAAGAAAGGACTTGCAGTATATGGAAGAGAGAAATTTATATATTGGTTCAAATTAAAAGTCCAGAACCTTAATTAACAACCATCTGAGTGCAATTCTGTGGCAGAGGTAGGAAGGAATGATCTAATCAACATAAGATCATGAGCTGAGCTGGGATAATCCTGAAAAGTGAATGATAATCAGCCTTGTGGGCTAAAATCTTGATAAAGCATGCTTCCTAACACCATCTACAGCTTTTCTGGTACACATCTGAGAAGTTGCTTTCATTCCCACTTTAAAAGCACAGCCACATGTAATAATTAACTAGCCAGTAAACACCACATCAAATGGGGAGTAGCACAAACTGCTCTGAGTAAGGGCAATTAGGAATGACAGAATAATAATTTCCCTCTCCTGAGATATAAGTCAGCTGGTAGAGAGACCTATTTCTATTAACAGCATATGGCTGCTTGAAATAAATCACACAGGCAGAGACAACAGCTCTGGAAAACAGTGATGTTTAGAGACAAGGGGACAGAAGGACTTTGGTAAGTAAGCCTTGTTAAGTGCATGTTTTGGTGTGGCTGCTTAGTAAATCTCTGCTCAGTTGCCTTATTCTGCAAGTACCAGGGTTGCAGACACTGAGTTTCCAGAGGTAAATTTCTCAGACACTCACCACTCTGCTCTTGGATGTGTTTAGAGATGGGGACAAGCCTCCCATTTCTAGTCCTGTAGTGTAACATGCTGTCATGTCAGTGATATATATGGTTTTAGTTCTCTCTTACTTGCATCTGCTGTAGGCTCAAACCCACTAGATATGCAGAATTGACTGAAATCTCACAAAGCAAACCAATGAGACCTACCAGTGAAATAAACAACTTTAAAATGAAGATCATCTTTCTGAAGTTTAATAGCAGCTAAAAAAAAGGAAACTACTTCAAATTTAAGAACTAAAGTTAGCTGCATTCAAGTTTGTGCATTCCATTTTGGTTTCTAATTTTTGCAATAGCTTAGCTACATGATTTTTTTCCTCCTAAGAGGAAATGAGTTTTAGATCTATCTTTGGGCATATAATTGATTTCTTATCATACTGGAGTTCTATTAACCTAAGCAGTCAAATTAAAGACTGTCATCCCTGGAAGCAGTTTATCCAAAATAAAACTAGACCATGCTGGCAGAGTAGCATGATCAAGGCAGGCTTTATAACACCTCTGCTGCAATGTTTTGAAGAGTTGCAAGGTGGCTGCCAGGGATTCAGTATATTACAATTTGCCCTGCTCTAAATTCACTTCAGTCTGCTTCAAGGGATTATTGATCTGAATGTTAAAGTCATTAGCCTCAGCATTTAACTGAGGATATGAAGTCCACTTAAGTTAACCTCACCAGGTCAAAAACACATATGAGACCGAAACCATTACTGCAATTCCCATGAATTGATCCAATAAAAGACAGTATTTGTGCTTGAAGTTCTTGGTTCCCACAAGTCACACTTTATTTCTATATGCAGGCATGTCTCCATAATAAGCCCCTCTGAAACTTATTTTTTGTTGCCAAATCAGCACCAACCTAACAGAAAACCAGGCATGTGATAAGTTTTCAAGGAAGCTAGGAATTATTACATCAGAGAGGGCAGCAGGAGATAATTGGATATACTTGTACTCTGTGCTTTGGGCTGATAAATAATCATATGCAATTCCTCATGAGCTGTGTTTGGAAGTCATAAGTAGGAATGTGTCCTTCAGCACCTGCAGATCTCAGATACTCTAAGCAAAAGGACAGTATGGTTTAGGGCTGAGAAATTCCAATTAGCCTGAGAGAAGCACAGGCTCAACCCCATTCATTTGAAACCATAGGATAGGATTGAAGTGTCAGAATTAACGATTGGAAGATGTGAATAATTGGCTCTGTGAATTGTGACTCATCCAGAGCCCTCAATATTTGGAGAGTCTCTTAAGCCCTACAGCAGGAGATTTAACATCCTTTCTTAATATGTTGATAGGATGAATTATTTTAATTAAAAATTTTAATCATCAATATAAATAACTGGATACTCCTGGTACTTTTGTTGATGTAGCATTTAGAATTCTGCTAATTTTTGGACTCATCTCCATCCTATAACAATTAATTACAGTTTAATCACATGGTGAGTTAGAAATGACATTCCTTTGATCTGCTTTTCATTCCTCACCTCTTAATTTCTTTGAACATCTATTTGGACTCATGGGAAAGAAAGAATCTTCTCCAGAGCATTCATTATCTTATAGTCTTTAACCACATCCTGTCCTGGCCATCTGCTTTCTAAAATACATAATTGCAGCCTTTTTGAGGTTAGACTGCAGAGTTGTCTACAATGTCCAGTCACAAATGGATCACTTGCCCTTGGAAAATTTTTCCCATGAACAGCAGCTCCTGATATATTACATTCAGCAGCAAGCTACTACACATATTTGAATTCTACTTTATTATCTTCATGTTTCTCACTCATCTGGGTCATTTAGTTGAAAGGGATAGAGGGATGCTGACTTACAGCAACATGAGGCTGAGATCCTCCCCTAGTACAGATGTTGGCTCTCATTGCCTGATTCATCTTACTTAATCTGTTCACTACAATGTGTTGTACCTTCTCAAAGTGCAGAAATGTGAGTGTCCTGATTATTTGTTTATGGGTCGTGACCTTCTCTGACACAGACATCCATTCCATAGCAGTGCCCCACCAAAATCCCCCAAACCTACCAAAGCCAGCTGAAATCCAACCAAAGACCTACCCCCAAATACCTTAACCAAGTCAAAAGATTTAACTGTTTCCCTCCTTCCTGACTCTGCTTCCATATGATTGGAAAACCATCCACTAAAGCCCATGTCCCAGGAATTACTTTTAAGGAAAGTGTAAGATCTGTCACCTCATTTGAGCTCTTCTATTATGGAGGTGAAAGTTTGAAACTGTGCAAGTCTATTCCCAATAAAAAGATGCTGATCTTTGCTGGAGTGGTGAGCTAACACCAGCTAATTTGGGGCTGTTGGATTGTGGAAATACCATATTCCTACAGCTATGGAATACAGAGCATTAGTGATGTGCTTCCCATTGAAAGTAGTAGATGTGGGTCTGGCTTGTGCCTACTGAGGGATTAAAAATTTGAGATGAAGACATGCATGGTCATCCCTCTAAAGGAGGGGAGAACTCTTCCACACTCTTTCTGCATCTCATGGAAGATAAACAGCCATGCTTCAGCCCTCAGTTATGTAGATATGCTAAGAAAATTGGGAGTCTCAGAACTTGCTTAATTAAATTAAGGTTGAGATAACTGCCAATAAATGTATTTGGAAGAAAGGTAGCATCACAGAGGCAACAGAGGTATTTAAGCCAAATAATAATCAACTTTAGTAAATAAATGTTGAAGGTTAGAAGGAATTTTTTGTTTGCTTGTTTAGTTTCAAAACCAGTGAAAGTCCACATAGGTAAACACCTCTTAAATGACCCAGAAGAGAATAGTAAGGATAAAATTAAATCCTACAGGAAGATAAGAATAAATTAGTTCATCCTGGCTGTTTGTCCTTCTCCTTCTGAAAAAAACCCAACCCAAGCTTAATCTGCTTCTATGTGACTTTAACTTGAAAAGCTAGGACAGACATACTGAGGAGGGGACATGAACACTTGGATGTTTTTTCATGAGTAAAAATAGAAAGAGCTAAAGGTTAAAAAAAAAAAAAAGAAGTTTGAAATGTGATTCTTTGGAAATTGACCTACCCTCCCTGCAGAGAGCAGAAAGAAAAAGCTCAGCACCTGAGACAGAAAAATGCAAGAGAAACACAACAAATGGCAAGTCCTTACATGTGGTGGTTGTGTGATGATATGCAGAGAGGGCAAGAGGGAAAGTCACATTGCACAGGAATAGAGCAGCTGATACCATCGATGTTTGCACAGCACCTCATTAACACCAGCACGTTCTTGCCAGGTACTGTCTTGTTTCAGAGCTAGAGAGAAGGGCTACGGTGCTATTTTTGTCTATAAATAGAAGAGTTTTCAGTTGGAAAGGACTTCAACTGATAAAAAGTAGCACATTCCTTTGATTTTAGGAAAATCATCATTCAGGTGCAACACGCAATCTTTATGCTTGTTTTATTCCCAGTGCAGCTGCACAGTGCAAGTGAAAATGCCCAAAATATTCTAAAAGAGCCTGCTGTGTTGTTTGAGTGAGGGTTTTTGGTTTTTTTTTCCCCAGAGGAATGAATCACTTAAAACTCCAGATTCAGTTTTTAGGCTCTGTTTCTCATACATAAGGCCTGAAATACAAACTGAGAACAAAGTATTTCTGTTCCACACCAAAGAAAGAAGAAAATCACCTAAATGCCATTTTTCCAGGTCTACTTCAGGCTGACAGTCATTATGGTCAGCTATATGTTATAGCAGAATCTCATTATTGCAAAATGTTGTTATCTGCATCATTCAAGTAAAATTTTATTCAGTACTATCTCCATTCTGCTTTTGAAAACACTAGGGTATCAAGTATATGTCTCTCAAGTGATTTCTGCTCCTTATGCCAACATACTTGCTTTCAGAAGAAGAAACAAAACAAAATCAAGCTTCAATATTATCCATATCAACTATATGCTTTGATATGAGCCACCACTTGTAGTGAGACAAGCTCACCTAATGCTGTCAGTGATGCTGTGGGTGTAGATGAATATGTATGTACATGTTTGGGATCTTAGTCCTTCCCACCACTTAACTTAAGCTAGATTGTGGTGGAGCTTCTCCTATAAACACTCTGCCTTCCAAGGCATGTATCTTTATTTCTAAAAGGCACCACCCAGAAGAGCAACTTACTGAAACTGGTAAGTTATTTGAACCAAGAAAGAATGAAGATAGAGAAAAGCCAATTTAGAAAGAAGAAAAAAGTTATTTTGCATTGGAATAGGATAAAGGGGTAAAGTAAGGGTTGGAAATGGGTATTGAAGATCAATATTTTTCTCCATGCAAGTCTCCTAGCTGTCTGTCAGTTCTGACATTAGTTCATTATTGTGCAAAATTTGGGTTATTTTTTCCTGTAATTGAAATGTATTGAAGACTCCTCTTTGAATGAGGTGTCAAGATCAGCTGTCAAAAACTGACTGTAAAGGAGGTGAACTACCATGTAATCTGTAACTTCATTTATAGGATTGTCTTCCTCGTGTTGGAGGTATTCTGTTCTCATCATCATACTCTTTTAGTTATCTGGTTGAGCCAAAGGTAACAGTTTAAGATATTTAGTGATAAAATAAGGGAACTGCATAAATGCATCTTGTATGGAGCTTCTGAAGAATTATTTCCTCTGTGCTGCATGTGGAAATTTGGATGCTAGTCTCTGAGCTTTTCTTCAGGTTCTTTGTGCATTAGTATCCACAGTGAAGTGTGATAAAATAAAAACCTTGTTGAAACAAATTAGCCATAAGAAGGAAAAGAGTAATCTGTTTGTTTATTTGCTGATCCCCAGCTTGACTTTCCAGCTTAGAGGTTTGTGTAAAGTTCTTCTGTAGTTATGGACTTGTACACAGTTGTATTAGGTTAATCATAGAAATGAAATTAAGCTTTCTGAGACAGTTTTGCCTTTTTTTTTTTCCTTTCTTTTTATTTGTCTTTTTTCTTCTTCCTGGGTAAAACATCTATTTGTGTGCTGCTTCTAGAGCATCAGAAGCTATTCCAGAGAGTAGCTGGAAAAGGAGGGTTGCTGAAGTGGTAGATGGTTGTAGTGATCTTAAGACATGATGGAGTTGGATCAATTAGTAGGTTCAGGTGCTCTGGTGACTTTGAGTTTGTTAGGGATGAGAAAGCTCAGAAATGTGGTTTTCTTTAAAAAAGAAATTACTTTGAAAGTAAGGTGGGAGTAGAAGATCTAAGACAAAATTAATGTTGAGCTCCAGCTCTTTGAGAAAGAAAAGATGGTCAGCAGTGAAGGAGGAGTCTGGTAAGCTGTAAGCAATAGGGGATATTGTACCCTGAAGTGATTCCTCCAGGGTGCAACTACTCTTTATGGTCCTACTGCAGAAAGATTTGTGGGACAGCATTGCAGACCAGATAAAATAGGATTAAGTTAGCTCTTCACCAACTCTTTGTTTGTTGAAGACCATCAAAAAAGGCTGAAGGAGGGGAAGTCCTCCAAGCAGAGTACTCATTATCAGCATGCTAAGGAGAATGACTGAAGTCCTAAGGGGAGACTAAACAGACAGAGATGGGTGTCTGTGGAAATGTGAGTTGTTTATTTTCATGGTTGTTTTTCTCATGGCTTATTTGAATTCCCTGGAGTGATGCTGGGAGAACTGTGGCACATTTTCCTGGAAGAAAGACAGAATCATTTTCAGAAGGAAGAGAAGTGGTGAACAGCCACTGTGATTACTGTACAGGCTGATTGTCTCAGCACTGCTCACAAAGTAACAGGATGCAGGTGTGGGTGGTATCCATAATAGACCATTAAAATACTGTGTTTTTATTGTGGAAGGGTGTTCCACAAGAGTAAGTTGACCAACCCTGCTCCCAGGGGAAGCAGCTTCCTACCTTCCCCTGGAGCACAGTGACTAAACTTTGCATTCTGTTTGACTCACCTGAAGTCTTGGCCTCACTGGAGCTTTTGCATGCCATTTATCTGCCTCAAATGGAGTTTAGCCATTTACTCACTCTGGGTGACCTCCTTTCTGTCGTGAACTCAGGTAACTTCTTTCCACAGACCCTTCAATATACAGCACTGTGGTTTCCTGGAGTTGGCAAGATATTGCACACACCCTTCTAGTCAAAGGCAATGCCAGGTAGAACTTGCTGGAGTGTTAGAAGTGGTTTAAACACAGTGAAATGTAGTGTGTGAAAGGAGAGACATCAAAGGATGTTTTAACTGGTGGATGTTTTGAATGTTTAGTGATGTTAACACTCCACTGAAATCACCAGAGATGAAGGTGCATGGTAAGAGCTAGTGAGAGAAAGTAGAAGGTTGTGGGTGTTCTCCTGGGTGTTTGTGTGTTTTGTTTTTAGGATGTCCATGAGTGAGGTGGACTGGGGTCCTCTAGCAGTTCTGAATTTGCTTTGCTCCTTTTAACTCTCCTCTGGAGATCAGACCTTCCCTGGTAGGTATTCCTTAGCTCTGCCATGTCTCCTGCTGGTGTTTATTTACAGATTCATTAAGTACTATTTTCCATAGTTAGTCTAATTAGGGACTCCTCAGCTCTGATAAAAGATTGTATTAAAGTTTATATAATCCCTGCCTGGCTTATTTGTTGGCAGGCTAATTCTCCAGCCATGTTAACTAAACAAGACATCTTTTAATATCCTGCTCCACCTGTATTTCTGTGATCCTAGTGGTAAGCTTTGCTGGGAAACTCAGCCTGTAGGCAAGGAGGCTGCTTCCAGGTCCTGATTTTTTGCACTTGTTTCAGACCTTCTGCAGCTTTAGAGTAACACTGAAATCAATGGAATGGACCCAGAAATTAAAAAGATTTAGGTTTTCCTAGAGAAGTAGTCCAAACTAAACAACTGATTACTTTTTTATGATAATATTTTTACTCTGGATATGCACTTGATTTATGGGATGAACTCCTGGCATCTGAAGACTGTTGACTCTGATAGTGCCAGATATCAGTTGCTCTATGTCTGTCTTGGATGGTAAATGCTTTGGTGTCTGAATTATTCACACAAAACTGAGACATGTGGCACAAGACCTGTAAGAACCTTGGTGTCCTCTGGAGTAGCAGCTGGAGGCTAGCAGGGAAGCCTGGGGCCTCTTAAATAGCATCAGATGTCTCCATTTAGGCAGCTGAATCCCACCATGGATGAGAACCTGTTTCTTGTGAAAGCATGTTCTCTTCTGACATAGAAAAATATTGCATGAAAGCATCTATCTAAATAGATACTCTGTGCTTTCTATTAAAGCACTGGATCTAAATTTGATAGCTTTATATTTAAGATAGCAGGCATTGTGCAGAACAGTGGTTTTGATGTTTGGCACTTCTGGCTCTTGTTACAGTGATTAATAACCAACATAACTCTTCTGGAAACACAATAATTTATTAAACCACAAGGTTTTAGCACTTGGACCAAAGAAAAAATGTGTCACTTTTCCATGTTATTTGGTATTTGTGTGCATATTTTTTAACTGAGAGTAACACAAGCAGTGATATAATTAGACAACTGAATAAAATTCCTTTTCTAGCTGAAGTTTCAGAAAATGTTAAGTAATAAACACATGGAAAATAATCTGAATAAGGTAGAGAAAGCATCTGGAACCCTGTGGATTTGGGGTTTTTTGTTGGAAGACCTTCCCCAGGCACAGTACTTTCAGATGCCTTCTTGCATAAGCATCTTGTAACACAAGGCTGGGCTGTGTTGTCATGGAGACTTTCAGGGTACCTCATCATTTTGCTGGAAAAGGCAAGTTTCAGAGTAGCTGTCAGTGTATTAATTTAGTCAAAGGACCAGGCTTCCCACTGGTACTATCCCTTCAGTCCTTATTCTTGTTACCATTAAATCTTTTTTATGCCATTGCAGAGCATAAGGTTGGTTGCATGTTCTTATATGAAGCTCTCTTACATGAATTCACAGGGCACAGTGCAATAAATCAGTGTGAAGAGGGATTTATGGCCAGGCTGGGAAAAGTGTACAGGAAAGCTTCAGTTTCATGAAGGAAGAAATCTGTGCTTTCATTTCACAAACCTGGTTCTCTGTTTGCTGTCATGTGGCACTGACTGCCCAGAGCCTGGAAAACATACAACTAGTCACTGTGTATGTGATGTCTAAGATAAAACCTGAATAGCACCATGATTCCAGATTCAGTACTGTGTACCAAGAGATCCCCAGCTGATATTGGACATGCTGAATTTGGATGCATTTAGCTGCAAAATAATTTTTATGTGTTAGGCTTTCTCTGCTCTCAAAGACTTGCAATATTGAGATAAAGTTGCCTAGCAGACTGCCTAGTGTTAAGAAAGCTTCAGACCTCCAGGGCTTGTGATCTTAAATGCACACAGATGTCTACCTCTCCTTCAAATGGGATTTGCCCTGCAGTTATGCAGCAAAACAGATAGATCTAACTCCTGCTGTTTGCAGGGTTGGCCTGGGGCAGCTGCCCAGCTAAAAGGGTTTAAGAGAAAATCAACATGTAACTGTCACAAGCAGCTTCCATACATGATCTTTCTCTTTGACTTGTCTTTTAACCTTCCAAGCACCCTCAGCTCCAGTTTGCCCTGATATCCATCCCAGACTTCATCCTTGGGAATTCATTGATCCTCCCTCACCTCATCCTCTGCTTTCCCTGCCCCTGCCTTGTATGCCCTCAGACCTTCATGATGTTCCTGCTTGTCTTCCTCTGCTTTGCCTGTCAGTCTCCCTTCTGTGTGAAACTAAGGTTACTAGATGCTGCTGCTGCTGCTATCAGACAGTTCTGAAGAATTTGCAGGGCTGCAAATCTCTATCTGGACCCTTCCCCAGGAGGTATATGTAGGTGGAGTTGACAAGTGCCATGAAACCCTCACAAGGCTATTTCAGACAGACTATGCAGAAAGAAAATGGACTTGTGGTAGTCTGGGTTACTGTGTCTTGTCTGCTGTCCCTCAGATTTATTTCTCTTTGCAGGACATAAAGGTTACATGCAAGCTATTTCAGGCTGATGTCCTGAAAGGACTGTATGTCCCTATGACTGCCTTCTTTCTGTCTTTTGGGGTTTTTTTTTAACTTTTATTTATTTTTTTTCTTTTTCCTTTTCTCCTGTCCTCAGCTACAGGCAAATTAAAATGTCCCTAGGTGGTTTTAAATTGTCAATGTGCATTCCAGTGATATATTTCCAAGCCAACTGATCTCAGGACTCTGACATAAGATAGCCCCACACTTCCCTGCTTCAGAGAGCAAGGAGGTTACAGTTTGGATTTTAGCTGCTTGGTGAAATATATCTTTGCTTTCCCCTTCTGAATGATGTTTTCTTCGATGTTAAAAGATTGGGAGGTGGGGGGAAAGCAGTAAAATCCTGACTTAGAAAAGGTTCCCCAATGTACAAAGGCTCTCCCCTGGTTTTGGTGTGGCCTCCATGCAGGATTCTAGGCAGTTATTGAAGGCTTTTTGACATGATACTTTTGCAAATGGTATCCTGATTATAAATGCTTTGTATTTTCAGATGTGTTGCAGGTGCTTAGTTCCACTGAAAAAACCCTAGGTCTCAGGAAAGCTAGGCTATGCTGAGTGTTTGACAGTTATTTTAAGTAATCTACTGCATTTACCAAGCCAGCATAAATCTCACTTAGAGAGGCCAGCATATACATTTGTAAAATATGGAAATGATAAAGCACACTGGAGCTTTTAAGAAGTGACAGAAAAGCTAGTTCTTGTGGCTCTCCACCTGACTTCTGTTGGTCTTCTCCAAATGCAGTACATGAGCCAAATTACTGGCAGTGCATTCTACTAATGCAAAGTGTGGAATAGGCAGAGATATTTTACAGCCCCTAGCAGCACTCTTCTACAAGCAGAGATAAAAACTCTTAAGAGATATAAAATGCTGCAGTAATGTCTTTCTAGAAGAGATCTTTAAATCTTTTGTAAGCAGTGATTGACTAGAATGTTCCAATTGCATTTCCATACAGAGAGCTCGGAAGGGAAGAAATAAACGATTTAATTAATTGCACACCCTACTTGGCTTAGATGGGTTCATATATACTGGTTGTATTTATTTGGCAGGTGTTCCTTTTGTGTCTGTCCTTTGGACTTGTTCCCTGAGCTGTTAGTCAATCAAAGCTTATGGAAAAAAAAGAGATAAAAAAAAGAAATTAATAAGTTGCTTAAGCTGTCTGTACCAGCACAGCAGTGTGGAAGGTAAACAAGGAGACCTCTCCTTCAGATACTGCTGTATGCCTTGTTAGATAGGAGAGCTGAGATGAAGGAATTAAGACTATGGATATTAAAGGCTTGCATCACACTCAAAGTTCTTTGTTTATCTAAATAGAGCATTTAGGTAACATTTAGCCCATCAGTAGCTGTGCAAAACATTATTAGTTATCATTTATACTCCAGCTCAATCACAGCCAGTGGGAAAACTCTAGATATTATTACAACTCTTGTTTTTATTTGCACCAATCTAGAGTTAGAGCTGTGTATTGTGCTATTTATCACAGTGTTATCTGAGAATAGATTACAAACATCATGATGGAACACCAGGACAATAAACTGAGGATCATTTGAGGCATATCTTATGTTCTTTTCCTGGGACAGTAAAGCTTGCTTTAATCTTCAATAGGTTTAAGGTATAGAAGCCAAGACATTCATGTTGCCTGGAAGGAATTAACAGAAACATCAGTGCATAAATTATTTTCCTAGGGAAATACTCACTTTTTCCTCTCCAGTGCAAACTATGTGGTGTACCTTGTTTTGAGAGGTTATTACAGAGCCAGCAGAAAGCAGTGGAGAAAGGAGAAAGTGGTGATGGAAGAGTGGAGTGGTTAGAGCAGTGGAGGGAAGAGATAATGGCTAAGTGTTTAGGTCTGTTAGAGGGAGGTGGACTTGAGCCAGTTGGTAGAGGCAGAAAAGCATCAAGATATGATATGTAAGTAGTGGCAGTTGATGTTGCAGCTCCTGTTTGTCAGGCATAACCTACTCAAAGGAGACTTGATTGTAAAGGGGAAGTTTCATCATGACTACTAAAAAGGGAGCTTATTAAATTAATTCTGATTGTGTTTAATTAGAACTTCAAAAGCATCTTCTATCATTATCTTTATCAGTACTGAACTCTTTTATAGGGCACTAAAGTTATAGGAACAATTAATATATATACTAATGCAGAAGCTGTAAATACTTTCAGTGCAGTCAAGGTGTGTTAGCACTTACAGCACTGCACTTTGCTGTTACTCAAAAGATAATGATATATTTGAATAGATGTTAAAAGCATTTGTACTTTTGGAAGCATATGGAGTCATGGTGATTTGTTCTTCTACTGTGGTTTTAATTTTCCTTTTTTTTTCCCCACTTCTGTTTGTGGTCTAATTCAGTTTACCCTATCATTAAGGCAAGAATTCTTGCAGGTAAGATGTAGGCTGGGACAGCTCAACAGCTCTGCTTGTTTCTTCCTGCTTTCTTTTCATGTTCTACCTTGACTATTGCCTTCATCTCTCTAGGAAGGATGTGGGTCTGGGAATGAGCTTGAAATGGTAGCTGTGCCATGTGTCCTTGTACAGCCTCCCACCTTTGTTAGCCAGGTATCTTCATCTGAGCATCTCTTGGGCTGTACAAAATTTTGTAGGGTGAACACCAGCATAGACAGTAAGTGGCATAAAAGATTACTTAATTGTGAAGCTTAAGACTAACTTGTATATCATGTAAAAGTACATCAGGTGTCCAGCAATTTAAGTTCTAGGCTGTCTACCTTCTGTACCTTGGGTATTTTAGTCAGTGGGTTTTGAACAGAGCAGCCAGGCTCAATTATTACTCACCAGTGGCCTCTGGCTCTGCATGATCACCACACTGACAGTTATGTAAACACAAGATGCATCATGTATCAGAGGTATTCTGTAAGCAGAGAGTAGAGGAATAGCTCATGTGCCTATACAGCCACATGACCTGGAGACCAGCTGGATGGAAGCTCACAACTACTTCATAGCAGTGACACACATGTTGAACCAGTGGTGAGTGGAAGGAAGATAAACCTGCATTTAAATAGCAATAATTGCTATAGATTTATCATGGCAGAAAAGCAAGTCAGAAGCTTAAGCTTTGGATCTATATATGGCTATGTGAGCAAGTTACCATGAGTAGACAGTCTTATACCAGAAATTTGTTCTTGTGATCAAGGCACAAGTACAAACTTCAACAAACATAAAATGAATAAAATTTTTAAAAAGGTTAACTTAAGCAATAGTGCTTTTTAATAGCTTCAGCTTCACACTGGTTTGACATGACTATCTAATCTGTTCAAGACATCCTTTTATATTAAATGTCTCAATAATGGAAGATAGTGTCCACATACCCATTACTGCTATGAAGAGCTAATGTATAATCAATATGATGTACAGTAAAAGAAAACCAACTATCAACCAATATGTTAATGAAAAAAATTAGCTAGAAAGATGGAGATTGCACTTGGCCATTTATTGTGTGTGATTAAATTCCAATGGATCATGTGGGGTACCCTTCAGTGTTTCTCTAGAGAAAAATTACTGGGGGGGGGAAAGCAGGATGGCTTGGGAGACTTAATAGCTTATTGTCAGTCATCCGTAACTCAAATCTGGTCTCATTTATGAGTGAGGAAAAGGTTTTATTGTCCAAGAGGTGGAAGGGTATGGTTCATGGTTCTGTTCCAGAACATATCAGAAAGAGACCCAAAAATTTGCTTTTCTTTCTTTGTGGGGCCTATTAGATATCATTCAGCTGTAGGATGTATCCTCAGTGAAATAAGAGTGAATTTATCCTCAACCTCAGACTAACAGCTTGCATGTGATATACTCTATCACCCTGAAGAGTCATCTTTGCATGGGGAAATATTGTAAAAGGATTCCTAGATCCAATTTGTTCTTGTAAAACTCCTCTGTTGCATTGTTCTGGCAGAGGTACCTTTTCTACTGTATCTCAACAATTCTGGTAGCATTATGTTCAGTGTCTTTCACCAGGCTATAATCCTGTGATACCCTGAAATTCAGAAATGTATCATGCACTAGTCTAACATATCCCAATATCATGGGAGTTCACAGTCTGTGTGTGGGATAAAAAGCATCTCCAACATGGGATTTGTCACCACATGTTTGTATTGCAAGAATTCATGCTAATAATCTACATGTGTCTTATCACAAGGCTGGATGCAAAGCAAAAACAGATCTTGACAATTTTAATTTAAAAACAAAAAGGAAGGAAAAAAAAATCCCTGCTTTTCACAAACTTACAGAACATATTAGTCACCTTGGTGAAAAGCCTATTCATCTTTCCATTGTAATTGTAAAACAGTTTCCTCCTTGAACCAAAGCAAAAATCCTTCTCACAAGTGAAAAAGCATAAGCTTGAATAACATGAGAAAATTCATTTCTTATTACCATCTGCCTCTGGGACATGAAAAGGAAGAGGGTTGATCTGTATGGGCTCTGCTTTTGTGATTCAGTTAATCCTGCTGTGATGAAGTCCCACATCTGAAGTAGTGACTGTCAGCAGTTCCTCTGCAGTAATGCACATGAAAAAGGGGGTGAACAAAAGAAATCCAAAGCCAAAAGGAAAAAAAAGCAAATGCAGGAATTTCAGTTGTCATATTGCATGCCATCTGCATGATCAAATTAAATCTTCTCTGTTCTCATGTCCACTGCTGATTTTGGAGTGTTTCATAGGAAAGATGGCCAGTTCTGTGTGTCCACCTTGGGCAACATGTCCTGAAAGAAAACCTGCTCCTGAGTGGGCTCCTCTCCACAGGCTGTTGTTCTTTGTGGAAACCTGCCCCAGTACATGCTCCTGATGAGCTGCAGCTTCCTTCAGGGCACATCTATCTGCTCTGGCATGGGGTCCTTCATTGGTTACAGGTGGATATTTGCTCCACTGTTAACTTACCTGGGATGCAAAACAGAAGCCTCATCCTTCTCCAGGAAAGTGGATGGTGTTTTGGTGAAAGATAGGGGAAAATCTTGTGATAATGAAGCTGAACTCTTATACCATTGCTTGAAGGTGTTGATCTTTCTTTATTGTTCCTGAAAAATGCCACACAAACTGAGAGGAAAGGATTGTGAACGTTTCTTTTAGAAAGCTCTTGGTATGAAACACCAGACTCAGTTGGCCCAGATGCAATCTTAGCATCAGGTCAGTATCATATCTCTTAGAAAACATTTGACCTAGTTCAATGATAGTTTAAAGAAGTCAAAGGTAAGAACACACTAAGGAAGAAGGGTTTTCCCTGCTGCACTAAGTGAAAGGGTCTGACATCACAGAGAAGCTCAGGATAGATGATTGCATTGTTCCCTCTGGTCTTATCTTGGAAACCACAAATATCTGCAGTGGAAGATCTGTGACCTTTGTTAAACTTTCTTAATATTTTCTTAACTGTAGCCTGAGAGTAGCTACACTGCCATATTTGTTAATAATACACTTAATTCTCCTCAAAAAAACCTAAGTCTGTGTCAATTGAAATGATATTTTTAGCAGAACAGATTGCAGGATTCCTGCATTTATTGATGTAAAGGTTAAAAGTGCACCCTTTGTTAATCCAAGTACATTAAACTTTAAAAGCATATATGAAAATTTGAATGACTGTTGGCTTTAGATTACCAGGGAAGAATGTTTGCCATCAGGTCTAGCCTGGGAGATGATATCTACAACAGGAGCCTTTTCTGCCTAAACTGGGAAACACCTAAGCTTCCTGAGAGTGTAGTGCTTTCTCTGGGGAAAAGCTAGAGCAGGAGCTGGGAAGTATCTCAAAGTGCTGCTTAACCCCATGGGTTTGGGCCTCACAGTAGAAAGAATTTGATGTCTTATGCTTTGCAGTGGTCATAATGACTGTGGGATGATGTCTAAAGTGTCTCTAACTGAAGCCCAGAAAGAGCTGAGCACTCTGCCTGAAAAAGGAGGCCTCCAAGATGGCTGGCACTTAAAAGTGATATATTGTGTTTCCTGAATAAAATGAAATATGAAATGAAATAAAAATGAAACAGCAATATATATTGTTAAATTGACACTAGAATTGACTGAGGGTAGAAATCATGTCTGAGCAGTGATTTAAACATATCCCCATTTTGTGCTCCTTCTACTCAAGAGACTGTTTCTACCTTAACCAGAAAGAAAATATTGAACAGCATCATTTGTTTCTTTTGCTGGAAGTACCTTTTTTCATTTATTTTTAACCAGTTGGTGCCAGATATTGTTCCTCTGTAAGGATTGTGTAAGGCAATAAATATCTGCCATGCAGACAGCCAACTTGGCAAAGACTTGATTTATTTTGAACAACTGCTTTGATTTTTTTTCTTTTCTTCAAGATTTACTGTTTAGTAGGAGATGACACTGTTGTCTTGTGCCATTAATGTTCTTCTTTTCCAGTGTCACAGTCTGCTAATTTGAGAAAGGAGATAAATTAAAAGCCAGATGGCAATTCATAAATCTTTATTTAAAATGTGGTTTTTTTCTTTGTATCAGGCTTTAGCACTTTTATTTCACTACAAAAATAATTTAAAAATATGGGTAGTGGGTTTTAAAATTTTTTATAACCAAGTTTCAATACTACTAATGTTACAATAATGTTTCAACCATTGAACATCTCTGTGCCTTTTAAGTATGTGCTTTTTAGAGTTTTTGCTCACTTTGACACTTCTAGATGTTGCTTCATATTTTTTTTTACTTTTCCTCAAAGCAGTTGGATTTCTGAAACTGCCTGATATTGAGTTTTGGGTTGTTTTTTTTTTTTAAGTTTTTCCTCAGAATTTTGGGAGATGAAACAACAAATTACATTTGACCCTAACAGAAAAAATGAAATTGTTCTGCAAGGTGCCTGAGGGTGTCCAGTTGTGTCAGAACTGGGGAATATTATTTACTGCTAGTGATCCTTTGGGCCAAGGGAACATTTGTTACTTTTAAACTATCCTAAGCAGTAGTATGAGAGTTGTAATGGTAGGAGGAAATATAACAGCAGTGATCCAGAAATCATTGCTGCCTTGACCCATTCCTCTTTTTGGTTTGCTTCAGAGTCACAATTTTGATTAGCTTCCTTCTTGGGAAGAGCATAGAAAAGGGTGGTTGTAGGTGGGAGAAAACACAAAGAGAAGTCTTCTTGGCCTACTACAAAGACCTGGTTGTGTGGACAGTTTTCTGGATGGACTGTAACTCTCCTTTTCCAGTATACTTTATTCAGACAGCTTCAGTATGCACACAGAGTCTCTCCAATCCAGGATCTAAGCAACTTAGAGTAGACAGCAATTCTTTGTTGGCTAGTATACACGCTAGGTATCTAAGTTTAATGAGCTAGCAGGTTAAGCATTAATATGCTCATCACTGTTTCTGTTGGCAAGGAACTCATCAATCAGATGGGGAAGGTTTCATCTCCCTTTTCCCTGGAACAGACTGATCCTTAGTGCTACTAAGCTGCCATCTTCTGATTGCCTGTTTTTTTAATTAGGGTCTCATACATTATTTGTGTCAATATATTCTCCCTCTTGAATACTAGAACTGCTAGCTAATACATCTCTGCTATTTCTTTGCTTTGGCTTTGCTTTTCTTCTCTTGCATGATTTTTAACCCTTAGGTACTATCACCATGAGGATGGACATGCTCACCACCACCTCCAAAAACAGCTTCATTAGGAAAACAGAATCAGGGTTATACAGCTTTTTTTGCACCAAGCTGGGTTTTGGTTCACAAACAGCTGAGTCCTTCAGCCAAGAAACAATGAGAACCATGATGAAATAAGGAAAAACTGGGCACATGTAAAATTATAATGAATAAGCCTTTACTGGATTTATATCCAAGAGGTAACAGGTTTTACCTCGAAGTATGTAAGAATAGGTTATGGGACACATTTATAACATGCAACTGCTGGAGGTGGAGAAGACAATATCTGGTCAGTGAATGCTAATTTATTTTATCTTTTTGTGTACATAGACTGCTTTATGGTCCATTCTTGCTATGATCAATTTGCTGATGTGCTAGCAGACCTTTTAGGGATGTATCTGTAGTGCTCTGTGATCCATTTCGACTTCTTTTGTTCATTTCAGTACCATTTGAAGCCAGACCTTTAGTTTCCATTTGAAAAGGTGATTTTCAACTTGCTTTTTTTCTCCTATACTGTCTGTCTTTTTGACTGCAAGCTAAAAAGCTCTCTGCATTACACATGGAGTAAATACTATGGATCTGATATCTGCCTGCATAAATCATTGCTGCTTTCCTGACTTGGATTTATGCTTGGAATTACTGTATTGATTGTTGAAGTATGATTTGTTCTCTGAAATTATACTGAAATTATTTGTGCAAAACCCAAACAGAACTTGTCTCCATCTGAAGGCTGATCTCTGAATATGTGTCCCCCTCCTCTTCCTCTCAGTGTTTCCAGTTTGATGTGTATTAGGTAGGAAGGGGGTCACACTGCAATGTCTTAAGCAGCCATGCAGATACACTGCCTGGTAAAACAGCAGTTCAATCGTACCCTGATATTTTTACTTCATTTTGTATTTCCTTTTCATACTCTTAACCTTCCTTTAAATTCACTTTTGATCCCTGGAGCCTAAAGTGAGCAGCAACTTACTACCTGATTCTTGACTGTTAATACAGCTGTTTCAGTCTTAAAAACTATGCCCAGTGTAGTGCAAGTTACAGATGGAACAGGATTGCTACAGAGCTGTAACAGTGGGACCTTTGGCTTCTAGACAGCAGCTTGTATCAACTCAAAAGCAGCCAATGCTAGTCCAAGGAACAAGATCTGCCCAGTAGGAAACAGATGTTTCATTACCTATTTCTGCATGCCAGAGCTGAACACTAAATTTTGTGGCTTTGCAATAGGTTATAGATGGCAAGAGCCTTAGTGCTACCAGGTTGGGCTAAAACTCAAACCTTTTTCATAACTTCCCTGAGGCAACAAGGTCTTAACAGGAGTGGAGGACCCAGAACTGTGGAATGGAAAGTAGAATTTCTACATAGCAGAGTGGAGAGATGATGGGTTTATACACACCTAATTTGCACTATTTTTCCAAGGCAGTCAGGAGGAACCACTTTCTTACTAAAGTTTTTGCTGTTTTGCTGTTTCTGCTCTTGCCTGACTGCACACATGTTTAAGGATATGTCAGGAGCTCCATGCAGGGAAACTGGAGTCTCCCCACAGCTGGAGACCTTCTGTGAAACTAAGCAAGGTGAGAGAATTCAACCTTTTGAGTAATTCAGGGGCTGCCTCACAGGGTCTGCTAGGGTGCATAGTGGTGGCTGGACTTTAGATGTGTCGAGGTTAATTTGACCTTCCATCAGTGAAATCCATAGCTACTTCTGGAGGCAAAATAAAGGCATGAGTCAGGTCTTGGCAGCAATGCCTTAAGGGTTATGAACAAAGTTTATGGGTTTTGTGTTAGACATTGAGAAAATGAGACTCTTTTGTTTCTTGTGGGCTGGACACAAGATGCTTAAGGACTGGACAAATGCAGATTAAACTAGACTTTTCTAACATTAAAGATACATTTGGAAAGGGGTGAAAGAGGTTATTACTATCTTGTGTACCCTGCAAAACCCTCCACAGATGGGATATTTTGGTGGAACAGCTGTCCCATTCAAATGTATCTGGAGCAGTTAGTTGGTTCCCACTGAGACCAGAGATACACTTGGCAAGATTCTAACAAAATGTTAATGTATTGTGAATGTATCTTCCACCCAGCCATTTGAACTGTCACCATTCTCTGCTACACACTGTAGCATGGCAAGGGTAGGGCCACAGGCACTGAATTTCAAGGCATTTGTCAGAGCTGTCCTCTTGGTACTGTCTCAAGACAGATTGCATGCCAGCAGCCAAATTTTGTTTAAAGGGAACGTCCAACTGCATTACTGTCAGCCTCTTTGCAGCATTAGGGGCTGGCTGTGCTTGTCCCCAGGTGATTCTACTCAGCAGTAGGATTACTTATTGGAGAGCAGGGACACCTGATGATTTTTATTGATTTATCTCTTTATTTATTGTTAAGTTTTCAGTGATCTTTAAATCAGGATGATGTACTTATCAAGCGACACTGATTTGGAGGAAAGAAGCAGAACAGTGTCAGACTCACTTCACTGGGTTGTGCTGTGTAGCTATTAAAAGATTGGATCACAGTAGGAACTTGGGCATAGTGAAGGGATGCATCTAGGAGTGGTGGAGGGAACTGTGCATCCTTAAAATAGAGACAGGATTTGATGCAGCTCTTCATGACACCCAAATTAGAATGGTTGTGGGTGTGTGCCTGACAGGTTGTCCCTGCTGAAGATGTTACTGCACCACTGTCATCCACAAAGACTGAAAATAGGTAGAAAACCTGGAGAAGAACTGTTTCTAAGAGATGACTAGAATGTCTTAAAGGCTAGGAGAGAGACCTCTCTAGTCAGATGGTGGTGTGTGCTGCAGGCCTGCAGTTTTGCTAGCACTTTTGAAAGGTGATTCCTCTGTTACAGTTTTGCAGAGGTTTGTGTAGCTGTGTCTCTAGTTGCAGTCCATTGTATGCTCTAATCTGTGCTATATCCTCTGGTGTCCTACAAGGTATTTTAACATTTAGTTTTGCTGTGAACAATTCTTACATTTTCCAGAAATGAAACTAACCTTGATGCATGACTCCTGTTCTTTTTAGCTGAACCTTCTAAAGCAGCATTGCTGCATGGGACCATAGTTTTTTGAGTATGATTGCAATAACAATGCTGACTACTACCTGAACAGGTAAAGGGAGCATGTTTTGTAGCTATTATTATGGTTATTGTTTCAGAGGTAGGATGTCTTAGGTAAAATAAATGATTTTTGATAGAATAGTTGCTTACCTTTCCTGAAAATGAGACTTATTTATTAGAATTAGAGTATCCCAAATGTAATTTTATGTCTCTTGGAGATATAATCCAGAATCTGAAACAACTGCAGAACCAAGACTAACATCCCTTTGGTGGTTAGTGGTGCTAATATAACTAAACCTGTTCTTTAATTAATAATTTAATATAATTAAACAACAGCAGAATGTAAGCTTAATGGTGAATTTATCATGGAAGAAACTTTCACTTCCATGAACTAGAGCTAGGAAGACTGGAAATTATAAGTCTTCTGAGATGATATGAGTGTATTAGTCTGCATGTTGCCTACTATACCTCAGCTTCTGAAGCAACAGCACCAGGTGGTTTACCTTTGTCACTTGTTACACTGAGCATCACTAAATACTTTGGTGTAATAAATAGAGTGATTAAGATGAAGCTACTTTATCTCCACAAATAATATTTGCAGTGTAATATAAAATGCCAGTATAACATAAATTGAGAACAAACAGGTGCATAACATGAGTGTGGATGTGCAGCTTCTGAGATATAAGAATATTTTAAAAAAATTTATGTGTGTGTATATATATATATATAAAAACCTGAATTTTCATTTCAAAAAGAACCTAGAAAAAGCTTCTGTGTGAGTTTGTTGCTAATGCAGATAAGACACCCCTCTGAAGGTCAAAATACTGGGAGTTCAGGGTGTTTATTTAGAAACAGAAACATGTATTTGTTTGTTTTCAAATAAAACATGGAACTCCTTTGTCACACAGTTCTCAAGCCTGCTGTGTGCCTGGATCTGATTTTCAATCAAATCAAGTTTATATTGTAACTATGTTTATCAAATGTGTGCTTCTGTGAAATTTCATCTTTTTAATGAGGAAGATAAGTATATGCTGCCAGAAAGATCCTGTGGGAAAGCTAAGAGTGGGGTTTGATGTGAATGATTCAGGAAAGAGCAGTGAAGAAAAGCAGGCTCAGGTCTGTGGGAGTAGAAGGTCATGGAAGGTAAAATAAAGAAGATAAAGTGATGCAGGCAAAAGGAAGACAATAAAAGTTACTAAAGAGTTTGGATGACAAATAACAAGCTTTGGGCAGGAGAGATGTTTCTTTCCTAAATGATTACTCTAAATACAATGAAACAAGAATGAAGACCTCAGAAAGAAGCAAAGGCTGCAATAACTGCAATGATGGGAAAAAGTTGGCCAAATGCTTGAAGTAGATGATCTATGTGACTAGATGTTGCAAAAGAAGAAATCAAGGAATTTAGATATGTCTCAGATTCTTAGGAAGCAACAGAGAAGGTGTTCCAATGTAGCTGTGGAAGAAAAAGGGTAATCAATATATCAATATTTTTTAAAGAGGAAAAAGGCATTAAAGTACCAGTATTAATTTCATGCATAGAGCTGCCCTTGATCCAAAACAAGAACTGCTGTATCAAGTTCCCTCTTAGGCTGCACTACACTTCTTAGATAGACATGTCATCTGATGATGAAAGAAGGATGGAGAAAACAGCTGAGAGGCTTTTTTTTGGGGGGGGGGGTTATAGATCCTTCTGAAAACCCTACTGAAAATAGTACTGGAGTTCTCTGGTCTTGTTGCAGAACATTGGAAATGAATCTACCAGATATGAAGGACAAGTGAACCTCTTGTTAGGGTTGGCTACTGGATGGTCTGTATGTAGATGTGAATGCAAAATTGAGCAGAGGCCAGCTGAGCTTTAGGGAATTGCCAGGTTTGGGAGACAAACAAATATCATCAAAGGAAAGCCAACAAATGTCAAAGGGTGAAGTGAGGACAAGTCCTGGAGGGACATGCTAGCGGTGACAATGTTCAAGATGATACAGGTGTCACATGATGAAACAGCTGAATGAGGGCTTAGTACAATAGCAAAAGGAAAAGGGTAAGACCACATCCAGCAGCAAATGGTTTCACTGTAAAGACATCAAGGTGGTTTTCAGTGGAAACAGAAGAAGCTGGACTGCAAGGGTGCTGCTGCATTGCTATATAAAACAGGCCAGGCACTGGGCTCCAGCCCAGAGGTTAAATGGCAAAGATGTTGCTTGTATCCACACAACTAAACTCCCTCTCCTCCCCTGCCCTCAGCCCACACTGCCTTCAGGGAATAGTCCCCTGGCAAATGCTCTTTGTTAACCTTCTTGAAAGGCTGCTAATTGGCATTTTAATTACACCAGAGCAAGTGTGTGTTAACAATTAAAAGCCATGAACGGTTGTAGTTAACATTTGTGCCCATGCCATGGACTTGGTTTTATATGCAAACACATCTCTCACTCAAAGAAATAGGATGGTGAGGCCATTAAAACTGCAAAACAGACTATGCCATCAAAGTTTGCATGCAGGCAGAGGGACCCATGGGGTCAAAACTGGAGTGAAAGGTTGTTCCTTCTGTACTTGGGAGACAGGAATGAATATGACAGGCATTGAATAAGGAAGAGAGAGTTAAACTGAAAATGAGCCAGTCAGAAACCCTAGAGTGATGGGGTCAAGAGGGCAAGCCAAAGAGATAGAGATCAAGAGCAGGGGACACAGCTCTGAGTCAGCAACTCTGGAAGGAAATCAAGTGAATTTCTCTCTAATGGCCTGGGGTCCTTTTATATCATTTCTCCACAGTGCTGGCAGCAGCAATATTTGCTGTAGCAGATGTGGATTTAATTAATGTGCAGCTTATTTCTTTCTCTGGGTCACTCTGAAACCACAAATGGAGGGAGAGACTGTGGATGATGAATTGCTTGCAAATTCAAGTAGGGTAAGAGGCAACAGTGTGGGCACTCCTGGAGGTCATGGTATGAAGGAGAGATTGCTGTGTCTCACCCTTAACTCCAGGCTGAAGTTAAGGTCAAGGGTATGAGTGAGATATGTTTAGTTTTTCTGAAATTGAAGCTCTGGACACTGTGGTCATTACAGTCTTCAGGGGACTTATTAAGCTCCAAACTGGTGCATTTGGCATGGCTGTGGAGGTTGCTATAAAATTTGTTTTCCACTCAGCTGCACTTTCCTGAGAAGCCACTGAAGTCCACTTCCTTAGGCTGTGTTTCCCTAGAGAGTGGCCTATGATAGCAAAGAGATCTTGCAGGAATGGATTGATTGAAGGGATGACCTTGACAGCAAAGTTCCACTTCTGCACATCTCCTTCCCTCTTGCAGACATTTTGATCAAGCTGCCACAATTGGCTTCTATAAATATGATTTCTTTAAAAAAACCTTAATGATAAATAAAGACCCTGGGGGTAAATACTGAGATTTGGCTTTGGCAATTCTTTGTTTCTGGGAGTGAGAGGTAGATTTTGAGAAGGATGTAGATTCTTACTCTGATGGGTAGACCTGTCTGTTGAATGGGATTGTAAAAGTTATTAATGGAAAAATTCACTCCATAGCAAAAGTTGAAGTGTACAGTGAGGCTGTAAAAAGCCTATTTGGGTATCTATCTAATTAATGTCTATTTGAATGTCGTTCTCACAGGGTCAAAGTCTGATACCCGTGGCAAGGAAGGTCTGTGGGCAACTCCACATCAGAAAGGCTGAAGCAGAGCTAGCAGGGCTTTCCCAGAAGGGGGTGAACCTTTCAAATGTGGCTTTTGGCTGATGTAATGTTGGTGGAGGGTTGTTTCAGTTGGCACATGTCACTGAATGGAAAAAGATAGCAACACTACAGAACAGGTGACTGAGAATATATTGGTTAGATAGTATCATCAGTTGGAAATGTTGGTAAAGAGGAGACAATTCAAGATAAAGGCTTAAGTGTACTCTGTAGATATAGTTTCAGCAGAGATTCCTCTGATTCCTCCACTTGTTACAGTCTGTACCCCTAAGATGACTTTGCAGCTCGCCTCCCCAGTTGAACCTACTCTTGCTTTCTAACCCATCTGTCATGACACCAGACTTTGTCTGGGACCTGCTTGCTAGCCCAGATCTATAGGCTCATAACCTAGCATGGCTGAAAAGAAGCTTTGCAAGGTTCATCTCCAAGCTCCAATGTGAGGCTCCAAAGAATGACTGATTACCTTCTATGGCCAGTAATTTCATAAGGCACTCTCTTCTCTGCTGTAGGTTGTAGGCATAGTAATTAGTTGGAATGAATTTGGCTTGGCTGATTTATAGTGGGAGAGGACATAAAGTCTTTTGGCTGCAGCTATGGGGTCATTAGTATTTTAATTGCCAAGGCAACGCAAGCCTGTCTCTGATAACGGATTTCTTGTTCCCTCTCTCTTTCTATTTGGAAATATCTCATTTGCTAAGTGGCTGCCCCACTCTTCTTGAAACTCAGCCAGATATTAACAGAAGGAAATTACATTGAATTGTTCATGTTAAAAGAAAGTACTCAGGGCTAAAACCACTGCCAAGGGCTCATTCTAACTTTAGGGATTTGATTTCTAATGGTGAATGTGTTTGTTCCCCATCCAGAAACCGAACATGAAGCAACATAAAGGAAATCAAAAATTTCTGGTGTCAGAACAGACAATGACAATCATCCTGCTTCATAGCAAGGAATGAACAGTGTCCATTTGTGAAGAGCAGTCTTTGAAATGAGGTTATTCATTTGTATTAAGGTTCTGCTAAGGAAACTCCTTTCATGTGTTGAAAATTATTTTCTACAGAGATGAATATATGAAATAGTATTACTGTTGTAGTCTGAGGGCATAAGGTCTGTAAGGAGGGGTAGTGTCTATTGTAAAAGATTTATTAAGATAGACAAGCTTCCAGGCACAGAAATACTTTTAAAAAGTGACTAAACACATACTTATGTCAAAGAGGCTGCAAATGGACAGATGAAGTTGAAAGGGACAATGGGATGCAACATGAATTTGAGGTGATTTATGACTAGGCTAGATCGAAAGAGGTGATTGTGCCACTGTATTCAGTATTGGTGTGGCCTCACCTTGAACTCTGTGGGCAGTTCTGGACCCCACAATTTCAGAAGGATACAAAGATCCTCCAATGTGTCCTGAGGAGTGCAACAAAACTGATGAAAAGGCTGGAAGGAATGTCCTTTGGGGTGTGGCTAAGAACTTTACACTTGTTTAGTTTGGACAAAAGGAGCTTGAGGGGCAACCTCATTGCTTTCTACAGCTTCCTGAGGAGAAAGTGGAGTGCACTTTCTGTTTCTAGCATCTGTATTTACTAAAGACTAGTGTGAAGCAGTAATTCCTGAACTGAAATCTTTCTGTATTTTTCTTTTCTTTGGTTTTCTAGAAGATAGTAAATAATCTCTTACTTTGCCAAGCCTATCTTGCAGGGCTTAGCTCAGGAACTAATTTGCCTATCAGTCACTCAGCCAGCTCTATATTTGTATTTTCAATGGAGACTTGATTACATAGGCTCAGTGTGTGGTAGATGATGTCTGGCTCTCTGATATACTTGGAAGGATTCTGTACATGAAAGTACTCTTAGTGGGTGAAGAAGTGAAAACGCATGATTTAATTCCATCCTTAACAGATTCAGTGTTTGAGTAAAATGGTAGGAAGTGTTGCCTGCAGATCAACACAAACTTTGCTATCCTAAAAATTGCCATGGAGAGATCACCCATTTCATTTGTCCTGCCCTGTTCCCTTGGACATGAAAGGACTATATTACAATAGTAACTGTGTTTTCATATCAAAAAACCACTGCTTATATTTGTTGTCCAGTGGCCAATGGTCAAAATTATTTTAGAGGAGAAAGTATGGCATTAAAAGTGTGGTTCTCCTCCCTCCTCTACTCTGCCCTAGTGAGGCTACATCTGGAATATTATGTCCAGTTCTGGGCTCCCCAGTTCAAGAGAGACAAGGAATTACTGGAGAGAGTCCAATGGTGGGTTACAAAGATGATTAGGAGACTGAAGCATCTGTCTTGGAGGGAAAGGCTGAGAGACCTAGGGCTCTTTAGCCTGGAGGAGAGAAGACTGAGAGGAGGTCTTCTAAATGTTTGTCAATATCTAAGGGGCATATATCAAAAGTATGAGACCTCTTTTCACTGGTGCCCAGCAAAAGAAAAAGGTGCAATGGGCACAAAGTGGAACACAATATAAATATTAAATTTATATTAATATTTAAATATAAATATTTCCTAAATATAAGGAAAAGTTTCTTTGCTTGGTAATAGAGAACTGGAACAGGCTGCCCTCCTCTGGAGAGAATCCAAAACCACCTGGGCTCAGTCCTGGGCAACCTGCTCCAGGTGAACCTGTTTTAGCAGAGGAGTTGGACTATATGATCTCCAGAGGTACCTTCCAACTCCTGCCATTCTGTGATTTTTTCACGACCACAAAGTGTATCAGATCCCATTTTTCTGCAACATGTCAAGTCCTCATGTTTAGGACATCAATATCAGTAAGATCTATACTTTAAAAAAATTTTTTTATAAACCATACAATGTTTGTGAAGTGCATCATGGCAAAGGCAGCATTTGAATGAGAATAATAAGGTAGCCCACTGGCTGTTTCTGGAAGGTTGTTTGAAAGAAAGAATGCCAGGGCAAGATAAGAAAACATTAGAAAACTTTAGTGATTCCTACTAGTGCCAAATGAAGGATGAAACGAGGAAAGTACACAAAGTGAGCTGAAAGATTACTTTTTGGATTGCTTTTGGCAATGGAAGACAGGTGAAGGGTTGCTGAAACAGAAAACAACCCTGTGGCAGGATAGGAAAATGGCCTTTGAAACATCCTGCCAAATAGACAATGAGCACAGCAAGACTGCATATATCAAGACCAGGGAAAAGGCTGTTGCTAGTCAGAGAGTGAGATAAGAAGAGCCAGGGGATGAGTTTTAGGTATGTGCAGAGATAGCAAAGTTGCTGTGGAATGAACCTGCCAATGTAGAGCCTAAATGTAAGGAACTAGATATTTTCATTTAAGTTTAAGGTCTTGCAAGATTAAAACTTGTATTGCAGGCAGAGTAATGATTAAACCCATAATGATCAAGAAAGGAGAGGAAGTCAACTTTTTAAGGGGAGCTTGGTAATAATCCATCGGAAGCTCTAGAGCTGTCAATGTTCTGTGTTGTCATGCTATTTATTTAAAATACAGAAAACCTCTTTCTTAATGTATTTTATTTTCCTTTTCTACCCAAAAAATGCCTTTGGAAGGAAGGCTAAACCTAAACATGTTCATTAAGTGTTTTCAAACATGATGTTTGAGATTACAACCAACAAAAACCAAACTAATCCTCTAATCCCCATATAATCAAACATACCTTTTACAGTAGCTGTTTTCCTACCAGTTCAATTCACAGTCAATAGATTTGTGGGGAGCATGCAGTAGGAAAAGAAAATATTAACTTTCACAAAACATTGCCTAGAAGTCACAGAGAACACTAGGTGCAGGGAGAGGACTGCTAGATGATACAGAGGTGGTCTTACATTAGCATATTGAGTCTCCTCCTGGGGGTGTGATTTTTACCATGCAAATTAGTCCTATGCTACTTTAGGTTATCTTCAGGTGATTTCACTTCCCCCTACCCCATTCCCTTGGTCAGGAGGTGATTTGTCTAATTGGAATTGAGCTCCTTCCTGTGTTACTTTGAATTATCTTGTTGTGATACTTTAGATTGAGGACCACAATTTCCATATTGTGATTCTTTGCTGACTGTAGTGCCTTGATACCTCTATTTCTTTCAAAGTAATTGGATCCAGACCTCATGTTAAAGAAGAAAAACTGAAATTTAAAGTGACAGTGGTGGGCCTGTAAAGAATTCCATGTAATGACCTCATCTACAGTCAGAAAGTCAAGACCATCCTTCCAGATAACATTCCTCTGCTAGCTGAAATACTTATGTGAAAGATCCATAATGATTCTTTGACTGTGTTTCAGGGAAGGTATTATCACTCTATTGAGTCCCTTAAGACAGAATCAGGGGTTGAGACTAACTCAAGAAGTGTTTAATAGTTTGGGGTTTTTTATTATAGCCCATGTGCACTGGCTAGCACAAGCTCTCTCAGATGGATTGAATTCAAAGCTGCCACAGGCGTAGCCATGCTACAACGAGGCACATCTGGGCTCCCCGCTATGGCCTGGTTTGTACTGAACAGTTTCCTCTGCAGCTGACAGTGTTAAATGCTCTGTCATTACTCTGAAAAAAAGCTGCCTTTGTCTCTCAGATGATCAGGACAAACACGTTTTTGTAATGGGAATATGTTTACAATCACTTTGTTTTTCTTATCTCTGGCTAGTGTTACCTTGTATTGATAGGGATGTTAGGAAAACCCACTGACTTGTGAGGAATGCAGAAAGATTTTCTAGGACAAAAGCAGCCAGTTGTCTAAGTAGAATAAGGTAAGCAAAGTAAGTCCAAGCAAAGCTACTAGTGTTGGCTCTGCAGGAAGAGCTCGTCAGACTTGGTATTTGAAAAATCAGTTCTCTGGGTTGCAAACATGTTCAGGAAAACATCACAGGCTTCCAGTTCCATGGAGCTGAATGTTTATGAACCTCAGCTGGTGAACTTTTGTCTTGATAATTGAAGCAGGTGGAGTTTAACAGTTCCCTGCCCTTCCCTTCCTCCTTTTCCTTTGCTATTCTATAAAGATTTTTTTCTGGGAAGACTAAAGAGTCTTCCTCTTATCAAAATGCATATGCATTGATATTGGTGTCTGTAGGAGACTGAGTGTACCAAAAAGCCTGCTGCAGATGATCTTTTCCTACACAGCTCTTGCTGATCTTTTGGTAGGTTTGGGTTTGTGTTCTCGGTGTAGGGCCCCAGAAAATGCACACGTTGCTTATCTAATGTTAGGAAGATTAAAATCCTTGCACTCTTTCACTTTGAACTCTTCAAAGAATTTCAGAATCTTTTTGAAATGACTGTGGGAAGCAGAATTAGTGGTAAATATTTTTGCAGCCAGAATGGGGAAAAAACAGCATGGGGAAAATATTGTGGGAATGTTAGAAGAAGATAAAATCCTCTTTTTTTTTTTTTTTTTTTTTCACTTTGAAAACTACAATTTATAATGAGAATTTAAGAATTAAGATTATCTTGATATTCTCTATCAAATCTATTTAGAAGTTTTGAAATTTATATATAACAACCTCTTAAAATTTTTCCTCTTTTCATTCTCTGACCTGCTTCTGTGTCACACATCTCTGAAATCCCAATGCTGGAGGTTTCTGTTGCCTCAAATATTTGTTCTTGATTGCATTTTCTCTCTAGAAAAGAAAATTAGTAAAGAAAATTAGGGATTGAATGTGCTTACTGAAGTAGAGGTGCAAATGAGTAATCCAAGTAACCTAAGAAGTTAATAACACTACAAAAAAGGATCTTACAAAAGAATGGTGCTTGTCACTTCAGGCTCTGTTGTAATATAACCAGAGAAGCAACCACATGAGATGCTAGTGAAAAGAGTCCAAGCTTGACTTCTCTCCTGTTTATCTTTCCATGGCTGGAAGGTGGCTTGTTTCTTGCTTACTTCAGAATATTCTGGCTTGTCTTCTCCTAAATTCTTTGTTTGTACCTGCCTACAGAGGGAACACAATTTATTGCTTTAATTTCCATGGTATGTGGTTGGTGGTTTGTTCAGACAATATCCTGTGGCTTTTGCTAACTTCCACTTTGGATGTTTATGTTCGTTGTGGCATCTTTTGTTTTCATATCTGCTGATGAAATATGCCATCTTGAAGGTTCTTTAGGGAGTTTTCCATGTCCACCCTCCCATCTCACTTTTTACTGATGTTTTATATTCCCAATGAGATGTGATACTCAAGGACTTCTAGTTGTCTCTGTCAATTTACTGTCTTTCAGCCCTGATAGCACCACATGACATATTAGCAATTTTCAGAGACCTTGGCTTTAAACTTGAATTCTGTTAGTTTGCATGAGTGTTTGATTGTGTTTTTATCTAACAAAGGGGTGTGAAAATACTTTACCTTTTAGCAAGACCATTCTGCTGGTCAGTTTTGTTCTTCTGCAGTGCCTGAATGCCAGGGATAGTAGTGGTACTGTGTAGTTTCCAGGGACAGTCTGGCTTGCAGGACATATTTTTTCCTCCAATTGCAGTTGAAATTAGCAAAGGAGCAAACAATTCAACAGAAAACCCCCTATGTTTTCTTTTGGTGGAGATCTTTTCTCTTACTCTGGAGCAGATCATGCCTGGGCTCACAACTTCTGTCACTAAACTCTAATGGCTGTGGAGTGTTTGATATCTCCAAAAGATTTTTGAGGCAGACTTCAAATGTTATTACAGCATTGCAGTATAGATGTTCTGAATACTCTAAATACACTGCATTTTGAGGTTTAGCTTTGAGCAGTTCCTCACTGCTTTCTTTCACTTCCACAAATGAACCCTTCACAGCTCTAAAAGGATCTCTGTTGGATACTCACTTGCTATTGCTATCTGAAGAATGTCATACTTCAAAAAAGTAAATAAATAAGAACTATGCAGATAGGAAATAAAAACAGAAATCAAGACTATTTTGTGCTTTGGACCTGGCAATCAGCTCTTACTTCTCACATTTCTCTCTTTCCACAAGTGTCTTTAATGGTTGTTCCTCTTGCAGGCTCCACCAAGTTTCCTAAGCCTGGTTAGGTCTTTCTTGAAAGACATCTCACACAATAATTTGGTCCAAAGTGGGATGATCATCATTATTTGGAGATAAAAATGTGACTGCTTACAGCTTTAACTGCTTCAGAATAGATTTTATTGAATAAGAAATCCCAACTAGTTCTAGTTTTGTCATCTGCAAAACAGAAAACACATTGTGATATGCAAGGACTGTGCTGGAGGCTACTGAGAAAAAAATGCATTGTTTCTTGAGATACTGTGTGCAGAACTGACATTTATCTCCAAAAGGGTGTTTCAGACCTCAAATACAAAGAAAAGTGATGACTAGCAGAGTGCTGTGAGAGGTCTCCTATGAAGTTTAAAACTATAAAACAACAACAAAAGAATTTAATGCTCCAGAGGAAGTAGCTCAAGAGCTTCTGTGTTTTCCCAGTATCTGAACATTTGCACCAAAGCTGGATCAATAAAACTAAATAGTGAGAAGTTCAAATTCAAACAACAAAACTGTTCTTTTCCACACATCTTGTGATTAAGATGTGCAAACTCCTGAGAACAGCAGTGAGAGTGACTTAGAAAGGGATTAGATGTTTGTACACGGATAACAAGAGACTCGGTGCTGTTGGTGGTAAATACTTTGGAGTGGATAGCAAATCTTGTTCTTTGGCATCCAGATGACTGATAAGGACTAGGTGAGATGGATCAAATTTCCTCCTTGTGGGTTTTAACTGGGTCATTCCTTGAAGCCTCTAATACCAGTGAGATACAAGACCCTGTAATAACTGGATGATGACTCTGATCCAGGACGGTAATCTGGGATACTAGGCAAAAGTGCCTTAGGCTTTCAGCTAAGAGTTTGAACAAGATTTAGCAAATCATAGGTATTAAGTATGTACTTGAAATTAAACACTTGTTTAGAGGTGGTGTTGTGTAGGAATATGATTACTGTCAAGAAAATCATCCTCTTCATTAAATGTTACAGAAAGAAGCTGCAAAAAAATGAATGAAGTCAGCATGAATTTGAAGTTTTCCACTGAATATTTTAAAGTTTCCAATTGCATATTCAGCCTTGATATTTTTAGAGAACATTGCAGGCAGGTCTCAAGCTGCTTCTGCTTGGTAAAAGGTTTTTCACTGCTGCAATGGTCTCTCCATCACAACTGTTTGTCTGTATGCTTGATTTTTGTTTGTTACAATG
Source organism: Galbula dea (assembly GCA_013399015.1). Classification (NCBI taxonomy): domain Eukaryota; kingdom Metazoa; phylum Chordata; class Aves; order Piciformes; family Galbulidae; genus Galbula; species Galbula dea. The sequence goes on along the minus strand of VWZX01004381.1, from coordinate 822,310 downwards.
GTGCATAAATTCAGGAGCTGCATTCTAGATAGATCTCTGCAACATAAACATATATCTGTATCAAACTAAAAATTTCAAGTGACTTGTGAATACCTGTTGTTCTTTCAGTTGGAATTAACATCTTCACATCCTGGCAACCTAATCTAAAAAGGGGGTTTTTTTGTGTGTGTGTGACTAATTTACTATAATTAATCCTGCTGACTCACCTCTATTTTTATTTGCATTGTCTTTATGCAAACATCAGTGATATCAGAAAGCTCAGGTTTCCAATTAACCTAGGGGCACCTTGTGTTTGGTATTGTGTGGATTCTGTGGGACATTAAAGAATAGTTTTAACTCTTCACCTGGTTGATATGTGTACTTTTAGAGACATAGATTTCTTTTCCTGTTAGTACAGCTTTTAATACAACAGGCTGAAAAATGTACAAGTACATCTATATCCTTTCTCTAGGAAAGCATATGAAAGGAGGCAAGATGTAAAGAGGTGTTGGTGTTGTTGAAAGTGTATTTCTGAACTGTCAGTGCATTTATCTGATACTTTAATTTCAACTTCAAGTAAATATTGAGGACAAGAAAAATTCCTTAATGTGTTTTTGCTCAAGACCAAGGTGTTTGCTCCCTTTTTAATGGATTCATAAAGGGAACAGTAGCAGTGTTGTTGCAGCTCTTGCCAGCATCTGTATCTTGCTCAATAATATAATAAAAATCATAGCTACAGTGAATAGTAATTAGGTTTATGAAAGAGAGAATAATGACTTCAAGTAAAAGGATAAGAGCCCCCATTGCTTACATTGCCCAGGTAAACATCCATCACTGTTCACTGTTAAGGTAGCTGCAAGTCACACTTGTTTCATACAAGGCAAACAGTGCAGTTCCAGTTTGAGAAAGTTAAATCCAGATCAAATCCTTCTACTTTTAGTACTGTTGTTAAGTTTTACCCAGTTAGCCTGTGCTTAGTCCTAAAGCTAGCTGAAATTTGAACTGTAATTACAGTAGGATGTGAGATTTTTCATGGCTGGCTCTTAGAAGAGTGAATCTCTGCCCTATCTGCAGATATTAGCCAACCTTTTCCAGTTTAGATGACCAGGGTGTTCACAATGACTAACTCAATTTGTCCACCTAGACCACACCAGGTGCTCTGTGCACCATGTTAAGCATTTAAACACTGATCAAAAATATTTAAAGGAATAAACTTCACAAGAATCTTCCAAACTTCTCATTGACAGACCCTGATATGAGTTTGGTGCTCAACCATCTACCTTTTTTAGCCATTCACTTCAGTAAACTTTCCCTGGTTTATAGTACTTTGTGTGCCACCCAGTTTCTTTGACTGTTCTGAGTAGCTCACAGATTTTCAAAGTGTCCTGTGCTCTTGAGCACCTTCTGCTGATGTGACTGCTTGTTTAAGGGGTCACAGGAGGTGAACACAATCAAATAACTTTTTTGTACCAAAATAATTGGATTAATCCTGTTTAGTCTGTTTCGACAGAATCCTTTCATCATATTGAAATTCCGCATTTGGAGGAATAATAGTCCATATAAAGACCTTTTTTCCCCCCATTGAAAAGGTTAAATAAATAATGAAAGGGAGGATAAATACTGCACCACACTCCAGCATTATGCAATCAGCATGGCTGATGTGATTTATCAGTCTTTTACAACTCCTTTTGCTGCCAAAATAACCGTTCCATGGAAAAATATTCTGTAGAGTGGGAGAGACTATTTTTTAGGTATGTCTTATTTTTATGACACACATCAATGTAGATTCACTAAATTTGTAGAAAAAGCCTGCCAGACACAGAAATCTTCCCTTTGCCTCTTTTTATCCTTATTTTCCACTAGAGTTCCTTGCATCGGGGCTGTGTCCTCACTGAACCACTAAGCCAGGAGCCCTCAAGGCTGTTGTATGCCTGCAAGGAACACAACCATTTTCTTTGCTGTATCCTTAATATTTAATAAGTAACATTCAGCTCTGTGTTCTATGTTAAAATAGTCAATAAACTATGTATTATTCAATAGGGGAAGCTTACAGTGTTAAATAAGCAGGAATTTAAGATCCAGTTATAGGAATGGGCCTGATTACATAACATTTTCTTGCTCTGTTGTAGGTTCATTATTACTTTTAGTTCTTCCATGATTTGGTTAAGTTGGAAACAAAGAAGTTTACTATCCAGAACACTTCTAGCATTGACCTCTTTTACTCTAAATAAGTACAAATGCACAGTTAGTACCTAGCACACGGTGTGTACAAAATTAAGAGGTGGTTGAAGTCAGTATGAGTGTTACAAAGCCAGGACAAATTAGTGTGATGGGATCTATTTGCCTCTCTCCATATAGTTTCTGACAGAGGTTCAGAGGTGTTTGTTCAGAGTATTAATTTGTTACAGAGGGTGGAGGACTCATACTTGCTGGCACATGTGAATTACTTATGCATTCCCAGCTCCTATTGTTACTTATCTCACAATAACAACAGGAGTCCCTGCCGGACTAATTTGCTGTGCAAGCACATACTAAGGCTGAGGTATCTTCAGTGAACAACTGAGCTTATAAATGAGTCAAAAAAACCAAAAGGTAAAGAACAGCAGCACAGATTTTCTGTGTTTCATTTATTGGCCAAGGATTTAACTATGAAAAACAAATCTGGAGCTAGCTGAGTGTTTGGTTGTCTCACTTCCATTCAAATGGATGTGAATTAAAGGCTAAATTGCCAGTAAACAAATTGGCTGACAGTGACATCTAAAAAAATTACACCACATCTTGTCCAGAGGCATGAATTTCCTTCAAGTTTTCTGATAACCATTCCAAAATAAGTTCATTTTTTAGCACAACCACTGGAATAATTTGATAAATAATACTAACTTCCTCACCTTCAGTGTAAAACCTGGAGGTACTATATGATTCCTCAAGAAGTAGGAGACATAGCTGTTAGCACTTATCCAATCTTCCAACAGGAGAAATTCAATCTAACAAATCCCCTCTGAGATCTCAGGAAGAATATGATGTCTAGTAGTATCAAGAGAAGCATTTCTTCTCTCTTCAATGCATGACAAAGCTTATCAGTCTTGCCTGGACAAAACCACCATTCTTGGATTGTTAGAAATCAGCTTGTGATTTTCTAATCTAATAATATCAATTGATCTTGTGCCACTATCATGCTTAAGGTTAGCTAACTCATCTACTGTCTTGACATTCATCCTTTACAAACATGAGTCACCACATTCTCAACCATATTGAGAAGAGGGAGTGAGTGAACAGCTGAGTGGGAGTTTAGCTCTTAGCCAAGGTTAACCCTCCACAGAGAAACACAGGAATAACCATACTATTTGATTCTTATAAGGGTTCTCAAAATGATTTTTAAAGACTACCAGTGTTCCTTGTGTTTTACTAAGGGACAAATGACACCTCTTTTGAGATCAGTTGATGTTCCCATTTCACTCTGCTTAAGGCTTTGTTATGCTCATACTGCATTTCTTCATTTTTGGACAGCTGAGAGAAGTGTCTTGGCTCTCCTAGCTAGCCCAGAAGAAACTGGAAGCCTGAAGGTTGTAGTCTCTGGTTTTGCATGCTTGTGAGACCCCCCTCTGAGCCAGAGGTGATATAACATGGATACATGTGTCTGTACCCAAGTTAGTAATTTCTTCTGAGAGCCCTTGATGTATATTTGTTAAGGCTTTGAGCTGTAGTAATGCAGCTGCATGTCTCTGCCTCTATGCTCAGCCAGCAGAGACTGGCTATTTTTGTTTTGCTTGCCTGCATAAATTCACAAGGTATATTCTGAGTGACCTTAGACAGAGGTTTGCCAGGAAAAATCATGGCTTGAAGAACAGAAGATTTATTTTTTATTTCAGCACTTAGAAGAAAGCAGCTTCCCAAACCATCTAGGCATGACCTGCATAGCACTAAATGTTACATGTGAGAGGTACTGCATTTGTATCTGCATTTGTGCTGAGAAAGCAATGCTGCACAAGCAGGTTTGTTTGTAAATAGGACTGAGGCATCCCACTGAATGCAGCCTGCTAGCATTCCTGGTGGTGAGAAGAGACTTGCTACGGATGTGCAGAAGAGTTAAGCATGATTGCTTCACTCCAGTTGTGATCCAGAGCTTTCTGGGAGGCCATGACCGATCTTTTCAAAAGTATTCACTCAAGCTGTCCTGAGATATGAGGTGAGCTGTCTCAAACATTTGTGAGCTAGATGCTTCTGGCAGCATGAGTGACATAAACCCTCATGTTCGTGAATGTGCATCTCTCTTCTACTGTGCATGTGATTTCTGCCTCTGTGTCAGAGACCCACAATGGATGGAAGTGATAAAAATCTCATCCTTGTCATCCAAGTGCAGGAAACTCAGTGTATAAGGTCCTGGGAGAGAAGACACATAACTGTAGATCAGTGTTTAAAGGGGTGGAAGAAATGAAGGACCAGACTGGAGCAAGAAAGCATGTTGTGAAATGAGTGCCAAGAAAGTGAACCTAATTAATATGTAAACACTTAGCCTTGGGTGTTGGTCACTGTGGCTCAGATATGTTTGCAGTACCAGTAGACTTACAAGGGTATGAAGAACTTTTCTGCATTGGTCTTCACTAGAGCTCATGCTATGGACAGTCTTATTGCCATGGGTTATTTACCATCAGCTGCAGGAAGTATATAAACAACAGTCCTTCAGCCTAAAAGTCCAAATGTGGTTTTTCTTTTCATGAAGTTTCCTTCTCTGGTTCTCAAGGAAGACTTAAGTGATGATCATTGGTGCAGATATTTAAAGTTAAAATAATCACAATTGCTTATGGAATGTGAAAAGAAAGAGTAAAAATTACTAGGAGAACTTTTGTATTTCAGTGGCTGAAGGTTGAGTGATAAACTTGATGGCTTGTTTCTAATCTGCCCTCTAGTGTTCAGGACTCTTTATCCTCTGGGGCATGCTCATGTCCAAGGACTTGTTCGAGCAGAGAAAACAAACAAAGGAAGTGCAGAGAAAAAGGAAATGGAAAAGAACTATTGAAATGGCAGAAAAACCTTTCTAACCTCTTTTATAGTACAAGTTCAAAGGATTCAGTTTATTTCTTAGGTTTGTCATATTAGAGAAACAGGAGAAAAAAACCCCAACACATTGTAAAAGTGATTAACAATTCTAACCTCATCTCAGATTTCTTAGTGTTTTTAAAGCTTAAGCTGACAAAGTCTTGGTATGTATGTGAAATTGTGGAAGGTTTGATGTCATTTTCCTTGTGATTAAAACAGATCTGTTGAACTTTCCTAGAAACACCCTTATGGCAATTTAAAATGTAATTTTTTAGTAATTTAGAACTTTATATATAGAAATATAAAAGTATTTTAGAAAATAACTTTGTTTTGCAACTAAACTTCTCCTTTAAAACCAGCATTGTATTGGTCATCTTCTCAAAATATGTTTTAAATCACAAATTCAAGAGGAATAAAGATTTCTGCATAAAAATATATTACCTCATTTCAGAAATATGGCTTGGAAAAGTATTTATGCTAAATGTGCAATGAAACTATGTGTAACTAGCTTAGTTCTGTAAACCCCAAATTTGCATTTGTCTCTATGTGCAAAAGGACACACACATCCTTAGAATACCTCTGCAATATGTCATTATGGACTATATCATATTGTGTGTGTATATATAGATGTAATATTTGGTGCATTTGTATACATTCATATATGCATATCAGTAGAGTGTATTTGTGGATATATGTATGCATCTGTATTATACATTCATGTCTGATTCTAGATCATTAAAACATAAGGAACTAGAAAAGTAAGACTTCTACATTGTTTTTGCAGAGAGTGGAGGATCTAGAACAAGGTGTTCAACCACATACTTCAGACCACTGGTAACTTAAACAGTATTAGGAAATAGTACTAAGTGCTCTTAGCCCCTCCTGGAAACAGAGGTGTACAACAGTCCTCCTTCAGGGAGGACCTTCTGAGTATGTTGCAGTGCCAGATCCCTCTTGCCTGCAGGCTGGCTTACCTTTTGAAAGTGTGGAGAAATCACCAGCTTTGCTAAACTGCTAATTCTGGTCTCCAGGCAAGTCTCCTGGACATTGGGACCCCTCTTAGGCCTTCAGGGGAGATTTAGTCAACTGACTCCCTAATGATGATGCAGCAGCCCAAAATGACTGGTAGCTTCATTCTAATGTTTTTCCTAGGTACTACTGAGGATAGGCTGGAGAAAAGCCAGAACAGGTGTCCTTTCAATGTCTTTCTAGAGATCCAGGGCTTTGAAGAAGAGAGAGCTCTCCTACCTAAGCAGACTGAATTACCCCACTGGGATTTTTCTTCCCCAGGGCTGCAGTGAAATGCTCACAGCAAGGACAGCCAAAGCACACAGTCCTGTGGCTCAGGGCTAGGACTGACCAAGTCTCCCATTTCAACCTCTTTACACCATATGCACAACCACTTCCAACTGCAGGTTGGGTGACACATCATTATTCTGCACCCATCCTGACCCTGTTTGTTCCTTATGTCATAGCTGTAGCTCAGCAGAGGATTAATTATAGTTTACCCTGAAGTGAGTAATGATGCTGTTAGTGACAGAGCACAGAACAAAAACAATCTCACTTTTTTCTTCATTCTGAACAATAAAATAGGTGTGGGATATCTGATCACATTTACAAGCTTGCTTTTGCCTAGAAGGGAAAGTATAGCTAGCTTCTGAGGACTAGGATCCTGGAAGACCCCTGTGGAGTTCATAGCAAGACAGCCAGGATTGGAATGAGCTGTCTCCATTTTTTTTGTCACCTTATGTCCAGTGATATGTAGCATGCATTATTTTGTGATTTCTGTTAGGAGCTAGTGCTTGTCATGGATCTGTGCTGTGACCACTCAAACATAAGGACCTTATTTTGCCCTGTTAAAATCCAAAGTCTATGTGCTGTTTTGAGCTGTTTATGTAAGTTACAGAGGGTAATGCTAATTTAAGCATAGAGGGGCTGTTATCATTCCTTGCTCCACATGGAAGGACAAACAAGGGCATGCTCTGTGATGGGAACTGGACAAGAGAGTAGGTAATGGTTCAGTTTCAACAGCCAGGCTATGAGAAAAGCCTCTACTGCTTTTCACCTTGATCTGTCTCTCTCTTTCCTATCTCTTTCATATCTGGGTGTTGGCAAGGAACTGGGTCATGCAGGCTTTCAAGGCAAAGGCAAATGTTTACTTTTCCCTTTGTGTTGAAGAGATTCTTGCCCCATTTAATTGAAGAGCTGGGTAATGAAATCAATGCTAGTGTTGTGTATGTGACTAGAGAAGAGAGGAAAATAAAAAGAATGTGATGTAATGCTCTGATAAATTCAGTGATTATCTTTAGCATTCTTTAGTTTTCATTTTTATTGTTTTGACATACACCTGCTGTGCCAATCTGTTAGCCAGAATGTCGTCACTGAGAAGTACACAGGCACATAATCTCTGTTTTTCCTTTCACAGACAGACTGCAAGGCAGGCTACTGAGGAAAGATTAGGAAAACTGGGAAAAGTGACTTCTCTAGTGAGTCAAAACATGCTCTGTTTTTTATATGTTCTTGTACTGGGGGAACCAAAACTGGGTGTGGTATTTAGGTGTGGTCTGAAGAGTGTCAAGGAGGGGAGGGATAATCCTGTCTCTTGATCTGCAGGCTGTGGTTCTGTTGTTATAACCTTGGAGGCCATTGGTCCTTGCTGACAAGGCTCACATTCAGCTCACTGTCCTCCAGGACCCCCTGAGCTTTTTCTGCACTCTATCAACCACGTTCCACTGTTTCTTCTTTCCCAGTCCCCTGCAATGAATCAGTGATTCCAAGGTTAAGGGAGTATTTGTAAGAGCCATGTTTTGCAGTTCTCCTCATTGATAGCTGGATCTGTATATAACAATATTCTTGATATCATGCTGTGATGTTGCTGTGGGCAGTGTAGTGCCAGGTGCCTCACACTCCCACCTGCACCATCTGCTGTGGTGTCTGCATGTAGAGTTTTGTACTTGCACTTAATGTGGCAGGGAAGACTATAAAATAGGCTTACATGATGGAGCTCTGCCCAGGGCTTTGGCTGTGATTAAGACTCTGTTGCTGTTAGTACAGGTGGTGATTTTTCCTCCTGGGATGGAATGGGACAGGGGAAACAAGACATGTTTTTCCCTCCCCTCACCCCCCAGATCTAGGAAGCAGAGAAGGAAAAGGAAAGTGTCTTTCCTTCTCTCACACATCTGTCCAGCCTCTGCAGTCATCTGTTGGACTCTGACCACGCTGAATTATTTGAGGTGCACTGCAGCTGTTCCTCAAGTGTAACAGGGCCAATCTGCAGGGAAAATCCTCAACAATTTTCTTTTTTCTTCCTTTGGAGCTGGATAATATCTTTTCTTAGTAGCATAAAGAAGGATAAGAAGGATATTCTGCTTTGATTGAATGTTGAATGTGAGTTCTACTGGGAACTTCAGTTTACTGGGAAATCAAATGCTACCTGATCATGTCAAGCCTCCAGCTGAGAAGTTAGTAAATGTTAAGGCTCAAGTCCTTCCATCTCTAGTCATTCAAATATCTTTAGGTCTTCAGGTATGGTCTCAGTGTGAAAGATAACCTATTTGGCTGGGACAGGCAATGAAAGAGTTCTATGTTGTCATCATCTCACATTAGCTCAGTCTCCATGTCTACTCTGTCTTCCCCACTGAGATAAAGCATTTGATGGCATGTATTATCATTGGCTCTTGTTGTCATATGCTCAATAGAAGCATATTGACAACTGAAGAGGAGCAAAAGTGTTTGAATTTTGTATCTGTGGACTTCAAGATAAATCCTGTGCTACAGCAAATCCCTGAAGCTGCTCTCTACACCTGTGGTTTACCTCTTGCTTTCAGCCTTGTAGGAGTTCTCATTCTCTCTTCAATAAGTAATAAGCTATAAGAACAGCAGATGTCTACACAGATATGAAGACATGGTTCTGTGATTTCTTATGCAAGATAATATCTTTCACCTTTCTTTGAACTACCACAAACCACATAGCATCATATAGCTTTCCTAGTCCACTTTATGAAAACCTTCTAGCTTATCTTGAAGTTACAATACATGTGTTTCATAACCACTGTTTGGCTTACATGCAAAGAGAGGAGGGCTTTTCCAGCATTAGCTCAACAAAGCAGGTCAGTTTACTTTGCTCTGTTTAATTTTTCCAGCCACCCAGAAAAACACTGTGTAGCCATAGTCTATAGGATTTCAGAGGTTGGTAAGACTGAGACTCAGACACTGTGATCTGAATAGCAAGCAATTTTTTCTGCCTCCAATCCTCAAATTATGTAAGCAAGCTCAGTATCTGTAAGGCTCTTCAAGAAGTTTGGGTACACTAGACTCACACTTTTCTACATGAGCTGTATTTTCTCTCTACACAAAACATACCAGTATTTTCTTTGATTTTTCAGTTCATTTCTTCCCTGAAAACAACAGAGAAAATGAAAGCAGACAACAAAGGAGAAGCTCCCCTGAAATGAGCCAGTTGCTGCTCTACAAAAATGATCAGAGAAGGTTCCTGGAATCTTGTCCCCAACATCTGACCATCCCTGCAGGCCCTGGGGTGAGTACACTTGCTACAGTGCACAGCAGTTCAGCTGTGGCTGTATTGCTATGGCTGTCAAAGTGTAACTGTAGGGTGGACACTTGTCTGAATTCATTCAGGGACAGGAGGAGAAGAAATGAAATTTACTTTAACACCAGAAATACTCTGTCATTTTTATTTTTTTCAAAGTGAGACTTCATGAAGTTTTAGCCATTTACAGAATGAAAGAAGGAAGTCATAGTCTCTCAACCATTAATAGTTGTGAATGGGTTACTTTGATCTGTGCCTTTAGCCTGCTTTACTAACTTGCCAGAACACAGGAAGTCAGCTTTATGGTATATGTCATCTTCATGGGCTTTTGGCTATAGGTTCTTTGCTCCTTTCAACCATACCCTCAATTACTTTTGGCCACAAAAGCACACTGCTTGCTCATGATTAACTTGTTATCCACCAGCACTCTCAGACCTTTCTCCACAGAGCTGCTTTCCAACAGGTTGACCCCTAACCTGTACTAGTGCATGGAATTATTTTGTTGCAATGGAGTCTATAGAGCTGTGGTAAAGGTGGAGATAATCAGTCTTCATAATGACAACTTGAATTCCTTTGCCCAGGCTTGTCAGAAGTGCTTTAGTGTTTGACTTTTTTCCTGATCTTGCTGCTTCATACCATTGTGTTTCCACCTTGAGCCAAGCTGGGCAATAGTGTCTCTAGTGGTTTCAATGTTACCACTGCTTAAATGGGCTTGGAGCGTCATTGACCTAGAAAGCAATATGGTTGCCAGAAGTTACAGGTCAGCACTTAAAGCAACTTAAACCTAATGTTCAGATCTCAAATGTTAACCTCCACCACTGTTGAAAGTGCTAGTTAGCCAGCTGCCTGGCTTTTATACAACAGATTGCCATCCAGTGTCTGAATAGCATGGTGTATGTTAGCATACTTTTGGGTAAGCTGTTTGCTACCCTGACCATTTTCTATTTGTAAAAGACATTTCCTGAGGCACATTTAACTTGTCTGTTCCATGGTTTACCTAGACACAAATGAGACTGATGTTTCTTCTCTGCTTGCAAGGCTGAAATGTGAAGCTTATTGGAAGTAATATTAACAAAGTGTTTGGTTCTGGTTGTTGTTTTTAATCTTTATACTCCAACTCCATTTAATAGCAAGGTACTACTAGTACTTCTTGCCAACTGGTATTTTGCATTATAAAAGACATATATAAAAAAGCTGAAAACCACTAGGGAAGTGTCTTAAACAAACAAGTCCATCTGGCTGTTCAGTGAATTAATGAGTATTTTAAGCAGGAGTCATACTGCTGAGTGTTGTTAAGGCTGCCCAGCATTTCTTATAGTAATACTCGAGCTTTTATTGCTTATCATTTTGATGTATCTTAATTGTCTGGGCTCAAACTCTTTATGCAGGGGCATCTGCCTTGCACTGGATTAATTTTGGAGAACTGCAGCCAAAACAGTTTAGCCGTTTCCATAAAAGAATCTAGGAGAAATAATCAGGTTTGCCCACATTAGAAATGGATTGTGTACTTTTCTTTGGAAGACTTGGACTCATGCTTGGGAATACCACATGCTTTCTCCAAAAAGAGAAGACAAAAAAAATGGTATTTCAGTTGTGTCCATCCCTCAGAACTTCTGTTTAAATACAGCCCATAAACCTTCAAATAAACACAGTTTTATGGTGTTCAGCAGCAACTAGACATAAGCACCTAAGTTCCTCTAATATGTTGACTGCACTGGATGCTTTCCAGTCTGCATCAAACAAGATTTTCTCTGCAACTTTCCCTCCTTTTTCTGGAATGATACAGATTAGACCAGATCTAAGGTGGGACACAAGGTGGGAGGTGGCACACCGAAGGTGGAAGGAAGGCTTCCTGCACCATGGCCAAACTAAAGAGGGAAGGAAGTTACCCTTATGATTTGCAGCAAAAGATTGGAAAAGAGGTCTAGGAGGTAGCAAGACATCTAGGCAGAGATCAAGTGGTTTGGCTTTAGAATGTTGTAGGCTGACTGGGATGGATGTGTGCAACGTGATTATACTTGTATATACGTGTGCTGAGAAAAAATGAGGCTATGTGTAAAACTAAGGGAGAGCTCAGCAGTGGGTCAACTAAGGGGGCAGAGATGAGGAATCTATGGAATGCATGCTGGAGGCAGCAGGGTATGGTACTTATTTGTGATTTCACAGATGTTTGATGTGGGAAGGCATCGTTTCAGATCGCATCCTTCACTGCCCTGCTCAAGGCAGGGTCAGCCAGAGCAGGTTGCCTAGGAAAATGTTCAATCAAGTTTTGAATATGTCCAGTGGTGGAGACTGCACAACCTGTCTGGGTAGCCTATTCCAATGTTCAGAGGGTTCAGTGTTGACCTTCAGAAAGTCTCAAGTGCTTGTGTGGGTGCCTCTGAAAAAGTTTATGCCTTCTTTTCCATGCACAGCATGAATGGCAATGACAGCCCTTTTTTCATAAGGATGTTTAGAAAAGTAATGACTGCTTGTGATTCTGTGAGGTACTACAGTAGTAAGCAAAGTGCTCTGCAGCTCCTGAAGCTGTCTGTAACATGATCTTTCAGGTCTGGGCTGGATTATTCCCGAAATCCTCCTTCCACTGTCCCACCCACCCCTCAGTGGGCATAAAGCTGAGGATGGAAGATGATAACCTTGTGTGCTTGGGTCCACTTTTTGCTTCAGCTTTTGATAAGATAAGAAATACACCTCCAAACCAATCTATTGCATTTTGCAGAGGACCCTAGAAAGATATGCTTAAGTAGATATTCAAAACTGATCTCTCTCTAAAGATGTTTATCCCTCATTCCCATAGTTCACTGTCAGTAGGTTTGTTATTTTTCCAGAACTTTGTTCTATTGTACACAAAGACACTTCAGAAATTGCTTTTGAACTCTTAATACTGCTGTAATTCCTTCAAGTCTTTGCACCACATTAAGCTTTAGAAATGTGCTTAGCTTGTTTACTCTGGGTTTTCTATGTAGTGTGCAATCTTCCAGTGTCCTCAATGAGAAGACTGTATCCTGAGATTTCCAGCTGCCTTCCAGGTAAGAGTAGCACTAGTGGATAAGTGTGGGGTTTTTTCTGGTTTAAAGCAAGGCTGTTTCCTTGGGAGGTTGGCTGCAGGAAATAAGATGCTGGGCCACAGACTGAATGGCAAAATGAAAGAGAATATTAAATGGATAGCAGCTAATGAGGACTCTGTGTCTTGAGGACAGGATAAGTGTAAACTTGTATGGACTAGTATGAGCTTTTACTCTCGAAGGTTTTCTTATTTTAAAATAAAATAGTTTATTTTAGCTATTAAATCAAGCCAAGACTTTGTTATCCTTGTATATATTGTACTATGTGTTTTTAGTGTAAAGCTTAGTAAAATTATAAACTATACTTTATACTGCTAGGGACTATTCTTTTTCTAGTACTGCAGTCTTTAATTCTCCTGTATGGTACATGAAAATGCTGTATTGTTTTAAAATTATTTTAAAAACATCTTTATACTGTATTACTCCTCAAGAATCCACTATATTAATTAGAATCATAGACTAACAGAATGGTTTGAGTTGGAAGGGACCTTTACAGATCAATTCTTCTGCAATGGGCAGGGACACCTTTCTCTAGATCGAGTTGCTCATAGCACTATCCAACCTGACTTTGAACACTTTCAGGGTAGGAATGTTGGATCTCTGACTGTCACTAGCTGCATCAAAATACTTATATTTTAGTTAGCTATTCTTTACCAAATAGCTGCATGAAAGGAATGCATCTGATCCTCCTATTTTTCTCCTTCCTTTGCCTAACTGATCCTTCCTTGCATAGCATGAAACTGGATTACGTGAGACAACGCTGTTTGTCACACCAGAGGGTGTTTCAAACTCTTCTATAGCAATATGGTGCAATGCTTCTTAAAAGGGTCTTGGCCATCTGAATTCTCCTAGAGGGTACAGAGGATGCAGAAGAAATCAAAGTCCAAGACTGAAAAGGCTACCTGTTCTTGTGGGCCAGACACTTTCCCTTTGGACTTTACCTTTTCCTGAAATTATAAAGAAACAGTTGAAAGGAACAGTCCCTGGAAACTCTGCATCACAACCAAGTTCAGCTCCCCAGTTAATCAAAAAGGAAGCTTAACTTCCTCTGCCCATTAACTACAGAGCTGTTGAGTCTCCTGCTGCTAGCCTGAAGCATGCATTTGGGCCTACCTTCTGCTCCCTAGCCACCTTGTTGACACATTGCACATCCTCAGTACACTATCACAGGATTTTTGTGCTGCAGGCTGTGTTCCAGAGCTTGAAGAAAGCTCTTGTAGGCAGGATGTGGTCTCTGCCTGTGATCACTCATGGGCTGCTCCAAGTGGAAGCTTAGTGTTGTGGTCTTTCCCTGCCACGGGAAACAGCTTGTCTGAGACACATTTACCTCCTTGTCCTGTATGTGTGTTTAATTCACACACTTGTGTCTCATGTGAAAAGTTTTATGTGCTGACATTCAAGTACCTGGGAAAGTTTGCAGTTCTAAGCATAATTCAATTAATTTAAAACATTTTCCTTTTTATATATTATTTGTATATATTTATATAATATCTAGTTATGAAATCAACATGCTTTACATATTGCACATGACTTATTTCCCTAGTGAACTGCTGCAAGACACATTGATTCCACTGTGAAGGACCTCCTTGCATCACTTAGGTCAAGTGGAATTTATTTCCCTTTTTTTTTTGGTTGTTTGTGGTTGTTGTTGTTTTGTTTTATTCTGTTAGAGCTTTGTGTACAGTTTGTATTCCCATGGCACAGTAGAAGGTGATGTGCACTCTGCAGAGTCGACAGTGAGTTATTGGTTTTTGGTTTTTTATTGGGCTCTGCATGTCCTTAGGGCTGGATTTTTCCTCAGCACCTACAAGAGAGTTAAGGTGGGCAGATCCTCAGAGGTGTAGCACAACCATAGTGAGCTGAAGCACCTGAAGCCAAAGGAGCCAGCTATCTTCTACTAGTCTTATGTGTGTTCTTGGAATCAGAAATAACCCTAATAAGCAAAGTTGGAAGCAATAATCTTGCAAACTGATTACACATACCTCAGCAGACAGATTTTGCAGTGTGCTCCCTGATTTAGCAGAAGTAAGATCTGTTTGTGGTTTTAGTGATCTATTCAGAATAACCATGGGTTTTTGTTAGTTAGTTATGGAGTGGGTGACTTAGATTTGCTCATTATCATTACTGCAATGAGATCTTCTCACCCTGCACCCAAAATTACAGCAGGGAATTCCCTGGGCCATACATGCACCGAGTACTATTTTTTAGCTCTGGAGAAAGGGCTGAGAGTACTGTCTAATTTTACACACATAACATTTTCAAGGATTAAAATAGATAACATGTTTCTTACCTTTTTTCTTTCCTTTGAGTGATAGAAAGGCCCTGTAAGTCAACTATTCCATATAATCTCTGAATAGACATCAAAATTGTTGCCTAAAAGGATATTGATTAAAAAATCTACAGGGGGAATTGTTTCTATGATGGCTAGTTTTATAAGGTTTATGGAGGCTGGGAAAAGGGGAAGCTATGCTAAGGAATTCTGACAATATACGTTGGCTGGCATATTTTGCTCCTAAATTGAGTGGTTCCAGTAATCCATAGTGCCAGTATCCCATCTTAAAGAGATATATAGAAAATGCCTTTATATGAACCATATTATGGCTCTTCAAATGAACATGGTCTGGAGATGTTGTCTTCTGCAACACCTTGAGAAGAGGTGCCTCCAGCACAACTTCTACAACTGTTTCTCCAGGTCTGACACTTTAATAGGAAACAATACCCAGTGCATCTTCTTTGTGTCTCAGGCTCACAGATTCATATGGTCTGCAGCATCCAGGCTGCAAGCAGAGCTCTGACAGTATGAAGCAAACCCCTTTAGAAACTTTCCACCACTGATTTTTCTTTTTTAATAGGTTTTAGACAGGGTTTCACAGTGTCCTGCAAACAGTACTGGGTCTTGAAAGAACTGTCATGGCTTATGAGCATTATGCAGCTTTGCCCTGACATTTTTGGATGGAAGTGGCATTTGATTGTTTTGACCTTGCTGTATCTTGTGATGTTCCAGTGTGAAATGAGATCCTCATGACATGCGTATTTGATAGATAAATAGCAATTGAATGCCTTGATTTCACATGTCTCTCTCAGTTAGGACTCTGCATTTTGATCATGTGGCAGTCCAACTGCCTCAGGTCTTTTCTCTTTCTTTTTTTTCAGATCCCTAGAGAAAGGCAAAATTCTGCTTGTTTGCTTCATGCAGTTGAGCATGAAAGTGTTAGTGTCCTGGGCTGTGTAAGAGAGTTCCTTTCAGAAAGGTTTTTTCTCACTGTTTCATAGTAAGAGGCAATTTTCTCTCTCACAAGGAACTCACTTATAAGGGGATTTCTTTATGCAAAAGAACACCTTTACATAAGAAGACAGTAAAATCCAACTTTTAAGTCCTGTTTTGAAGAAAGAGGGCTGACCTTTAGCTTGAAAGAGAAGAAAGTTTAAAACTGCATCCAAACAGGACTTTGAAAATTATTCTCCTCATCATCTTTGCTGTTTTGTTCCCTTCCTTATAAAAATGCAAGGCACCTCCAAAAAATGAAACTCTGGCTTCCTAGAAGCTGGTGTTTGACCTTTGCAGGACAGTGAGCTCTTTGCCCACCAGTGTAGAATGCAAACATTTGGGATGCATCCCTCCATCTGTTTTTCTGGAGTCCCAGCACCACGCCAAGGAGTGACCTCCACCCTCCCTAACATCACCGTCCCTCTGGGAGGTCTCGGCTGAAATACCTGTACCGGTATGTCAAGGGTCTTTTGGCCTTGATGGGTGCCGAGAAGATCTGGGTGCTGGGGCAGCTGTTGCGCTGAGCAGTGCCGCTGCCGCCACTGAGTTGGGTAACCATAGCAACAGCATCACCGCCAGCATCCTCCTCCTCCTCACTCAGCTCTCCTCCTCCTCGGCATCATCAGGAGCAGCAGAGGCAGCAGCAGCCCTGGCAGGAGCCAGAGCCCAGCAGCCGAGGCTGCAGCCAGCTGCCTGCCATCCCCTACCTGCACCGTCACCCAGTCACAGCACCGGCACCGGCCGCGCTGCTCCCCACGGGGGGAAAAAGAGGGGAGAGTGTGCTGAGGGAGGTACACCACAGAGGGATCCCAGACAACCCAGGTAAGAGCTGTGGGGCTGCTCACAAACTCTCTGTGATCGATCTGGTGTGTGCCTGGTGTGTGCTTGCGTGCAAGTGTTTGTTGCTAGTTTTCTGGCTCGCTCCTTCCTACGGCAGTGTGATGACAATTCAAGGCAAGCATGTTTTCCGGCTCATGTTTCCTATCTCTGCCATACTGTCCCTTGCCTTCCCCTCCACCCAGATACATAAGGAATAATAAGTAATATTCAAAAGGTTCTTAGAAAATGGGGTGATTGGGGAAACCAATGGGATCAGTCTTGGACGACTGTGCTTCCAAAATAAAAGTGGACAGCAGCAGCAGAGCAAAGGTTGACATGTTAATTAATAAATCTTAAAAAAAATATGTGATAATGCACTTCTGTCTCTGCCCACTCCACAAATAAATCTCTCTCATCATATTCAGCAGAAAGCTGTAAACCAGAGAGGTGTATGTACAGCCAAGACTAGAAACCTCACTAGTCCAGAACGGTCACATTATCCTTAAGTGCTTTAAAGCCAGATTAAGTCATTGCAAGAACAATACAATCATACCTGTGAATATATGTATTTGTAATAAAATACTGCTCTTAAACCTTTACACCTTCAATAAAATCAAAACACCTTCTTAAAGATGTGGGTGTGATGGCTAGCTGGTAAGGGATACTCACTTCATCTGTGTGTGAGAAAACATGTACTGGGTACATTTAAAAAGGTAAGAAGAATAGTTCTAATCCAAAGGCATTTGGGACAGTCCTTGTCATTAAAAAAAAAAAAAAAAAAGAAGGAAAAGAGAAAGAAGAAATCCAAACCCATGGAGTGTTCTTGTGCAGGCAAATATATGTGGATGAATGTGTACATCTGAGAATGATGGAGAGAGAATAAGAAGTAAGTTTAAGCCAAGCAGTAAGTGTTAGCTATGTAATGACTGCAGAGGGCTTTCTACTTCCACATAACTATCTGTTTATTTATTTATTTTGTCAGCAGTAAGTAGAAAGAAGTGCTGCTACTGTTGTTACTGTCTCTATCTCTTCCTCTAAATCCTTGTTCTTCCCTTGTCCTCCCCAAATCCTTCTCATCTGTGTGGCTGGAGATGCTTCTGGCTTTAATGAAGATAAGAGTTTTAATAGAAGGCTTTCAAAAAATACAGTTATAATTCTACTTCCTAATTATACCATGGTTATAGTCTGGATATGACCCAATAACAAGTAATAGAGTAAAGGCTGAAAGGCACCTGTCTTTCATATTCAACCTGATTTGAAAATCACAGAGCTTTTTGGTCCTGTTCTTGTGTTTGCTAGTAGTCTGCAGATCCTGCTAAAATCAGCAGGAGCTGGAAGATAATTCGAGATTATAAGTATAGAACAGAAGGCAGAATTGGGTCTACCTTTTCTCTCTGATTTTAAACATCCTCCTCCTGCAAGATGCTGGAGAATGAAGTATTTGCATAGGCAGGACCTCATAACTACTTCTTATGTAAAAGTACTGTAAAAATTACCTGGGAATTTTGTTCCATCCCAAGGGAATCTATAGGATGAGGGATAGAAAAAAACCCCACAGCATTTGGAAGCGGTGCTTTGATTTGCAAAACAATTTCCTTTGGAATCTGACCTTACCATCACAACAGGTCTTCTCTACAAGGGGCAGCTTGATCTGTGTTATAACAGTGCTCATGGACACTAAATTCAGTTGAAGAAGGTGATTTTGGATACTTACCCTAATTAAACTGAAGCTCTAGGGCTATCATCCTTAGGACACTAGACTAGCCTGGTCACGTTGCACATTGTATTTTTTGTGTAAGATTTCAAGTCAGCTTCAAATTTAGAGAATATTTGAATCTTGCAACTTCTCCTTTGTAGTAACAGAGAGGGAATAAAAGTATTGAAAAATGCCTGTAAAAAGAGCACAAACCTGATCATGCTTCTGACACTAAGACATCAGGAACAGAATCAAAATCTTGTTTATACATGTTGGAAAGATGTAAAGTGCATCAGCAAGAGGTACCTTAGGAAGGTGTGGAGCTGTGATCCTCTCATCAGCACAAGCAAATGACTGAAGGTCTAAGAGCTTTGGGATTACACATTAACACCCTGCAACTGTTTTTATGTAGTCTTACTTTGCTCCTAGCTGTGGGCAGATAATTACAAGAAGGCAGAACTCACATATGGACTTTTGATTGCTACAAAGCTGCAAAACTTCTCTTTGAAATGACTCTGGAAAAGGCAGGAAGAGTTGAGGTTTTCAGGAGCACTGCTTTACCATAAAACCCCTCTGTGGAAGGCTGTTTATGGAAAATCAGGGCACTGACTCTGATACCAGTGTGAACTGCAGGGATGTTCCTGACCTAACATAACCAATTTTTAATGCTCAGTGCCCTCCACCCACACACCTCTTTCCCTTGCTTGAACTGGGAAGCTTAGTAGAGATTTTTTCATTTTGCCTTATGGCTTGTTCAGTTCTATTTTATTTGTTTAGTAGTGGAAGGAAACACCAGCTTTCTTTTGCTTTGTGCATGGTTGTTAAGAGCTGGTCTCTTGATGCCTACTTAGTGCTGTTGGCTAGCACTGTTCTAAGGAAAAAAACACCCTATTTTTCTATCTAATGATATTACTAAACATCTTTTAAAATCCTGATCCTTATTTTCATTAGTCACCTAGTGTGCCTCTTGAAGCCCAGAATGAAAGAGGACTTATACAATAGTTGCTGTTCAACAGTCAGTATTTGCCAACAGGTTGAGACAAGGGTTTCTGAAATGCTGTAGCCAGGGATTTTTTCTTTTTTTTTCCCCCTTTAAATAAGGAAGCTGCTGTTTTCCAGACCCTACTCTATAGAAACCTGAGGCAAGAGATGATTGGATGATGAATTTTGTACCTTGAATTTAGTTTAACAATGCTATTTATTATCATTTATTATATAATAAATGCTATTCATTATTATTACATATGTTGAGGCTATGTGTAAACTGCTGTTTATTACTCCATTCAATAGTGACACTGATTTCCCCTGTTGCTATATGGTGTTTTCTTCCCTTTACACTGTATGGTGATGGGCTGGATTTACTGCTTGATGAGACAGGCACATAACTATGGAAAAAAGTAGTTCTTCTAGTGAGTAGGGGGAAGGGGGGATCTGTACATTAGAGGTTGGACACTCTCTGTCTTCTATGGTTGGGCTGATCAGAGTCCTTTTGCAGAAGGTCAACACCATGACAGGCCTGATGTCAGCTTGTTGGGTGGGTGAGTCAGAAGTTGGCTTCTTCCAGATCTTCCAAATCCAAGAAGATATGGTATTATTCTCTAATCCTATTGCTAGTGCTTGCAATTTTAAGGTATCTGTTATTCAGCAGGTTTACTTCTTCCCTATTTCACTGCTGCAGACAGAGCATCCAAGCAAAGTGTAAAAGGGAGAATTTCTTTCTTTTCTTCACTACAGCTTTTTCAGGATGTTGCTGACATCCATGTGTTACCCCCTTGGATGGGGATGGGTGCTCTCCCTTGTCTTCCTACAGATCTGCCAGAAATCTCATGACATTTCTGCTTCTCTCTCAGGTTCAGATGTGTCTTGGTGTGGTTTCTTTGTCTCTGCAGCCCCCACACCTCAGATGTGGCTATGTTTCAGCACTGACATAAGCCATTTTTATGGCAATGTGTCATGTAAAGAGTGATTCTGGTTATGCTGCCAATCCACAGGGAAATCTGAGTTCATCCTCAGTGGAGACTGAGGGATCCAAGAAGTTTACATCTCTTACTGCACTGTGAGGCACTGTATGTAGGTGCAATATCCTGTCATGTTCTTGATACCTGTTGTGTTTTCTGATCCTTAGGATCACAGGTGTAAGGCAACCTAAGCAGTAGTTTGATTTTCTACTGGTATATATACACTAACCAAATTCTTGCTTTTGTATTTTCTGATCTGTGTCTAGTAAATATATTTATCTACATTTATTCTTATTTGTTCTTAGTTATGTAGTGTTGTTATGGATAGGTCAGACCTTATGCATCCTATGGGACTTTAAAGGTGGAATTGCAAGTATTACTCCTCATATAACAGACATATTGGAAATGCAGAGCAATGACACTACAGTAAGTTGGTATCTGCCTCTCTTGTCTGAAAATTTCAAATTCTGACCTCCTGGTAACAGTGTGGCTTTTAAGGATTCACAGCACAATAACAAGCAGGACTTTCTTGACATAAGCTACTTGTGCTATTAGGACCCTGATGCCACCATTTAGCAGCCTGGGGAGCTGCAGGGTCTTTCTTTGTCCAGTTAGTTGGCTAAAAAATCTCTCCCCTAGTATTATTAGCCAGATCTGCACAACTGGAAAAGGGTCTGGCTCTGCCAGCATTTTCTAATGTGTAATATTTGTTCCTAGCATGCTGCTAACATTGCATTTATTTCTGAGGCTAGAAAGCAGTGTTCCATTACTTTTTTATGGCCCAAAAGAACATGAGTATTACTTGGAGGATGTGGCTTGAGTGAAATATTGTTTGTATCTCTGTCAATTTGTCAGCCTATATAGCCACTGTGACAGTAGGAAAAGCAATCCTATTTTCTGAGAATGATTTCATAAAGAACAGAGAAAAAAGATCAGTATTGCCCTCTACTGAGTCTTCTAGAGGGAGTCTTCTAGAGGGGTGTTTCAGTATGAACATTTCTATGCCTGTCATGTTGTCTCCTTCTCCTTTCCACTCTTACATTCTTGTTCTTCTTGAGAGAAGAACTTGGTTGTGGCTTGACCTTATTGTAGGCAGATGATATATGTGGATGGTGTAACCTCATGTCCTTGGCTTGTGAGTGTCAGCTTTGAGGATGTCTGCATGTAGCAACTGCTGAAATGCTTTTGTGTCTCTCACCTGTTTTAGAGGTGATGGGGAAGCATGGGGCAACACACAGTTATGGAAGATCATGTCCCTTTGTATGTCACTATTCTGGATTTGTGTGATCTAACAGAATTTGGATCCTCACTGGTATTTTGGCTTCTGCAGAGTACTGAGACTCTGAGCTACAGGTTTGTGCCTGTGATGCAGGCTTACTAGCTGCCAATACCTGTAGCAACTCCTCACCTTTTGTGTGATTGGGTACCTGAGTTCAGCAGGTACTAGCTTACATCTGCACAGTTCTGCTATGCTATTAGGACCCAAATATCCCATGTTTAAAGACATGAGGATCTCTGCGAGACAAGGCAGATGGATTTCATTAGAGCTAAGCAGCATCTGCTGCTGAAAGTGACTTCTTACAGGTGCTCAGTGAGCACACTCCACTGTGTAAATATATTCTACTCTATGCAGCAGCACAGTGCTATTTATTTTCTTTTTCTGCCTGTCTTGGTTTAAAATCTCAGCTGAAAACTTCTTGTCTCTGTCTATATCTCCTCATTGTTTTGTCTTTGTTTCCCTCTCCCTTTGCAGCTGTATTTAAGCTGAGCTGTGGGAGGGTGCAGTTTGCCAGGGTCAATGTTAGAGTATATAGAGTTGCTTTGTGTTAAGTTCTAGAGTGCTTTGCTCTACAGCCACCCAGCCCCTTCACCGCTGGAGGCTATAGGATGCTTGGCACTGACCTCAGAAACAGCAGGATTCATCCCCACGCACAAAAGTCTTTTCAGAAGGAAAGATAATACACAAGGCTCTGAAGAGATTGTTGTTTGAGAACAGCATGGAAGCCTGAACCCTGCTGGTGGAAAAGATTTTGTTGGCTGCCACAGGTGGATCAAAGTCATGCTGCTGTTCTAGCCTGGGATGTCACGACCACCAGAATGTTCATTGTCTTTGTGTGGGGAACTGAGCAACTAAGTCAGGGGCATTGAGAAGCAGAAGAAGGACAAAGTAGAGAGACATTATTTCAACAAGGCTACTTTTTTTTCAAGAAGTCAATACATAGAAGTTGGCCTGAAATGGAGAGGTATAATAATGCCAGAAGGTTATATGAAATGGCCTTAGATATGTTCTGCCTTTTACAGTGGGAAAGGGAGGAATAGCTTTTGGATTGTATCAGTTCTTTTCTCTGTAGAGGGAAGAAAGATTGTGTGAGAAATAAAAACAAACAAAAAATAAACCAGCAAAAATACTAGTGAGGAATGATCACCAGACTCTTGTTAATTTTTAGTAGCTCTGTAAATTAGGCCTTGTTTTCTTTAGGTGACTCGCGTTGGTAGTGGGTGACATTAGTGCTTTATTAAACTTGCCATGCTGAGAAGCTCATTGGTTTAGTGTAGCTAATAATAATACCCTAATTGAGAAACAGAAGGTGAGATAACTCAGCATCAGAAATTGGAATGCAGAAATAGTCACTGCTAGTTGAACTAAAAATACACAACAGCATAACCTTCTTGCTTACAGCAGCACATGCTGAACGCACGTTGGGCTCTAGCAGTAGGGGAATGGTTTTCCTTTGTTTCTGGCAACTGCTAGATCAGCAGTGCTCTGTGGTGACCCATGTGTGTGAGTGCATAACTCTACCTTGGATGTGCAATTCTCCTCATCACAAGTTAATTAGTATCATTGGCAAGTTAATCGTTCTCCAGAGCCATAAAGAGAATACATAAGGTAAAATGGAAGTGGCAGGGTGACTTGAGAAGTCAGTTTGTCCTAGGATAGGACTATGTGATCATGGTAACACTCAATAAGGTGGGAGTGACCTGAAGAAGGGACAGGGATGTAACCATGGCTACTCAGTTCTTCTGCTTCGTTCTCTTGCTTGAGGATAAACAGCAGATGTCAAGATCCCTGCTGAATTATTAGCCTTGGAGTTATTGCTGTGCAAGGGTTGTTTGTGCTCAAAGAGATTTATCCATTGTTCTCAACAGCCTCCCAAGGCATGCCCAACCTCTCAACTTGGGCTTTACAAGAGTGAAATCTGATTTAGCATGTACATGTTCTTTCTGCTATGACCTTCGAAGCCTCCATGGCAATAAGCTAAGAGCAGCCCAGTTGTAGTGGTGATGGGGAACTTTGAAATAGGTTAGTTAGATTAATTAGGACACATCTAATGCCAGAATCAGTGGTGTAACATGGAGTATCTCCTGCATTGTTAGATCATAGAATGGCTCAGGTTGGAAGGGACCTTAAAGATCATTTAGTTCCAACCCCCCTGCCATGGGCAGGGATGCCAATCATTAGACCAGGTCCCCCAGGGCCACATCCAGCCTGGCCTTGAACACTGCCAAGGATGGGGCATCCACAACCTCTCTGAGCAACCAGTTCCAGTGCCTCACCACCCTCCTGGGAAAGAAATTCCTCCGAATCTCCAACCTAAATTTCCCCTCTTGCAGCTTATAACCATTTCCCCTTGTCTTGTCACAGTTTGAGAACCTAAAAAGTCTCTCCCCTTCTATCCTATAATCCCCCTTTAGGTAGTAGATCAAAGAGGAGAAACACACTGTAGATGAAAAAAAGGTGTGCAATCTAAAGAGGGAGTTAACCAACTGTTGGGTACAAGTGATGAGACATTGTCTCCAGTCAAAGGACACAAACACAGCATAGTGCTGCATTATATATAATAAACCCCTAGCTGTTGTGGAAATCCTTCTCTGGTTTGCCTAGAGACAGCTGTGGCTGAGGCAGGAACAGGCAAGGATATGATTGTAGCTACTTTGGTCATGACACTTGTGGGCAGGAATAAGATACATGGCTTCATTAGCACACCTGCCTTGCTTCCCCTCCCAAGATCAGGTGTCTCATTACCATACAAAAACAGGTGCTTCCTTCAGAGTACAAAATGGCAGTATATTGTAAGAAGAAATGTAGCTAACAAAGCTGTTTTTAAAAGATTCAACCTAGAGGTAAGCCCTTTCCTCAAAGCACCTGAGCTTTTCTTCTGCCTATTTTCCTTCTGTGCTATATTATAACCAGTAAATATGAGGACATCAGCCTCCCTTGTATTGTCATATGAGACTCTTTGGAGTCATTGGGATCAGCTGTAGATAGGCCAGGCAAAGTAGAAAGGTTCTCTTGTGACAGGTACCTCTTGTGTGGATTTCCCTGGGCTGAGGTTACTTTAGATAAAGAGAGTACCAGGAATGACAAAGAATCTTTGTGTGCCTGTCCTTAGCCAGTTGTAGCTTCTTTCTTGCACTGCTATTCTACTTACTCTTTGATAAACTGAATAGCAAAAGGCCATTTTTGTTCATAGGATAAGTTCATGGCATAATCCAGGTTGGAAGGGACCTTTATTCCAATCACCTGCTCAAATCTGGGTCACCTGTGGGGACACATCAGCTTTCCCAGGCTCATACCCAGCCTAGCTTTTTGCCCATTTATAATGAAAAGTGGGTGGCCTGTAAAAGCTTTTGAACTGTTAGGACTGGCAGTCAGCTAGAGCTTTCAGAGAGGTACTGTTTTGAGAGGAAGGGAGGAGATGTCAAGAACATTTCCATAAGGACTTCTGACCATGGAGATACCCAGAGGAAGCTGGCAGAGACTCTGAGAGGAGAGCAGCATGCAGAGCATGACAGAGGTGAAGATGAACTTATCAAAAGCATCCTTGGGCTGTCAAGGGCAAGTTTATTCCTAGGCATAAATGGCTTCCTCTGGAGACTTGTGGAATACACACTGCCAGGGCAGAAAGTGCTGATGTTTGTAGTGAGATGGGTCTGGCTTGCCCTGCTTCTGTACATGGCAGATGACTGTTCTGGGGGATAATGCCTCAGGTCAGTGATTTAATTATGTCTGGTTTGGAGACCTCTTACCATACCTGAGATAACTCAAGGTTTAAAGGATGGCTTTTGGAAGAATCATCTGTTCAGCAGCAATAATAACCAATTATGAAGAAAAGATCACCTTACTTAGTCATTTTCCTCTTATCCCATCTTCCCATGAAAACCTCAGCTTATAAAAGCTTTGCTTTCAGAACCAAAGCCACTGACAATCACAAACCTCTCATCATAAGAACATTTATAAAAAAAAGTTTGAGGGCCAATTATAGAAATGTTTCCTCTTTTGTAAAACAACTTGGGACTTGTAAACATACTGGGTCTGCAGCTCTCTAAATAATTCATCATGATTAATTATTTAGGTAGGCAAGATGTTTTATGGAAGGAAATGCTTTTCCTAGTGGGAAGGAAATGCAGATATTTTAGATAATTTTGAAAGAAGTAGCTGTCTTTTCACCTCTTTTTCTTCTGTCTATGTTGCTATTGATTTTTGTCATGAGTGTGTTCCTCCAGAACTGCTGATACCAGGTCTATAGCATGTCAAGCTGACTTCCTCAGTAGCAAAAATCACAAAACCTTTCAGCAGAATCAGGCTTGTCAGAAATCAAGGAGCCCAATTCCTATTGTAGATGTACAAAGGGTAGATTTTAGAATCATTGTTTATTTTCCATCTGAAATTTTGGATGATGACTTCAATACATGAGAGAGAAGCAAAGGTGAATGTTGTTACTGATGGAGTTTTTCACGCAATGTTTTTGAGCCTCATTTGTGAAGTTAACTTGAATTTTGTTATCTGTTGTTTTCTTTTTATATTTGGATAATTCTCTTGCATTTGGTTTCCTTTTTTTTATATTTGGATAATTCTCTTGCATTTTCTTTTCTCTCCCCTTCCTTTTCCTCCCTCAACAACAGACGATTTTGAAGGCAGCATGAATGAAACAAAATTTTGGCATGGTCTAGCTGGATTTCCTGACAAGATAAACATTAAGTTAAATGTGAGACATATGCCTTAGTGTGTGACTGTAATTTTATAGGTTCTTTTATATGTTATGGTTGGCAACAGAATCCCTGTAGCCTATTCTGGCTAGAAAGAACAGTATTTCTTGTTCTGAAGACAGACACACAATCTAAAATCAGTATATACCACTAGCTGTGCACTGTGAGTGCTGGAATGAATCTTGGTTATGAGTAGTTTCCATTCTGATATATTTTATTAATGAAGATGGTTATTTAGCCATGGTGCATTTATAATAGGGATGTTGGTCTACTTATCAGAAGTCCTTTCTGCCTTCATCCCACCTTTGGTGTTATACTGTCTAGATGCAGTGTAGCTCTATATACTTCCACTGTGGAGTACAGATTTGCCTAGGGTTGAGAATATTTCCTCTGATGGTTGCACAGGTACAAAATTGGAGGGATATTGGATCCAGCTCATCTTGTGAAACACTAGTTTGTGCAGCCAGACCACTGGAGAGAGGATAAATGCTGTGTCTCTTCCACCTGCCTCAATTTTGGGGACCAGTAAGGCCATCTGGAAGATCTTTGAACTGCACTGAGGTCTGCTCATCCTCCCTCACACTTTTATGTAATTTTTCTGATGCAGAAATGCTGTTGCTGGTTCATGTATAGGAAGCTGCAGGCCTATGAGTGTTTGCATTTTATATGAGATCCTGGTCATGGCTGCAATTTAATTTGTTTTATGTTAGTGATCTGCAGTGGAGTCAACTTCATCCAAAGCACCTACCAGCTTTCTTTTTGCAGACAAAGCAGAGAAACAGATATTTCTAAGGCTCTACACAGACTACTTCTTAAAAATGCCTGCTTTAGGATAGAAACATCATGTTCAAGCTGTCTCTACTCTCTAAACAGGAACCTAGACAAGTAGTTGAGGAACAACTATTCATGCTGTAAATGTCTATGTTTTTACCAAGTGTATTCAATCTTATTTATTGTCAAAATGAGGCTCAGCATGTCTGTTCTTTGTTCCACATCCTTTTTCTTCAGATGTCCTTGTAACTTGTCTTTAAGTTTCCTAAGATGTGTGGCATAGTGATCTTTTTTTTCAGGAGGGATCACATGCAGACCTCCTGCCTTTGTCACTCAGATATCCAGTTTGTTCTAGTATTCCACATGATATGACCACCTTTCCTCTGATCTGCTGTCATGTTCTTCTGTATGATGACCCACTTTGGACTCCTGGCTGGTTGCTCCATTACCACAGTGAAAGAATGGTGAAGCAGCTTCTAGCATTGCATCACTGTATGTATACTGAAGGATTAAAGTGGTAAGATGTAGTCAGGGAAATTTGGCAAAAGCCTAACATGTCTGGGAAGTGTGTTTGAGCTCTGAGGATGCAAATCCTGTGAGCCAGCTTGGACAACAGAGGCACTATAAGTGCCTTAGCCTGGTACCCAGCTGCACCAGGACATCACTGGGATCCTCCTCTGTTCAGAAAGGTCCTTTAGCCCAAGCAGAGTCATCCTTTTCTTGCTCTTGAAAGAGCTTGTTCAGAGATAGCTTCAGCACACCTCTGCAGTGTGTCAGATATGCAGTACCTTTTGTTTGGAGGAGTCATTTAGTGCTTTGTGTGGGTACATCTTTGGGAACACAAAGTTTCTCTTAAAGAAATATGCATTTTTTCTGGTGTTTGCAGATGTTATGGTTGCACATTTAGAGAAGAAGATAAAATAATTTTGGTGGAGGAAATTTCCATTATTGACCAGCAGTTCTTTGCAGGCAACACTTTTAGTTGTGAATATCTTATTTGTACTTTAATAGCTTTTTCTGTGGGGAAAGAGAAGAGGGTTTGGAAGTTGATTCTTAAAGGGATGAAATATGTCTGGTAGTAAGCAAATCAACAACCTTATGAAAAGAATTGCATCTTAAGGCCTTGTTCCTACAACTGCTATTAGATCAACAACGAGCCTTTCTGAGGCTTGGCTCTTGTTACTTTCTTCAGGACCCTCACCTGGATTTTTACTTTCATCAGTCTGAAGCTTAAACCTCTAATATGGTTGTAGATTTTTTCCTGGCTCATTCATAGCAAATCTTTCTGACTTTGGTTGAAGTCACAGAGAGCAGCAGTATGATGCCAGATGAATAACTGTGTAGAATTGAGAAAAAAATGAAAAATCTAGACAGTAAACTAGGGCCCAGACATGTCTGTATTCTCTCACTCCACACACAGACTTGTCAGCCTGCATGATGTATGTGAGATATGGTCAATGTGCCTCTGTCTCAGCTCTCCTGGTGCTGGATGCCACACTTCTCAGGGCTGCCACTTTCTGGCTGGGATATGCCCCATACTGGTCCAACCTGTGGTGCCCTCACCAACTGTAGCTGGTGGTGCAGGAAGGACCTGGAGATGCTTTGCTGCTGCAACTGCTGATGTAAGTGGCTATAGCTGCTGGTGAAAGTTGTGTCCCAGCCATTGCTGAGAATATGTTGAGAAGACAACTTAAATGCTTGTTTTCTCCTCTCTCCACCATTGTGCACTGCAGTACATGATCTTGCACAACTGCTGTTCACTTGACTTCTGTGGTTGCTTCAGTAAGGTTTGCAGGTCAAGTGGGTGGCTTCTCAATAGGAACCTAAATTATTCATTAGCATTTTTGGCTTTTCCTTTCTGGAGCCATGGAGCTGCTGAGAGACAATGGAAACTCCTTTTAATTTTAGGAACAATATTTATCTTGTTTTGTTTATGAATCTTTGTCAAGTCTCAGTAAATCTACTGTAAGCCCCAAATCAGTGACATGTGGAAACTTGACAAAGCTGTATGAAGGAAAATGAAATTCTCTGTTGATGAATACGAGGTGAAGTAGAATGGAAAGAAGTAACTCGAATGATTTATTGCTCTTGCTGGGCTCTAAATACATTTTCTCCACTTGAGGGGAGATCCTGCAAAATACCTTTCTACTTGTGTAGTAATCTCTGTGAGTAAACAGAATATTTGGTGCATATGAACTGGGATGAGGATTATTTCTGAATATAAGAATTGATAATTGATATTTTTTTCTTTTTTTTCCCCCCATCATGGTGAGATATCTGTCAATTAACAATGTTGTCACTTATTAACAGCAGCCTGTGGGAAGTATATTTCTAAAATTTGTTTTGGGAAAAGGCTGGAAAGTGAGTGTTCTGTAATCTATTGGAAAGTTCAGGGCTTGTTTTGTTTTGAAATGCTTATTTTCATTTCAAATCACAATTGTTCTAGAAAAAAAAAAGCTATTTAAATTTAAAACCCTCCAAAAAGAAACGTGCTGATTCACTGAAAGATGTTTCAGATCCACCAAAATATTTTTATTTTTGTCAGGAAATGTTATTTTGTGGGAAATACAGGGTTTTTTTGAGTCTGAATACAAATACCCACCCACTCACAGGCAGAGAATTGCTTGCTATAGGTCCCATGAGTGTGCTCTCCAAAGAATCACAATGTCTTAGCAGAAGGATGACATCTTCTAAAATAGTGCATTTTAATCTGATCATTGTCTCCTCTGGAACCCACATCATAAGTAGGAGGCTTCATAAGCAGCTGATCAGAATCATTATTGCTAAGAAGACTTGTCTATGCTTTGGATTTGAAAATGTTATTTCAGCTGTGAATTTAAAGAAGCCCTTAGCTGAAGGGCCAGGTGTTAATGTTCTCAGCTCCTATGAAGTTAATGGGAAAGTTTCCCCTTGGACAGGGAAGGATTTTCACCCCTGGTTTTGGTGTTAGTAAGGTAGCTTGTATGTCAGGCTAGGTGCAGTAGTGCTTTGCAGAACTAACTTATGAATACATGGAGTAATAAAAGGTGAAAAAATATACATTTGTCTGTTTTACTTTCCAAAATGTAAGAGGAGCAATGTCTGAGGGAAATTGTAACAAAAACCTGCCAATTGGGAAATATGCTCTAGAACTTTTCATTATTGCTGAATCACAGAACAGCCCAGATTGCAAATAACCCCCAAAAAATCATCCAGTCCAAACATCTGGGGGAACTGAAGCTGAGCTGAGATCAGTTACCAGCCTGTCCAGTCACAGCTTGAAAACTTCCAGCAATGAGGACTTTACCACATCTATGGGGAAGTCATTGCAGTGATTGATTGTTCTCACAGCAAAATGTTTCTTCTTACACAGAGATGAAACCTCTGCCAGTGCAAATTATAATGGTTGCCTTTTGTCTTCTCCACATGGCTCCTCATGAAAAAAGAGCCTCCATCCTCTTTGTGGCTGCCCTTTAAGTACTGGAAAACTGTGAGGTGGTCCACCCTGAGCCTACTCTTCTCACAGGAGATCTTCAGTTAGAAGAGACATCCTTCAATCTTTCCTCACAGGGTAGATGATCCAGTCCTTTGATCATCTTTGTGGCCTTTGGACTCTCTCTAGTCTGTCCATGTCTTTCTTGAATTTTGGAGACCAGAACTGGACACAGCACTCCATGTATGGCCTGACAAGTGCTGAGTAGTGGGATGATCATACCTGTCTCTGCTAGTAATGCTCCTGCAGATGCAGCCCAGGATCCAATTTGCCTTTGTCACTGCAGCAGCTCAATGCTGACTCATGTTTTAGCTGGTTGTCCATCAGGACCCCCAGGTCCCTTTCAGCAAGGCTGCTTCCCAGCCACACAGATCCTAGCCTACCCTGAGATTTTTGGTAGGTCTTCCCAGGTGTAGGAAGTCACATCTGTCTTTGTTAAACTGCATGCAGTTGTTGCTTGCCTGCTGTCCAGCCTGTCCAGCTCTCTCTGTAAGTTGGCTCTCCCTTCTGATGTGTCAACCTCACCACCCAGTTTGCTGTCATCAACAGCTTGGTGAGGGTGCTCTCAATCCCATTGTCCACATCATTTATGAAGACACTGAGCAGTATATCAATCCCTGGAAGACTCTACCTGTGACAGGCTACCAGTCTGAGAAAAAACATTGATCTGAGTGCAGCCTGTTAGCCAATTTCCTAATTGTCTTGCACACCACCCACCAAGTCTTTGGCCAGTTTTTCCTCATAGACACAGTTTATCTAGTTTGTCCTTTCAGGATTATTTTTGCTTTTCACTGAAACTTCTGTTACTGGTATTGCTTATTTGTGTGCCACATTTGTCTTCAGTGTTCTGAAGTCAAAAAGTGAACTCTGACATGTATTTTGTGGGTCATTAGTTCCTACTCATATGTAGAGATGTTTGTATTTATTGTTTTCTTCCAATGTTGAAGTTGTTAGGACCATAGTGCACAAAACCCTTTAAAAGACTTTAGAACATAGAATTCTATCTGTATTTTGCTTTGCTTTTTAAATGTCACAGTGCCTTCAGAAAACCTGGTTTTGGTGCTGCATAATGTGTTATGCAAGAGATTTAAAAAACCACTAAACCCTATTAATTAACTTTTTTAACACTTTTTTTTAAAGAAAAAGAAAATTCCATTTGTTCAATGCTTTGAAGATAAGAACAGTGAACTCTATACTGCAAAGAGAGAGGAGAATATATAAAAGCACTGCAGAATGACAAGGTTTAGTATATACACAGAGAAATAAGATGCTTGTGAAACAAGAAAACAAAACTGAAAACTGTTTTTTCTCTTCCATCTGCATGGTGAAGTTATCCTATAATAAACTGATTATTATCAGTCACCTCTTCAGGGCTCAAAGGAGACCCATCTTCTTTACCACAGCAGATTAAAACATTTAGTGTCTTTCTCAAGAAATAAATTCCCATTGTGCCATAGTAGGATTTAATATTTGCTGTTACCATGTAGCTGTGATTGTAAAATGCAGTGTTCATGATGGCATATTTAAAGTGTGGGTTTTCTTTTTTAATTCCAGCTTAGAAACACCCCTTCACACCTTGTCCTCTCTCTTTTCCCTGTTTGCCAGCATCTTCTATGACCTCCCTTAGGTAATGAGTGGTAGGATAAGAGTAAATGGCTTCAAGTTGCACCAGGGGAAGTTAAGCTTGGATACTCCTAATATTCTATTAGGAGGAGGAATTTCTTCACCAAGAGGGCTCCCAGGTGTTGCAATAGGCTGCCCAGGAAAGTGGTGGAATCATCATCCCTGAAAGATTGAAAAAAAAAACAAAACAGAATGAAGGGAACTGGGAATCTGATTGTGTACACCCAACTGCGGCAGAACTACTTGATCCACAGATCACTGCTCAGCCTAACTGCCATTTAGGTGTTCCAGCACCAGCCTGGAAGAGGTTTGTCACCCTTGTGAAGCTATGTCTTGGCTGGAGTTGCTTTCTGAGACGTGTGGGTATTTTCTTTAAGTGCTGCCCCACTGGTGGATAGAGTTTCTTGTGGGTCATAAAAACGTGTCAGTTTACCATGTTCCCCTGAAAATGGCTGTTTGTGTCATTTGTGTGTTTGAAGATAAGTACAGCCAAGAGAATTTGCAGGGTTAGTGGGTTTAGATGATAAAACTCAAGAGTGATGAGGAGGTTGAGGCACAGGGCTCAGAATATATGTCTTATGCTTTGTCATTGAATGTAGTCTTAAGCAAGTAACTTCTGCTTATTTAGGAAAACTCATCCACCCTAGACCAGGTATGGGGTTTTCTCCTCTCCTTGAGGAGATAATGCAGCACATAACCTTTTTGGACACATTCTGTTTGGGTTTTTAAGATGTCTTCTGATCTTTTGAGGTGTGCATGTTGGCTTGCTCCTTTCAGCAAGTCATAGGATGGACCAAGCAGGGTACAGTCTTGCAAGTGGATAGACAGCAGTGGATGGAGAATCACCAGTTAAGTTTAGCATGGAGCTTACAATGCATTTCATACTGGGGAAAATAAGACAACTGATGTCTGGAGAATGAACATTATAGGAGAATGTGGTCTCCTTGTGGTATGAAAAACCAAACAAGTTTTGGTCTCCTTGTGGTATGAAAAACCAATCAAGTGGCTGATCTAGTTAAAAACATTCTAGGGCAGGTTAAAACAATTCAGCCAGACACAACATCAATAACTGGTTCTTTGCAGCTAAAATTAGACCTGGAATTGGCATTTTATATCTTAATTAAAACAAAGCTATCTTCACCAATAAATTATGACAACTTTGAGCAGACATTTCCTAGTGAAAGTTAATGCCTCAGTCTCTTTTGATTAGTAGGTGGGATTACATTAAAATCGATTCTCCCTCCAAGGTCCATTCCTGTGTTGTCTCTCAGTATTGAATTACATAGCTGGCCTCATGCCAGGCACAGGTCTCCCATTGGGAGAATGAAATCACAGCCACAGTGGTGCTCATTTGTGTTTTACTGTATGCCAATTATTTATTACAAAAGGCTCAGGAGACTTAATGTCTTGGTGAGGTATTATCTTAGGCTTCAGGTCTCCATCAAACCTGATTGCTCTCTTTTCAGTTCAGTTTGCACATAACTGGCTTTTGAAGATAGGAGGGGAAAGGGTAAGGAAGAATACAGCTCTTGTGAGGTTCTCCCAGATGTACAGGCTGATCTGAGGGAATTGTGTTTCAGCTTGGGACAAAAAGATCACTGGAGGAGCTCAGAGAAACTGGCATCTGTTTGGAATTGTGTGTATGTGTGTATCTTACAAAAAGATGGTCCTCTCTGGTTCATAATTGACCTTTGGCTAGCCAAGCCCTGAAAGAAGCTGTCCCTAAATTTTGCTGACCTGTTGTAGCTGTTCTCTGAAGGCCCCTTTAAAGCTGGTGGGAGTCAATGACATGTTCCTTACTCAATTCAGGGGCAGGGAATTCCTCCAGTGTCATTGTTTCAATGTTGTTTCTCAGAAATTGAAAGAAATTAAAACTATGAACAATTCTTCCTAGGGAAATTGAAAAAAAAAATCAAAATAAAAGTTAACAGAGAAGAACTGTTGACAGTCTGGAAAGTGTAAGAGCTGGACAGCTTTCCATTTAACTCCCTCCCACCTTTTCCATCTGTAGCTCTTGTCATCATTCAGCAAGCCAGCCAGGAGATGGTGATAGCTAAATGTTGTGCATTCACTCAAGGTTCAAGATTACCTCTTTCCTCTCCTTTCTTCTACTCTTGAACAGTCAGCTTTTATAAAGTGTCCTGTGTTCCTTGACTTGTGCAGCTGTGATCTGGAAGCTGTCTCCCAACACTTGCCTCCTTCACTTGGACTTATATGAGCATGTTGTGAGAGTGTGAACTGATCTCTTAACTGAGCTGCTAAGCATAATTCTGAGCCTGCCAAGGCTCAAATGTGAAGTGGAAACATATATATAATTCAGGCAGGAAATGTAAAACATTATGGGATTCCTTACACTGTTGTAAACAATATTTTCTTTCACTTTGCTTATGTGATTTGGCATTTCTAACAGAATTAATGCTCAGTGATAGCACTGAGAAGGACTCTGTGCTTGAGTGGAATGGAAATAATGTGGGAAGTGAGTGACTGATGTTCCTTTAAATGAGGAATGTAAAAGACTCCAGATAGCAGACTAATTATGGACCTTGTTTATTTTTCAAGGAAGGTCTCATTACCATGATTGGTGTCAAATGAAAAGAAGAATCCATTATTCACTGTCTTGGATCTGTTTATTCTTAGGCTTGCAGGTTTATCTTTGAATAGCTAAAGATCTGGTAAGAATTTCAGAAGAAGAAAGATGGACACAATACCTTGTTCTATTGTGTGGCAGTGAATCTCTGGTGAGGAGTCACCTTGAATCCATGTTCAATTTTATTTATTTATTGTGGTAGCAATAGCCAGGGTTCAAGGTAGATAGTTTATCATCTTTGATTGTGCTTTGATTGTGCCTATATTTCACCTGCAACCCCCCAAAATTTTTCCAAATACATTAGCTGCTACAGCATTGTGTGTTTTATTTTTTTGTTTTTAGTGTGATCTTTCCTTTCAGGAAAAAACAGCCTTAATTAGACTGGTTAAGACACAGAAATGCTAACAACCTTTACCAAGGTTATCACTGCTGCTGATAATTCTTGTCCTGGAATGACAAAATGAACATGAACATATGTAGCTTTAAAAGAGTCTACTGGCTTTGCAGTGCACTAAGGCATGAAACTTCCAGTGTAAGACTGAAAAAGAAACACAGGACACCTTCAATAGGATGAGACTGACTAAAAAACCCCAAACCCATACTGATTGGTTTCTATGCTTCAAAGCTCTGGGGAAGCTGCATAATCTAGTTCCTTCTGTTCTATTTGGGCATCTGCAATGAAATAAAAAAAAGGCTTATTCACACTGTTGTTTTCCTGGAGAATCAGTGGCTCCAAAGACATTGTGGTGTAGGTTTGAGTTGTGTTTTCTTGAGATACTGCCCCAGCTGACTCTGTTGAAGGTAGTCCATTTTATCATGACAACCAACCAGAAGATGAGGAATGGTGACTTTTCCTTTGTATTTCAGTATTTCTTTAGTCTGATGTGGTTGAATCTATTTATGCAAATCATTGTTTTATTTCATTTCTTTTTCCTAGATATTAGTGGCTTCCTCTCAACACTAAGGCAGCTTGTACTAAGCAACCCAGTTCCATTTTTTTTTTCCTACCTAACTGCATGCAAACTGAAAGTTGCTTCTTATGGCAGCAAGCTCCCTAATGTTGTAATGAGCCTTGTAGATTCTTGGATTTCCCTGCACCAAGATCTGTGGCTCCACATGCTTGTATCACCAGAAGTGACTGTTTACCCATATAGGGTTTAAATGCTGCTTTTCAGCTCAATTATTTATTTTGTGGATTGGGGAGATGCTGCAGATCTTTTTGATTACCACAAAATCAAATAAATTAGTAGATCTGTGCATGTTTTTGAAAGCCAGCTGTGCTGTTGCTTAAATTTGTTTGATTTTACTAGAAAAGTGAGGAAACATGTTTTGGGAGCAAACAACTCAGTGTTTGACAGACAACATGAAGAAATATCACAAAATAGAGTGATTTGGAGCATATTGTGGGTAGAAAAGTCTAAGCCCCTGAAGACCTGTGTGCTTAGGTTTAGGCATAGCTTTGCACTGTTAACCTGAACTTTGCTGTGGTGATGTGCCTTCAAAATCAGGCTAGACTGCAAGTGGACTTCTGCTGCTATGTATCCAGATTGGCCTCCATACCAAGTTTTGTCTGAAAAAGCAGATTTTATTTTGCTAGTTGTTGCAAACAAGCTGGTTGTGCAAATCTTCCATACACAACCAGCAAGACCAGTTTTTGCAAGTTGTGCTGGAAGAAAACTTACAAGACAAGTCATGTTGCCTTTAATTTAGTATTTTTTCATTAGTGGAAGGATGATTTTACTTGATTATTTTGTTTAGAGAGACAACATTTTAGTTGAGCTCTCTACTCTCCAGCTTGACGTGAAGAACACACAAATGTCTTTGGGATTTCTCAACCCAGCAGACCACAGTAGATAATTCCCCTATAGATTATTTTCTACAATATCTGAGTTACAGTAGTGCTGTTCTTCCTCCTTTGATGATGCAAATCATTAATGTCTCTGTGTTGAGCCAGGCTGATCCCTGCCCAAGTCACTCTTTGCTGCAGGTCACTGTCCTCTGCTGATCAATGCTGAATGAGGTGGCAGAACTTTGTGTCCAATTAATTGTCTAAATGACTCTAATGATGTTGGTAAATATGAGACACAATCAAGAGTTCAGAGCCTGCTTTGAAGAAAAAAATTATGTCTGATTCTCAGCTTAAGTATATTCACTGTTGCCTATGAGCACAATGAGCATCTGAAGGGTTTCCACTAGTTCTGGGTATTTTAAGCTCTTAAAACTGATCTCCAGGCATGGAAGCAGAGAAGCTTTTTCTTCATACCTGCCTTTCCCCTGCAATAATGCTAAACCACCTGAGATGGACACAGCTTATGATTCCAGTCAATCATTGCATGCAAATAAGGTGGCTTCTTGGGAAGTAAATCTGCTTACTTAGAATGACCTGCTGCTGCCTAAACTAGAAAAGTATCACCATGAAAGTTAGTTTCTCAAGACAAGGCCCCACTGAAGTCAGGGAAAGGTGTTTATTAGCTACAGGAAGAACAGCATTTCACCCACTAGTTTTTCAGAATTAAGCCTTCCTGAGATTACTGCTGTGCAATCAATAGTTGCTGCAGGAATCATATCCACAGATGGAGTGTGAATAGCTCTGTAGTAATTTCAGATATAAAAATTTGTTTTTCCAGATTATCTTCATCTAGCAATTTCTTAATTACAGCACCCAGTACATACTGCTATTTACCTTTTCGCAGCACTGCAAAGTTATTAGCAAATTAATTGCTCCTTCATTGTTTTGCAAAATATCCTGATAGTTACTTGATTATCTAGTCCTCCAGTAAATGAGAATAATCAGACTGGTTAAAAGTCTGGGTCACATATGGGAGAAAATTTAAAGCCATTTTTGCTAAGTGAAGACACTGAGATCATCCATTACGAATACTTGTACTGTGAAATGTATTCAATGCTGCAGTATAATTCCTGTGTTGTGGCAGATGACTTGGGAAGAGCAGAAAGAGCTAAGGGAAGTTTGACCACTCATGGGAGCAAAGAACCTGCTTCTGTTCATATGGGAATCCACCGTGGTGGGAGTATGGCTTAACAGGCAGAGAACTATCATCTTTGCAAGCTCCTCCTGTGAGCTGGGAATGGAAATGCTACAGATGAAAGGAATAATGTCTGAAGTATTGTAATTAGAGAGACTATAAGTGAAGAGAAAATCTGAACTACCTTTATGGGAAAGGGAGACCTTCCAAGGCATTGATATTCTTTCTTTGCCTTCTACAAATTTAAGTGTTTCCTTCTAAGAACATATGATCTAACGTGAGGATTAATTAGACTGTTAACCACATTTATCTCCTTTACACAAGAGATCATTCCCTGATGAGGGGGAAAAAGGGATGTTTTATAACGAGTAATGAAAATATGGCAATTTAGGGAATTAACATAGTGGAGTGGCTGACGCAAATGTTTTTCTATTTATAAGACTAAATATGTTCTGCTGCCAAAGCCTCGAGAGCTAAATGCTGGAATGATGGACCCCTAGTGCCAAGGCTGTACAAACAGGCAAGGGGAATTGCTGCTTGCTGGGGGCAAAGAAGAGATCTAAATGACATGGGAATTGTTCAGCGCCAAATAAAGCTCCGTTTTCTGTGCCCCCCTTACAAAGTCTGCAAGGTTTGAAATGCAGATGCATCTATTTAAATGTGCTTGTCATATTTAAGCATTTTTAGGGCTTCCTTTGAGAAATGTGCTTAGACATTTTTGGGATTGAGGTATGTGTTTAGCTTTTGTGAGTGTTGATGGGAAGATATTTAGACTGTTGGTAGAAAAATGCAGCTTCTCTGTCTATTCTTATTATGCTTTCTTCCTCTGTTGTCTAATGGGTCCACTCTGATTTGGGTTAATAGAATGAGGGCATTAGAAATCAGCAATTGCCTTGTGAAGGATGTAACCATACATCTTTTGAAAGGCACAGACATCCTTTATGTCTGTTTGACCTCTGAGGCACTAGGAGGAAGCAATACATTCCCATCTGAAAATTGAAAATTATTCCTTGGCTTTGGACCATAGCCAATGTGTTGTGTGAGTCACATCTGTGATTAAAAGGTTCCTGAGGCAAGTGGTTTTAGGTGGTGCCCTGTCAATTTGATGCTGCACACACAATTGTATTCTTCCTGGTGATACAGTCCCACAGCACGGTGGTTTTAGACTTCAGCTTCATCTGAGTTATCTGAGTTTCCTCCATAGCTTCTTTGTGCTCATCTCAGGATCACATTTCAACATTTTTTGAGCTGTAAAGAAATTGAAGATTCAGAGTTTGCAAAGGAACAAAGGATGAACCCTCTTCCCTGACAGAAAAGTACCTGGAAGTACCTGGAGAATAGCAAATGCTTCCTTAGTTCTCATGGCTTTTGAGATTCTTTGTGAGACTGGATCCTCTTGTAGAGGACTCTTGCTCTCTTTAGTCCTTCTTTTTATTTCCCTTCCTTGGAACATTTGTTTTCTATTTATTTTTAAAACCAGGTTATATGTCTCTTTTTCTAATAGCACATCTCTGTTCTAGAGCTTTTAGCCACTAGATGCTCTTGCCAGGTTAGTTCCTCACCATTACAATGAGACTAACAGCATCTGGATGTTTTGGGTTTTTTTCAGTTAAAGGAATGAATCTTCCTAGCTAACAAAACCATCCAGCAAAAAGGACATTGAACCTGTGAGCAATATCTATGCATATGAAATTCTCTCATTCTGAAGATGTAATTAAGATTATGCCTCATGGAGTTAGAAATAAAGTCCTTGAGTTTTTAGTTTAGCCTAGCACTTTAATATTTAGCATTTAGAACCTTCTTTTAAAAGATTAGTGCAAAGTTGTTGACTAAATAGTTCAGTACATCCTCTTTATATAACCCTTTTGCTGGGCTGTATTCCAGATTGTCTTGATTTCATATGTTTTATATCTTCTCAAGAGAGATTAATTCTATGTTAATTACCATATTAGGGTCAGCTAAGTTAACAGAAATTATTTGTATTTTATGTAATTTAAAAGCACTTTACCTACTAACTTTTTTGGAGTGATGCTAAATACATTCAGGGAAGGATAATAATAATAATAATAATAATGATAAAAAAGCCAAATATTTTCAGCTATGAATATAAAGGTCCAGACTTTAATAAGTGGCTTTGTATTCTGTTGAACTTTAGGTGAGAGGGATTATGAATACCAATGGGAAGAAGGTATTAAGTCTTTACTCAGGCTCACTGACTTCTACTGAAATACTTTATTCCAATTTCAAATAGGTTACCTTAAAAAATCAAGGGTGTTAAAAAGAGTTTCAAAACTATTAAACTTACTGGAAATAATGAGACACTTAAAAACAATCTACTCATCTGACTGGCTGTAATTCTTATTTTTCTATTTTAAAGTGAACTGGAAACTCTCCAGGCTCTAACAATTCTATTGACTGCAATGGGGAGGTGCACATGCAGACACCTAAATTGGTAGGTCTGAAGATGGAGATGAATCCCATATGAAGAAGTTCTAGTCCCACAACTCCCTGTTTCCCACTGTGTTGATGTTTTTCAGCAGTCTTGGGAATCTATAGTATCTATGGTTTGCATCATTTGATCCAATAGCATACCTGTGACTCTTTGTCTATCAAAGCCTCCTAGATGGATGTGCTTCTGTGTGGCCTGGTCTAGGGAATCTTGCTGTGGCAGAGGGGTTGGACTAGATGATCTTTTGAGGTCCCTTCCAAGCCCTAACGTTCTGTGATTCTGTGACTCTGGTTTGTTATAGTTCCTATTCTCCTACATGTAAAGCTTATTAGAGATTCACCACTACATGTGTACATTCTGATTTTTTTTGAGAGAGAGGTTTGTGCATTTTTAGAGCAGAAAGGACTTCAAGGGAATGCAGATTGTGACCCCTCAGAAATTTCTGCTGGTCAAACTGATTGTGTATTGTTAAGAGAGACACTGATCCTAGGGGAACCTGCCTTCTTCACAGGGCACTCTCAGTTTCTTATCTTTCAAAGAATCAAACTCTGCTCTTTGTCCCTTCCTACCAGAGTTGGTCAGGTTGTATGGCTATAAACCAAGGCAGAATTAGTCCATTCTATGCTGTTCTTTCTTTATTAAAATGTACCACATTTAACCTTTAAAGTTATCTCCCACTGGTTTTAGAAGAAACAAAACCACTGGTTGGCTGTGGTGGCAGCCAGAAGCTAATTAAAACCCACAACTGTAGCAGAGAATATCATGAAGATCCCAGTGTAGATCTGTCTCTCAGGTGATAAACTGACCAGGTCCTAGTTTCTCCTTTAAACTGTCATGCTGTGTGCAATGCTTTGTATATATTTCACAAAGGATTAAACAGAGATAATTGATTGGAGCATTAAAGATTTTGAAAGGTTCCCATTCTCTTCCTGTAATCAGTGCTATGCAAAAGAGTTTCAAAAGGATGCAAGAAGAGATTTCAGGTCTAGAAAATACTCACAAGTCTCCAATAGGGATAAATGCAGGTTGGTAGTCATTGTTCATACCTTTCAACCAGGTTTCCACTTTGCCAGTTCCAAAGCTGTCTTGAAGTAGGAATGGTTGGTGAGCATTCATGGAAAGCAGTTGAATACCAGCAAGGTGCTGGGGCACAAATTGCCTGGTGTGCTGGGGGAAGAAGAAAATGTTTGGAAAAGCATGAGAAAAACACTATTGTATGAAGTGCTTTCCTGGGATGTGTAGCTCTCATGCCTGAGCATTTCATTGTTGTCTTTGAGCCAAGCAAGTGTTATTTATTCTGTGGGTATGAGGTTCATTTTTTGTTTGTTTTGCCTTTTTTTTTTTTTTCCTCATGAAGGGAGTTAGAAACTAAATGATTCATCCAAAGTCAGCTATAAATTCTGTCACAATACAGAAACAAATACAGATTTCTTGTATCACAAGGTTACACAGTGTTCACAGAATGGTTCTTCCACCTTGAGTTGAGAGCAGGGTGCCAGGCTGTTTTGTATTGAACAAATATCTATGCAAGAGTGGGACTGTGAAATGAAGATTTGGAAAGGATACAAGGATCACACCAAGCACATACTTGAAGGCCTCCCATATTTGCTATGGATACAGCCAAGAAACCAACAATGGGGAGATCTAGCAGCTAACTAGATCAGGTGATTTCATAAAAATGCCTAGTAAATATAACATTCACTAATGTTAGGGAACAAAAATGATGCTTATAATGACTGTCTCTTGAGCAATTACATTGGCTGAAGTGACTATGAGGAAAACAGAGGCAAAACAGAAGTTTGTGGGAATTTTATGTAGTTTCCTTTGGTTGAAAATATGGTTATTTAATTCCTTCTGAGTTCTTAGAAACATCCAAGAGTGCTAGCAGTTACCTCTGGCTATATATGAAAATCCACTCTACAGTGGCAGATATTAATTTCATTTCTTTTCAGCTGAGTAATTAAAATGTGATATTTCTGTACATAAACTTCAGAAACTCCAAATTATACTGAATAGTGACACACATATCTTCAGAGACATCAGGCAACCAACACCATGCATATATATTTTGTCCTCTGTCCAAGAATAGCTGAAACATTACAGTCTTCAATAGCATTAGACAGCTACACGACACCTTGGAGATCATCTAATGATGATGAAAGATGTAGTTTGTTAGACAGCTCTTCTGATTTGTGTGAAGTCTATGGAATAAAAGCTCTTATGTGTATAAGAGAGGAATTTTTCAGTGGAAAAACACAAAGTGACCTTCCAGAAGCAGCAAAGGGCTGACATAAGTCTTATTGTTCTATCTGTAAGAGGTATTTTCTTTTACTACTCTTTCTCTCAGATAGTGACATGAATGCTTATTCACAGCAACTAAACTGAAAGATTAAAAAAGAAAAAAGTCCAAATCCAGAAAAATTCCTCAGTGATTCTGGAATAATAATCACAGTTGTAGTGAGATTTCTGCTGGTTTTGAGCAATTCTTGTAAAAGAGGGGCAGTGAAGTCAGTTCTGACTATGCTTGCTGCAAAAACCCAGGCTTTAGTAGAGTACTTTGACTTTTCACTGCTTTTGTTTCTGTAACTTGTTTCAGTGTCGTTCATCTTTGCCAGAATCATTAAAAGATACCCTTTCTGATTTTGCATTTGAGCCAGCAATTTAAAAGGATGCTCCCTCTGCAGCAAGTCCTAAAGCTTGGTGAAGTAAGAGATGAGCAGCCAAAAAAGGATCTTTGAAGCTCAGAGAGAGAGGGGAATGCAGAGTAATAGTCTGGACGTGCTTCTGTGTGACCTGGTCTAGGGAATCCTGCTGTGGCAGGGGGGTTGGACTAGATGATATTTCAAGGTCTCTTCCAACTCCTAACATTCTGTGATTCTGTGTGACTTGCTGAAATTTGAAGCATTTTCAGCACAAATGACAAAAAACACAATTAAAACTGCAGGCTCTGCTTTTCAGTGTTGGCATGTACTTAGCATGTTTTTATAAGTTTTCATTCACCATCTCTCTATGCTTCAAATAAGCACTCAGGATATTTTCAGACACTGTGTCAGAGAATGTGCTCTGATATGGAACAAAACCCAACTATTACTAGGCCTGATGCAGGGATTGCTAGCCATGCTCACAAACAAGAGGAATCTGGTCTTCTAGACATAGATTTTCCCTTAAGATATCATAATCCAAGCAAGAAGCATGGAAATGATAGAAAGAATTGTCCTGCATTCACATGATATAAATCAATGTACATGTATAATATATTTTATACATGTGTATCTGTGTATGTAAACACACTTTGGTAGGTATATGACTTCTTGCAGTTTGAAATAAACACATTTTGAATAAGCATTACCCTCAGCCATGAAGCTTCTTGTCTTCCAGTGACGGTGGTCTGTTGACTAAGGAAATCCTTTAGTGGAAATACATCTTAATCTCTTACTTGCAATCTTTAAATACCCAGCCATTCCCTCTCCCTCCTGAGGACTGAAAAAGATAATATTGTTTCTTTTTCAGTACTTAGTACAGCTCCTAAGGTCGATTTTCATGTGTACCAGAGTTGAAGGAGAATGACATTTTTCATAGTTTGTTCCAGCAGCTCTGGCTGGGCCAATAGTCACATTTCCTGTAGTCTGTTGTCATGGCTTGTTGGTCTAGGGACTTTGAAATGGATGACTAGCAATTTTTCTGTCATTTAAAACATCATTTTCATATATAAGGGGAATGTAGAATGAAGTTGAGTCAGTTGCTCTAAAATCTTCAGGTTTTGTGTGGTACCTTTATTGTATGACACTGTTTGTCTAGGCTGGATGTGCAGCCTTCTGTCTCTCTTGCTCTGTAACTCTCTTGGCCCTCTGAAGTCATTCACCTTCTTGAGAATATTTCTACCATGATGGCAAAAA
Organism: Galbula dea; assembly: GCA_013399015.1. Classification (NCBI taxonomy): domain Eukaryota; kingdom Metazoa; phylum Chordata; class Aves; order Piciformes; family Galbulidae; genus Galbula; species Galbula dea. Next base: position 778,169 of record VWZX01004381.1, on the reverse strand, counting down.
AAGTATAAAAGTTCTCTGAGCTGAAGGTCAAGAAGGGAAGAAAAATAAAGTTCTTAAGGTTTCATCACATCATGTGTTTTTTTACATATCTTTTTAATATTCTGTTCTGTTGCTTATTTTAATATTGTAGGCAGCAACAGAAAAAATGCAATAGGACTTAAAAATTTGAATGCTTTTATTTCAAACTCTCCAAAATGAACAACATTTTTCTGTGTTGATGATGGAAAAGTTTTCTTTCTTTTTCTGAAGTTTTTCTTCTTGTTTTGTATCTGACCAAATATCTGGGTATTAAATCTTCATATAGCAATTAAACAATAAAGAAACAACAGTAACAGCAGATCCAGCACCTCAGAACCAGGGAACAAAAAGATGCTCCCATAATCCTGTTCATAGTCCTTTTCTTCAAAAGTTTTTGAGACTTTGTCCATTCCCAGCTGTGTGTCCTACTCTGACTTGCATTGTTCCCACCTGAGCTTAGTGGTAATATTACTGAAATATCTTCAGACTATAGACCTAACTTCACAGATAGGGATATCATCCACATGTCAGATGACACCTTGTATATTCTCAGTTTTTCCTTCATTCTCTTCCACTTTTATTAAAAGAAAGAACTTTCTTTTTGTCCTTTATCTTTTGTAAAAAAAAAATGCTGGTTTTAAATAAGTGCTGCCCAACTGGGATGGAATTTAAGTACTTTACTAAATCAGAACATGTTTATGTTTATGTGATGATATTGTGAAATTTTGTCCTGTCCAGGTACACACTATTTGGAATGGAAATTTATGCACTGTACTGTTCTTTTGCACACACAGTAATCTTGTGTATGTTGGAGTTTATGTGAGCACACATTTGTTAGGCAAGTAGTTACATGCCTGTTATAACCAACATGAGTGGTTGTGTTCTGTTCTGAAAATCATCTTTTATTTCCTAAATGAGACTAATGGTGATATATTGAAACAGCTGAACACTGAAACAGCTCATTGGTGGATGTGTTGAGAAGAAATGCCAGTTCAACTGAGTAAATGGCTCTGAATTACTAATGGGAGATTTTTTACATTAAAAGAAAATAGCTTTTATTGTTCCCTTGATTTAGACTACTATGCTAGACAAAAATCCATTGAAACATTAATGTCTCCCATGACTGCTGCTGGCTAACAGTTGTGTTGATGTCCTTTTAGCAACAGCAAATAGCTCCTAAACCAGTTATATTGGTATTGCAATCTCTTCCTGGCACAAAAATTATAGAGAGGGATAGGAGTGAGTTCTGAATTGGTGGTTGTTTAAAATAAAAAAGTACCACAGTATAATCTGTTTAATAGCTATTTGAAAAAGCAGATGTGCAGATAGTGTATTGAGCTAAATGAGGTGTTGAAAAAGGACTTTTGCTTGCTTGGCACAGGCATGTTTCAGTAATAAAGACTTTCAGGTGGGCTATATACAGGTGGTTTGCAGTAATTATTAGTTACTCTAGATTATTAATGGCTTGCTGATGTTAAAGTACCAGTGTCCTTCGTTTTAATGGTGTGGGTGCAGGGGCTGATTTCCAGACTAGCTGGGCTTCCACACACTGCAGCTGATGTGAGCTGCAGGTGTTCAGAAGCTCTTTACAGGAGAGGTGAGCAAAGAGACTACAAAAAATCTCTGAATTGCCTGCAGTGCTGTTGCAGCTGCAGCCCCTGTGCCTCCCCTCACATTCAGAGTTAAGTTACATCAAAGCTCAAGTGCTACCCATGAGATTTTAGGGATTTAAAATCCTCTGTTAGGGTGGTTTGATCACTAGACAAAACTACCTGAAGCAGAGATTAATCTCCCACTTCCCAGGAGAGAGGTTTGCCAGTGTTGTAGAGGATTTTCAGTTTTAGAATGAGTCTTTCCTGATTTATTTAAATTGTCCCTTTTTGTATCTAAAAAAATAAACATTAATGACAGTGAAGTTGAAGCCAATGTCTCTTGCACCCTCTCCAAACTCTTTAGTCTCCAGTTGAAGACAATTTTTCTCTGTCCACTCAAGTTTTTATTTATTTGTACACATTGGAACATATCCACTGGGCAAAAGATGGGATGAACCAGCCTAGAATTTCCTCCTGATTACAGGACTATGAGGACAGTCAGTACTGGGCTCCCTGTTTGGGTTTGGGAAGATGGAGAATATAAAGGTCAGCACTCTGCCTCTTAGGAGTGACCCAGTCACTGGGATAAGGAGTGCTGCTGTGATGTAATTTTCTTATTTCCCCTTTTTTATAAAATAAGACTCTTGCTTTTAAGAAAACTGCCTTGGAGATGTGAATAAAAGTTTGACCTGGTATTTTAAAAACATTGATATATATTTTATGCTTATTCCTATATGCATTGAGGGTGGTGAAGGATAAGTTGATGAGAGGAACAATATCTTCATTCGGATGAACCTTTATATTACCCAGCCAGGAAATTTCCATCATCTTCCACTCTTCCCATTCATCTTTCTCCAGGATCTTTCTCCTTGTTGATCTCATTCACAATCCAAGCATTACAGAAATCCTAGGAAAAAAAGTGCTAAACTTTCTGTTGCAGCCTATTAGCAGTAAGAAAACAGTAAATTTGTAGTTAACACATTTAATCTTTGTTTTGATTTCAGAGCTAATGCTTTTCTACATTTTTAAAACAAAGTTCTGCCAAGTAAGGAGATGACAGCCACCAGTCAGTATATTCGGGTTTCACCTTCTCTCAATATTCTTTAAATTAGGCTCAAAATTAAAATGCAGAAAGTGATTTAATACCGTGGAGAAGCTTTTCAGATGGGGTTGGCCCTGTCTGACTCTTAATTGCTCCACATACTGCTGCAGTGTATGGGCACAAGTATGCATTTGTTTGTAACCCTGAGTAGTACTCTCTAGTCTGTCTCAAACCAGTGTCATCAAATCTTTGTCTCATTTCTCCCACTCCTATGCTTACACCTAATTCAGTAACATGGTTGACATCAGCAGTATGGGACAAGGAATAAGGGTACCTCAACTTGGACATCCTTAAATGAATCATCTTTGACCATCCAGGCCAAAGACACCTGTGTTTGTTGTACCACCAGCTGACAGTGCTCATCTCCATCCTGGGTTGCCCTCATCTCTTCCCTCTGCTCTCTGCATGTGCACTGCTTCATTTACTCTTCTGTACCCAGGCCTGCAGGATTGAGAAGCATGGAAAGATTTGGGTGAGTTGATACAAGCTGTGAGTTTCACAGTCGTGAGCAACTCTGTGTAGGTGTTTGCCAGGGTCTGCTGTGAAAGCTCAGAGAGCTTCAGATCTTCCACCTACTTCCCTCTTGAGATAGAACCTACAGCCAATCTTGTTTGTTTGACTCTTCTCAGGTTGTAATCTTGATGTTGCAGTGTCCTGAGGTATAAGGAAAGGACATGAAGGAGGTGGACCTGATATCCTTTGTGTAACACATGCAGATTTTTTCTTACAGTTATGATTGCTGAGTTAGGCATTGAATTTTTGCTCTGAAATATTCTTACTCCTGAAGAAAGGGCCACAATTGCTCTGTTGATGACTTCCTTTACAGTTGATGACATTCTTCTACATATGCCAGCAAATATGCCACTTCATGGTACCTTTTTCCCTTCTGTCCTTCCTGTTGTAACAACACAGATGTGTAGTCTTAAATGCCTTGATTTAGCTCTGACTCTTGAGAGGGGATTATCCTTATTTGCAGTCAATTTAAACAGGCACCATGATTACATTAAGCTGTCTGTCAGCATGGCATGGCTGCAAAGGACTGCAAAACTTGGTCATATAACTAAAGACTAATCTAGATTGAAAGGGACCTCTGGAGACAGTCTGGTCCAATCTCTGCCCAGCACAGAGGTGAATCTCAAAGTATACAGGGTTACAGAGGACTGTGTCTTCTTGAGTTTTAAATATCTTCAGGGATGGAGATTCCATCACCTCTCTGGGAAAGTTCCCAGTGTGCAATGAATGACATGTGGAGTGAAAAATAGCTTCCTTGCCATTGATCATATTTTCCTTTGCTGCAACTTATGCCTATTGTCATCTAAGCCAAATATTTTGGCTGATGTAATCAACTCTGTCTCATATATAAGGTGATTTCTCAGTGGACAGAGAATATTGCTGTAGAGAAGATTCTTGTTATAGGAAAAAAAAGGACATAACTTTGATGCCAAGAATTTAACTTGCCTTTTGTGTAAATCCTGGGTGCTCTGAGTGACTCTTTTGTTAGGCTAAAATTGTGCTGGACTCATAACTTCCAGCAACAGGTGCAGGTCCTTGGCTTTGCCCACACCAATCAGGATAACAGAGGTTAGCACCATGAGGAATCACTTCAATTGTTGAATGTTCAGTCCTACCAGAGACATCTAATTGCCCCTCTGTGAATCAAGAAAACCAAATAAATTAGCTTGAGGATGTTGATGCTAAAATAGCTTATGAATAGATATACTTAGATAAGCAAGAGAGGGAAGTGACTCAGAGAGGTATGACTGCAGAGCTGAGTAAGAAGATAAGTCTTTCCTGTGAATGATCAAGATGGGAAGTCTTTAATAGACAAAAGTGACTGGTTTTGAGGTGTTGTACATTATGTTGCAGATTTGGCCCTTTATATGTGTAATTGAGCATAGCTCTATTGACTTCCCTTAGTTATTACAGAGTAAGACAAGTTAATATTTCCCTTCAAGTTTTGGAGTTTGCCTGAATGATAAAAGAAGAAGAACCTGGCTAAAATCAGTTGAAACTTTCCTATTGATAAGAAGTGTCTTGGAATCTCTTGGTATCTCATGGCAGGTTCTTAACAACTTTAGTAAATATTTAAAGTGTGGTGTTTAAAAATTAATACAGCAGACATCCCTGGTGAAATGAATAATTGAGCCTCTAGGCACCAGCATGATGATATAGCTAATTAGAATAATATCAGAGAAGTGAAGACCAAAGAATAAACTTCTAATACTTGCTCCATGGGACATTATAATCCATTGGTCTATTTGGGATCCTTTGATCTTTCCTCAGCTGCTGGAAGTACCCAAGCACCAAAGGAGACACTGAAAACAGAAGGACTGACATTTTATACTGCAGTCACCTTCCATGCATGTTTTTTTCCTCCACTTTCATGATTATTATCTGCTTTTTGTTGAAAATCTCAGGTTCTTTTTTATTGCCTTGAGAGTTTGTTCCTTTTCACTTCCTTATACAAAAGATAAAACCTCTCCAGATGTAGAGGGTGCAAAAGCTGTGGGTGCAATCTGCTTGGGTGCAACAGGTGACACTTTGTGTCACTAGGAGATGACTTGGGACAGTTTTGCCTCCCAGTCACCACCTCCATGCAGAGACACTCTGCAAGGACAGCAGGTTGTGCCTCACCATGCAGAAGGTGCATGTGTCTGGTGAGTGAAGTGAGTTGCAATAAGTGAGGTACTCAGCCTTGTTGATACTGGATTTTCCCCCCACTTCTACCCTCCATTTATTTTTTGATTATAAACCCCTGCTCCCTTAAGCAAAAAGTGTCTTGTAGTAAACAAAGCAATACATACTTTATTTCAACAGTCCAATTGGCTTGCTCTATAATGTTTTCTTCTGGCTACCCTACAGTATTTTGTGGAGATGTGGGTCTCTGCTGTCCCTAGAGCTGGGAAAGAGTGAGGAGAGATTCTACCTGGAGAAAGGACTCGCTGCTTCCCCAAGCCTTCTGAAGCAGGATTTCTGCTTAAATTAAGCAGCTTTTCTTGTGTCAGGTGGGTGCAGTTCTCTGGAAAGTTGTTGTCTCTCCACCACCTGAACTTCTAGTCTCATCTCTTGGCTTTTTTTCTTCTGTGGCAATGTTTCCACTGTACAGTCTGTTAAATATAGTCTTGGTAGTTAGAGGATAACTGAACGTTTGTTATAGCAAATGAGGCAATAAACGTCTAAGGTTATGACAGGCAGAAAAGTCAAGGTATTTATCAAATTGCCATGGGAAATAGCTTTGCCAAGCATTAAGTAATAAACTTTCAATTATCATGGTTTTTTACTCCCACTGCAGAATGCTTCTAAGATCAGATTTGCTTTTGTTGGTTCAACTAAGGTGAGAGGTGAAGCCGTTTTGCTTTGTGAGTAGAGGAGAACTGCATGTGCCTGTGTGTGTTTATGTCCTCACAGCTGTGCCTCTACAGTTCTCTGTTACTTTATCTTTTATCCTTTTTTTTTTGTTGTTCTCTTTCTTGTTTTTTTGCCTGGGTACTTTCCCCAAGCCTGGATTAACTGACCTACATGCTGGTATTGAGGATTTTAGGATAATCCACTGAATGGCTCTTAGAAAGGTACTTACCTTTAGATTTGAAAAGATGATTATACTTTGTTATTGCTGTGGTCATGAACTTCCCAGCTGTATATTGGCTTCTCTGTCATCTTCCTTTTGGTATAAGAGAGAAGGATTTTCCTTTCTGCTGACACCTGGTTTGACAGGCTAACCATCAAAACACAACCTGTGTTTAACATTCAACCTGTCCTTGAAAGTCAAGTCAAACTCAGAGGAACTTTTCTGTAGAAGAAGAATTTCTGCATCAGCTGATGAGGTAAATTACCCAAGGAATAAAATCCTCAAATCCTCAATAGTTAAACAAAACTAAGGCTCTAAGGTAGTTGCTTAGAGGACAAAGAGGTACTGGAAAGGCAGTGAAAAATTCTTGCAAGCAGCTCACTACAGAGCAAACAAAAAGGCAATTCAGAGGTAGGAAATAGGACAGTAGTAGTGAACAAGTTCACAAATTTGTTATACCATTGTATTGTTTGCCATTAATAGTGAGTACATATCTTAAATAGTTTATATTTCTGTCTTTGTTTCTGAAAATTAGAGAGTCAGGCACAAGTCATCACAAATGGAATAATTTCTATCATGTAAGAGGGAAACAGACTGGTGTGCTCAGCTTGGGGAGGAGCTGCCTGGGAGCGGGTGTTACTGCAGAGGGCTGGAAGGATCTGTAAGGAAGATGGATCCTTGCTTTTACTGACTCTCTTGGTCTCTAAAAAAATGTTGTAGGCCTAGAGGGACCTTGGATCATTTATGAATGTAGTTATGGCATTTTCTGTTTATCATTTTTCTCCTGATCTGCTCTTAGCAAACATTTCACTACCTATACTTATGATAATCTAAGTTTATCTCCTGTGGGAATATAGAGATGAAGTGCTGCTGAAGTTCCCATGTGATAGATTTTTGTAGAACCAATGAGTTTTGCTACTGATGTATTTTCTTTGTTATTTGCAATAGGAATTAAATATTATGTATTCTTTATGCATAAATGTTCATAAGTTTGCTAAGAGACCACACACAGTCAGTAGTTACTGACAAATCTCAGAACTCTTTTAGTCAAGCTCCCAAATTTTTGGCAGTGTGGAAACCAATTTTTATCCTCTTCAGAGTTTGTATTCTCTCCATCTTATTTTTGTACAGGACTGTTGTAATTTTAAGACCTACTATATCTGGAATCAACCCCAGCACCTGACTGCTTAGCCAGCAGTTCACAAACTAGCCTTGTAAAAGCAGTCTCTCTGAAAACCTGCTTATTAAAAAGCAAGCTTCCTCACAAGCTTTCTAGCATACTGAATTCTCATTGAAATCCAATGAGTTCTTTCATACCTCTGAAATAGCTGGTGATTTCAGAGGGAGTCTGTGATGTGCTGGTTCTGTGGAGCTACAACTTGAACAGCTGTAACATCACTAAAAGGCTTATTCTGGAGAAAGACCATGTCCTATATGAGGTGTTCAAAGGCTGAAAGTCCCACCTGCAGCTTGCTAACTGTACATGCTGCCAAAAATTATACTCCCTAGGAAAGTCCTACTCTTCACATTTATAGTTTTTCTTTTATAATACTCAAATATTAGAAAGCTTGAAAATAAAGGGCACCAGTTAATATTTTTGTTGACTTCTGAAAGGGATAGATTTTCAAGTGATGAGGTCTGTGACAGACAAACAACTACAGTTAGATCTCTGAAGGTTAAAGACATTCTTATACTTATGTCTCTTCTGTTCCTTTATGGGAGCATTTTGCCTCACCAACCAAGGAAATTAAGGGTGGGAGGTATCTGAGGTTCATTACAGAGTTCAGCTTATTAGTTGAAATACTGATGAAAATGGTCTCTTGCTCAAGAAACTCACAGCACACATATCTTCTGCAGCCTGTACTCCAGCAGACAGACTTCTGGTGGAAGGTTGAGTGACAGACAAGAACTGCTTAGAGTATCAGGCCTGAAGCTGTCAAAGCCAAAGTTAGGAATTTAGATGTAGGAGTTGCCAGGTAAAACATAAAGTGGGGACATGTAGTAGTAAAGAAGTGTTAACTATATTTAAGATATGTATCTCCACTGTGATCCTAAGGGTGTTTCCTTCAGTCCCCACACCCTCTCCTTTTACAGTTTTTGTAACCAGCATTTTGGATTTGGGCTGAAGGCACTCTTAGACACAGTATTTGGCTGCAGTTTGTTTTTTATCTTATGCTTTGCACTGGTCCAGAAGATACTTTCTGGACTGGGCCACTCAATTCATCAAAAAGATGCATGTTTTGAAGCTGCCTTGTCCCATTCAGCTGGGAGATGGGAACAAAACTGCTCAGCCTAGCCAAAATTACATCAGTCAGGCCTTATAGTAAACTGCAGGTACCAAGTGAGCTCTGCCAGTGTAAAATCACACAAGGCTCTGGATGGGGTGAAAGAAAGGCAGTCAGAAGACTGGTTCTTGACCTTAATTTTGGCATAATAAGGCTATAAACACCTGAGTAATTTTGTGTTTCTGGATTTTAAATATTTGACAGAAGTGGGCATTTTTTAATGTTTAAAATACCCCCTAAAAACAAATTGGAGTTTAGTGTTTGTGCAGAAGATTCTACAGGCACAGCAATCTGGATGGAAAAGAAGTTGAATGATGTTGATTTTTTTTCAAAAGAGGTTGCTTCAGATTTAAAGCAGTGTTTTGTCAAGTTCTGAGGGTTAATTCCATATTGTTAATATGTCTCTATAGAGGTTGTTAAAATGAGTCTCCCACTGCAGCCTGGTGCTCTCAGGACACAAATTACAATCATAGCAGAGAAGTACAAACCAGAAGAAAATGCGAGCTTTACAAGTCCTTAATGAAACCAGATACTTCTAATGATGGATTCATAAAACACTTTTAAGCTAACTGACTAATTTTAGAACTGTTTTGATCTTTGTCTTAAAGCTGCTGTAAGGATTTGACTAAGGAAATTGTTTGTTTCAGAGCATAATTTCAAATTTTATTGAGCTGCAAGAATCAATAATAAATTCCAGTTCAAACTTGGAATCTTCTGATGTTTTTCTAAATGATAGCTAGCTTTGTGTCAGAGATATTTTTATCCCTATGACACAGAAATCATGTTTTACAGAAGCCTTGGTTGTAGAAATAATGGCTTATTATACAAGAACAGAAAAGGACAAGATATTTTAAACATATAGTGGGAAATATCTTCCCATGGTATACGTAGACAAAAAACTCCTCTTGATCTCAGTCAAACTGTACTGATATTCACTGGCTGAGCACCTGAATATAATGAGAAATATTCCAGATGTCATTTTGTTCAGAGTCCATGCTGTTTGATAATTAATGTTCTTTGTACAGTATCAGCCCACAACCCCCTTCAGTTTGACAGATTCGTGAGAACACTTTTTGTGGTTTTCAGAGTTGCTTGGATCTCCTGATCTTAACACTGACATATCTAAAAATTTTGAAAACAGCCATTTTACTGCTTTGGGTAGGAGAGAGACCTTTTCTGAAGAAAGTTATATTGATAGTCAAATTTGGATTGTGTCACAAATGAGATGGAGGATGCAGAATTTAAGTTATTTTTTACTTCTACAGACACAGACATTTTTTTCTGGCTTAGCATGTGCATGAAATAAGATTATATACAATGAGTAGATTTCAGTGGAATCACATCTTAAGGCTTAGTATATCCTTATTTTGACCATGGAATTAGAAACAAGCATCTTTCACTATGCTGGGGAAAAAAGCCCCAATTCCCACACAAGTTATTGCAAGCTGTTCTGTCTAAAGCAGAGGCATCTGGAAAGAGGGGTAAATGTCAGTGTCTACACTATGCCAGAAGGTGTACAACATTCAATGTGTTATTTAGCTTGCAACAAATTTACAATACTGAAGCTTCTTTTGAATTTAACAGATATGGGATTAAAGTTCACTTGATGTTTCAGATGCTCAACATCATATCTGGGTGAGAATCTAGATGACTAAAATAATAGCCTTTTGTGCTCTCTAGTGCACATAGTGTTGCTACTGATAAAGTCCTAATAATGATCTCAGATGCAATTTTGGAGCAAGATGGATATAGTGGTTTCTATTTTCTTATTTCTCTGATATCCCCAGTTAGTTGTTTAGCACTCATAGACAGAGTACAAAGCTATTCTGTTGATACCATCATGACCAGAATTTTACCCAATATCATAACTCTCACTGCAATCAGTATGTTCCAGGAATCTCTGGGTTATTACTCAGTGTGTGATGTTGTCTTTGCTGCCAAGACTTTATCTCAGAAGACACACAGATGGCACGTTTCTGCATATAAACATAAAGTAAAAAGTACTGGAGTGGCTTAAAACACGTTCATCCTGTGAGAGTTAGGTCTTGCAAACAGGAGTCTGACTCAGCCAACTGTCTCTCCTTTGCAGGATCACAGTGAGATTCTAGACCAGGTGAAATGTGTCTTCTGGCCCATGTTTGATTTTATTGTCCAGCAGCCCATGTGTTGCTCAACTGTTCTAAAGCATGCAACACACACTCGGGTAACGCTCTGCTATCTTCTTTCTCTGCTATCAGGACATTATGGAAACACAACTCCATTCTTGCAATGACAGAAGTTCTGAATGGCTTGGGTTGCCTGTCTTCAACTGCCTCACAGTGGTACTTATTCAAATGTGGAAGAACAGAACTTTTCACAACTTGTTATTTATGTCCTGATGAAATCATGTGCCTGCCACAGTTGTGTTCTGTCTGTTTCCCCAATTTTCTGCACTGTATGAGAATTACATTTCATGGATGTCTGGCTCCTAATAGGAGGATGAAATCAGAAATCCAAGATGAATGTTTATTCAATACAACAAGTTCAAGATTGTGATTAAAACTCAAAAACCTTGAGACTTTGCCCCCTGTTACCATATGCTCTTTCAGATTTTAGGGTTTTTTTAAGAAAGGGATCTTTCTTAAAGGCAAAGAAAACTGATGTTGATGATGACAACATGAGTTGGAGAAAATAAGCCTTTATATTTTCTTGCCAAGATTGACAGGCCATCACTCCTGGGGATGAAGTTTCTGCTTTGTTACTTTGTTCTAACAATAATTCACATTTCTTTAATCCAGAGGAAAACCAGAGTGTTCTCCAGCATACATATACTCCACTTGTTTCTAGGAACTGATGAAAGAAGCTATGTTATAGCATCAGATCTGGAAACTGTTTTGAAACAGACAATGTAGCAACAGAAAATTTATTAGCCAGAGAATGTAATTCCCTATATTGGGAGGTAGGTGAAGGGCAATAGAAATTCCATTTGTGAGTAGACAGGACTTAGTTTCACAGAGTAACTCCTGTTGCATCGAGGATCATTTTTGCTATTATTTAATCTTACTGTTCCTTTTCATGGAGTCATTAAAATTAGAAAAATATAGAGGATAAAATGAGAAAATTTAATTTAAACTTACTAAGAGTGATTACTAAGAGTTCATACATGAAGTCTCTACATCAAAGTTTTGAATATGTTTTAAACCTTGTGATTTACTTCTCTGTTTGAGGTATACAGTCTGTAGGCCAAAGTTGCAATTGGAAACCTAGCAATAGTTTTTTTCTTTGATAAGTATATAAGTGCAGGTTCTGTTTCCTTTAAGGGGATTGTTTTGAGTTGTGTTTTGAAGAACTGTGAAATCTAGCAATTTAAAATGTAAAGTTTCAAATGTAACCTATGTGTCTAAAGAAATGTGTGGATGTCTGGTGGTATTTCTGAGAGGCAGGTATCTAGTTCTCAATCAATATCTACTTTTTCAGTAGTGGGATTTCTCTTCTGTCTTTAAAAAGGTCTACATTAGATATAAGCACCAAGATTCTCCTGCTGATCTGTGGAGAGAAGGGATGTGACTCATTTCAGTGTATGGATGTAGAAAATTGGGTCAGAGGAATCTCTTTCTAAAAGTGGCTACATTTTTTTCTCTTTGCTAGACAAGCAGCTCATATGTAGAGATAGACAAGTGTATATACAAACAATAAGTGAGATAAATTTCATTTTGAGAAAGGGATGAATTCTCACATTGAGACACCTACATTTAGTTGTTAATGCACACATTGTGTGTGGAGATCCAAGCATTCAAGCTTCCATTGCAGCCAAAAAAATACAGTCACTAGATGCTGAATTAGTTAGTTTCAGGCCAAGTTCAATCACTTTCCAGGCCTTATTTGTATGTAGAGGAAAAATTCAGTGGCCTAACCATAAATGTGTGATGCCATTTGAGAGGCTTTAGGATGCCTCATCTGGTATTTAGCTGCTGCTTCAAAAGGAAACAGAGCTCTCCTACACCATGGGTAAACTGCCAGTTGTGAGTAGATGTTTTATTTTATACTTTAAGGGGTATAAAATGACACTAGATCTCTATGTTTGGGAAGTGGAATTTCACCTTAGGTGTCAAATTGCTATTGAAAATAGAGCTTTACTAGCTTTGTATCAAGTGTCATGGGTAAAAACTGTAGCAGTCTCACATTCTAGCTATGAGCCTGCAAGATGTCCAAGGTTACCCTTTCCCAAAGTATCATACATAGATACAAACATTTGCAGGGGTTAACTTAAGAAGCAAAAATGACATTGCTTCTAAGAAGGCAACAAAAAGACCTTGGGGGCCCTCTGTTCATTATATCTTGTTGATTTTCAGATTGAATCTGAAATGTTTGCTTGCACAAGGTAATGTCTAAAATTTAAAGTGAGTTGCAAACATGAAGTTAGTTTCAGTGCTCCAGGCCCATCATCACTGCTATTGTAAGATCTGGGAATGAAATAATGCTTCTGACAAAAGCCATGCAGAATTTTTAAATTGGCTAGACCCTTTACTGTTGAGGTAAAATGTCATAAGAAATCCAAGTAATTTGCTAGTTTTTGTTCAAGTTTTCTTAAGCTGCATATAGCACTGGCTGCACTGTAAGCTCTCCTGATGTTCTACATATTGATTGCATTTCTAATACAAAAATCAAAAGCAATGGGGTTTAAGCATTTGATTGTGAGACAGCATGAATGATTAAACTGTTAAGAATTAGACCATGAAAACCCCACAGGAACAGAACAGGCATTTGTTCTAAATATGCTTGCTCTGAACAGGGACATTTACATGAGAGGGACTTTTATTTAGGTGTTGATATAACTATTTTTGCTCATAGCTTTATGGTTAACTACATTCTCTTGACTTCAATTCCACTCACACTTCACTTTCTTGTTTGGAGGCTGAGGAAAAGCCCTCTGCTTGTTTTCATATAGATGCTTGATCCATGCCTGACAGTCATGTCACTTCTTGCCCTAGAAGCTGTTAGTGCTCTTCCTAAGCTGACTCTTCATTCTTAAGAGATCTTCAATGTTTCCTGTGAGGTAAGTAAATATAAGGAGCTCAGCAACTTATCAGGGTCAGGATTTGGAGGTTAGTGCTCTATAGAGAATTAGTTGCTTAGGAAACACTGTCAATAATTTTTGAGACGACACTTTCTCTTAAACTTGCAAGAAGCAAATGATCTGAGAAGTTCCAGTGTGCCAGTGGAAATCTAAATCATGTTGTCTTTCAGGTTGGCATAAAAATAAAAAATTGGGCTGTATCTCATCCTCCTTTGTTAAAGATTGCTGCTTTGAATAAGTAGTATTTCATGCTGTCCTGGTTTCTGCTAGGGTGATGAAATTTCTTTTGCTTGTAGGTAAACTCTTCGCTTCTGACTAGGTGTTTCATTCTTAAAGGATTTCTGCTCTGCAGTACCTGAAGTTGTTTTGGTTTGGTTTTATCTCAGCAGCTTGGGATATGATTGTGTAATTGCAGAGTTGTATGAGGTATTTGTGGTGATGTGTATTTTCATCAGGACTTTCTTGTTCCTGCAATTACATTGTATTAGTGAAATTGGAGCAAAATAATCAAATTGACACCTTTACTGGCTGCAAATTGGTCACAGGGAGTATGTGGTGTTGGGAGGATTGCTTTATTTTGCTGAGTTTGTTCCACAGAATCTGAAAAATTCTAGCAGGAAACATTTTAATTTCACTTTTTTTCCAGGCAGAGTTACACCTTTTCATCTCCTTTGTCTGAAACTTTATGAAAATATCCAGCTGAACTAATGGTTATCAAGTACCATCTTGGTACAGTGTGTTTTTATTGGATGCACATCTAATGTTCTAAAGACAAGAGAAAGAGTTGTAGGAAATTTTCTATCCTTACACACAAACCCCCAACAACAAAACAAACAAAAAACCCTCAAAAAAACCAAACAAAACCCCATAAATAAACAACCAAAAGAAGCCCAACAACAGGCAAAAAAGTGGAAGAAGCTCACTTGGCCCTCTTTTTTTTGTCACAGTTCAAGCAATGCCATGTCAAATAAGTCAGCCTTTTCCTCTGTTTGTAAACCATTTAATTTAGCTCTTGCTCTACAGTAAAACCTGGTGCAGTTATTTATATCAACATGGCCCTAACCACTTAAAACAAGCCAACATTCTGATTATAACTCTGCATATTTTATTGCCTTTATTTAAATCATGCTTCTCTAAAAGAGCACCTGTTCCTCCATTACTATGTTCCAGTTTAATACTTCCTGCTAGTCCAAAGAGCCATCATGATGGAAAATGGTCTGCAGATTCTTTACTTTCTATGCTAGTCAATACCCCTTGGAATAAACTCTTGTTTCAAAGTTTGTCTGCAATTCAAATATTTTGCAGATGAGGATGGCTATAAAAAAATAGTTAATTTTTCTGTGGTTTGTTATATTTTTTGGTAAGCCTGAAAGTAAAATATCATGTTGTATTCATTTTAGTATTGCAAATATTTCTTCTTCCATTAGTGCCAAGTCCCCAGTTCTGCTGATGCTTCTCTGACCATCTCTCTCTGTCAAGTTCTTTCACCAATATCCTTATGTTCTTCCAACATCATCCCAGCCTGCAAGTATTCTTATTGGCAATAATTAAGCCATAACTGCTTCTCAAGCTTTCAGTGCTCTGAACTCTCGTCTTGCTCATTGTGTATGACACTACTTCTTGTGCTGCTCTTTTTTGGCCCAACACTGCAAACATACAGATCAGCAGCTCCTCACAAGCATTAGTAGCTTCACTGATTCCACATGCAACCTTAAGACAGCTGCTGACAATGTTTCCTTTGTTAGCAGTTTCAGAGAGTTTTATTAAAAGCAAAGGGCTGTGTTAAGAGCCTTTAACTTGCTCAAAACTTGGATCAAGTGATCAAGATGTTCTATTGATTATAGTGTTACTCTAAACACCTTTTCTATGAAGCTATTTCTACTTAGTAAAATGAATCTCATGGGCAAGTATCTGTGTTTCATTTTTTTTTTCCCAATTAGTGTAAAGTGTGTGCTTATTTAGAATGTCCTTAGAATATCTGAAGGAGACTATAACTTCTCCAAGTGAAACTGTAGTGAGTTTGATCAGTCAAAATGCCAGACAAGTATCTAAAATCTGACAAGGCCAGTGCAGTTAGACAGTGCCATGAAACTTTTCATAAGCAGAAATAGAAATGCAGTTAGAACAGTGTCAAAAAACATGTAATTTATTAGCCTTTCACTGTCTTAGCTGTCACTAGTTCATTAGCTGCCACATGGTGATGTTCAAGTCCCTCTTTTATCTACTTGGATTCTTTGGTGATGTCTGTATTGACATGACTGTTAGTATGCAGAAGATAGCTCCTCTACTTGTGCATCTGGCAGCCACATGGCTCTTACAAGAGGATGAACCTCATCCTCCTTCTTACATCTGCTTTCCAGCCCTACAGCACCTGATGCTGAAACCTTTCCAAGGAGGTTCTCAGTCAACTTACTGTCACATCCAGATGTGGCCTATTTAGAAGACAGACAGAACTGACCTTTAGGTCTTGCTAAACCTTTGAATGAAGCCAAACATCCTGATATTCTCCCAAAGACTTAGTATAGACCTATGGCCATGGAGGCTGGAAATCAGCCAGGTATGAACTTGAATAGAACATTAAAAAAATAAAAAATGAATTGTGGAGTTCTTTTATGAGTACAGGAAAATTATATATGGTCTGTGTCCTAAAGAGCTCTAATTTCCTGGATGAAAACAACAAAAAATCCCATGCTGAGAACATATAGCTCCTTTTATCTGTCAGGAGGGCACAGTCAAATGTGAGAATGATGGATAATTGTCTGAGTGTCCTAAAGAGTCTTCAGATAACTTGCTGGTTTTTGATGCATTTTGTATTTCTAAGACTGACAATGGGAATGTTAGAAAAAAAGATTCAGGTGAACAGAGGGAATAAGGCACAAAAGCTGCTGAAGATTGAAGATGATGATGTTCTCAGGAGTCTGGAGTTTTAGCTTCAGTTGTGGATAAAATTTTAAAACCTCTTTTTCTTTTGAAGGTCATAAAGAAGAAATACTAGTTGGGGAAGGAAGAGTTAGGGAAGGTGTGAAGAGGATTATGTAGCAGTGGGAAACTAGTCCAGGTGAAAGTTTGTATTATCTCCTTTTTCCTTCTGTTTTGCTCTCCCTCCTTTTCTGTCTGCTTTTTTCCCCTCTGTTTCATTTTGTGGACAATACCACCAGCAGGCTATTATTAACTGATGTAAGCAGATAGTGATTTGTGCTGAGCTGAACTCAGAACTGGTGTCCTGACAAACACGTGCCAACAGAGGACAAATTGAGGTTGCTCTTCATTCTTTTTTTTCAAGTGATCTGACCTAAATTTGCACAGCTGTGTTCACATTTAATCCTGCCTAATAGCTCAAAGGCTTTATATCTCATAAGAGCAGCCTACTGGCACCTGACATTTATTCTGGCCATCATTCTGTTCTGCCCTATAAATCCTCTGACACAACCTGGTTTTGGGTTTTTTTGGGTTTTTTTTCCCTAGTAGATTTATTCCTCCAGCTAAATACCCTTGAAATGACTAGTCTGTGAAGGATATAATCTAGACCATTGCTTCTCAGCCTTTCTGGATTGGGTGACCTATGCAAATTTCCTAGTCCAGTGTAGACTGGCCTCACAAACAGAATGTGAGAAGAATTGAAGTAAGGTGTTGATTTGTTTTCCAAACTTACTTTCAGTCCCTTAGGTTATGCTTTACCCCATAACCATGTGGACCACATTTTTGAAGCTATTGAACTCTCAACTGTGAGGTGTAAGTGTTTTTACTCTTAACACCAATTTTGTTGCTGCATGTTGACTGGGTATCTACCCCTAGTGAACTAGGTACCTCTGGTACTTTGTGAATTCCAGCTGTGCTGACAGATGAAGCACAGTGAAGTTTGGAACTGGGAAAAAAAAATCAGATCCTGTCTTATTTGCTCCAATCTTAATACTCTTTGGGTTATGAGTAAATTTTTAAAGGATCATTTATTATTTGGGGTTTTTTTGTCTCTAACTCATAACATTTTGACAGTTGCAATCAATGAACCTTAGGAAAAGTGATTCATGGTGTTTCACTCTTTAGGAACATATGTCTAGTGCATCTGACAAAACTGTGGATATTGATTATCCTGAGAATATTAACCAGTATTTTTTTTTATAAGTAGTGAAAGATTACCTTCAGTGCTTGCACTCAAACTGAGTTAGCACTTTAGAGTATAAAAACCAAATCAATCTTTAACATTTTGAACTAGGCTAAATGCTTACGCAGGGGAGAAAAAAAAACATATCAAACAACCAAACCCAAACCCTATCATGTTTAATAGATTTAATAAGACTATGTAGCTTGCATTTGTTTTTACTTGTATCAGAAGTGTTAAATTTGCCTTGCATATTGAACAAAAAAGGCAAAGAGTTATAACAGAGTGGAAACCTAGAATGCTCTTAGACACATGGTGTGACTTTGGGGTTGTCCTGTGCTTAAATAGGACTTGGACTTGATGATCCTTGTGGGTCCCTTCCAACTTGGGATATTCTGTGTTTCTGTGAGTGTATTTCCATTTACCCTAGCTAACTACATTCATGTCATTTTTTTCCATCTTTGACAATATTGGTCCTGATCTGAACTAGCTGGCCATCCATTCACACCTCTTCTCTTTAAATGTGTGTCTGTAAAAGCATGGAGTTTCCTTTGCTGCTGAGCTTTTGGCCTAGGAAGATATCCCTTAGCATAAGATGCAGACTTATCCAGAGGCAATTCTTCCAGTTAGCACTCTCCTCAAGGCTACATATTTTGCCAGAGTGTTGCTTTGTGATATTGTGTGGCTTTCTCTTGGCTGTGACACTGGACACTCAGACAAGACTATCACACAGATAATCAGGTGGATTTGTGATATGTGTGGTTTATAAACACTGTACAACTCATTAGGCTGTGAAAGGCAAAAGGAGAAAAGATTAGTCTGATTCCTGCTGAAATGGCAGGTGGGAGAAGGGGGGAGGAATATTACTTTGTCAAGTAATTGTTTGAGTTTACCTTCACTGCTCCTGAATCATGGCCTGACATGAGCTAAAGTTCCTTTTATTGGAGGTGTATCAGTTGAATAGCTTAGCAATTGTCCTTGTCTTTTTTGCAATTATAGACATGTATTACATATAACTTGTGTCCTATTCTTGTCACTCCAAAGTTGACATTTGCAATGTTAATTTTTGAGGAAGGTGAAAAAAAAATCAACAACTTTTTAACACTGAAATGAGCTCTTCTTGAAAAATTATAGTGCTTGAAAGCACAGCCAGAAAGAAAATAGTTTAAAATAATCAGTGTAACAAGCTAGTCTGTTGGAAAATTACTAATCAGGAGTGAGCACTGAGACTTATCAGAAAGCTGCAGCTTAATGCATATCTGAGGACTTCATATATCAAAATCCTCTTCATTCCTGCTTCATTTGAGGAAATGGTCAAATCTTTGAGTGCCATGGAAATTACTGTTTAGGGCATGTGGAGAAATTCTTTACTTTCAAGTCTGAGCTAGATGTCCCCATAAAGTCCCATGTGTCTCAGATAGGGCAATAGTTAATAGCTCTGACATGGATCTTCTTCAAAGATTATACATGGCTACTGTCAAATACTTACCAGAAAGATGTTTAGGAACATGTTAGTTAAACAAATCTGACTCTGTCTCCTTGATGATGCTGTAGAGAATTTGAAGACAGCTTGCAGATTGCCAGAAGTAGACTTGGAGGGAGAAAAGGAGAAAAGAATAAATAGACAATTCAAAAGGTGTCCAAAAGCAGTAAAAACCCTTGGTTTGCTGCTGCCACAATTAGGGAAATGTTAGGGGTTTATACTGGTGCATTAAATAAGGCTGGTTTGCAAAGCTGCTCTCACAAAACTTCCTTGAGTAAAGTATGACCTGATGAGGTCCCTTCCAACATGAATTATTCTGGGATTCAGTGAACATATGATATATTATCTCCAAATGGTTGTAAAGCTTCAAAATCTTGATCTGACTGTTGTGGCCTGTTAGGTGCTTTGATTGACAACATTTTCCTTAGAAGAATCTCTTCCATTCATTAATCTCTAAATTATTCATTCCTATTCCCTCAGAAGCTTTCCAACCAGGACTTTAGTTAAGTCATAGAATGAGTCAAAAGCAAGAGAATTCTGAATTCTGCTCTCATCTGCCTAGGGTTTTTTGTCTTTGTGCTTTTACAGAAATGAGCTGTGCTGACCCTGGATGTCTGCCATCTGATAGAACAAGAAAGAAAAAAATCAATTTCCCATATAAGAGACTTAATTAAAATTTGCTTTGAGATTCTTGCACATAATATGTTATTTACTCTTTGCTTCTTATGTTTTCCATAATATTATCATTCTGTCCTCAAGCTTAATTAGACTTTTTACCTCTCTTAATTACTGCTTTGATCTGTTTTTTAGCTAGTCTTCCTGAATATGAAGCCCAGTGATATTACTGGAAAGATTCCAGTTAATTTCAAGCCTTGCATGGACCCCAAGATACTGAATAAAATGCAGTAATCCATTCATGGATTTGTTAAGCAAACTATTTCAAATGTTTCTAATGCCTGTATATATGTGTTGTTTAGGTGATGACCTGAAAAAATCATGTCTGAGGTCCAGGGAACGGTCGAGTTTTCTGTGGAGCTACACAAATTCCACAATGTGGACCTCTTCCAGAGAGGGTGAGTTGGGCTTTCCATTCATTTGTAGCTGCTAAGAGGAGTAGTTCACAGAAAAGAGTTAAAATACAAAACTTTTCTGCCAAAAGCAGCTATATTTCATGCAATCTCCAGATTAGGGAAGGATGTAATTGGGCTTTCATTGCTGTCAAGGAAGATCAATGTACATTACTTTCAATCTAAAGTCAGGCTGAGTGACTTGTTTTTGTTACACAATGTTGCAATGGTCCAAATTATTTTAAGCATCTGTTCAGATATAAGTATGGTATCTGTTTTCAATGTTTCTGGACACATTTTGAGCCTCTGTGTTAAATGACAGCTGCATTGAGCATGATCATTTTAGGGTCATTAATCTAATGACTGTCTTCTTTTAATGAAATTTAGTGGAGTCTCAGCATTTCAGAAGTGAATGTCCATGTTTGCTTCAAGCTCTGGTTCTGGTGGTCACATTGTTTTTTTCATGTCCCTATAAGATAGGAAAACATGTCTAATTTCTGAGCTACTTAAACTTTTGCCCTTATTCTTTTACACCATTTTCCTAGTAGTATTTTTAACAACCTGGTGGCTGTGGAGAAGCCTGACCAAGTGTGAGTTGTTACTCTGCTTGCATATTGGACCCCACAGGTGTATTTCACTGGGATAAAGAGAAGATGAAGAAACACTTTTTGAGGAGAGCAGAACACACAGATAGGCCAGAAGGATGTACTTCATGGACAACAATGTGTTTAGTGGAATATTATTTTGTTTCATCTGTGAGAATTGATGCATACAGAATACTAGATATTCTCTTTCAAGCATTAGCTTGGCACATAGGTGTTTAACACCTGATTTGTCCACATCAAGCATTATTTCCTGCAAGAAAACCATGCAACAGTTTTAGGTATTGTGATGGTTTAGGTAGAGCTGTTTCCATTTATATAGAGGTTTTTTGGTATTTGTTTTTCCTGTGATGAGCTATGTGGAAAAGATGTTGTGAACTTGAATGAAGGAAATAAGCCAGCTCTGTCTTGTTTTAATAGCTGGCATCTGTTGTTCTGTCCATGTCTTCAGGTGAACATCCACCAACTTTGTTAGAAAGCATCCTGACTATACCAAGTCCTTGTGTTGTTTTATGTATGTATGATATAGATATATAATCCTCTGAGCTTGAGGTGTTTGGTTTATCTGAGTTATAAATGAAGTCTCCTGTGCATTCTAGTCCTTATGACTTTAGAAGAGAGTCCTAGCTATAGATTTTTCTCCTGGCTTCTGGTGATCAGTGTAATGTCTTTGATCTTCCTCTCATTTGAAAATTCACACCCACTTCTGGGTTTTGGTTTTTGTTTGAACTCAGACAGTATGATGTTCAGAGGCTAGCCAGGAATCTTCCCACTTCTCATGTCACTGTGACAAGCTGCCTGTTCTTTGTCATATTGGTCTGATTTTGTATTCAATAATTTCTGTAATATGCTTACTTTGGCTTTGACAGTCAGATCAAATCTCTGGTGTGGAGGTAAATCTAGCACTAACACAGATGATATATTCTGCTGTCACACTAATGAGTTCCTAATTACCCTTGCTTTTTTCCCCACTGGTGCTTACCTTACTTTACTGATTAATATTCCAAACACATGGTGCTATAGGTTATACTGCATTAATTTGTTTTCAGTAATTTTCCTTTCTGTGTAATCTGCATAGTATCACATTTGCTTTCCTTCTGTATTTTTAACCTCTGAATTTGCAACAAATTCCTTTATTATGTCTCAGATTTGCTGATCAGTATCTTCTGGCTGGCTTCATCTACTCAGTAGACGTAGCATGAAAGTGTGAGGGAAAGGAGAAGAGGAGCTCACTGCATTTCATTTTAAATTGGGCACCCTTTCTGTTTTTCCCCCTATTACCATTGTTAATATTCATTACAGACATCCGGGATATATTGGATTGACATAGGTTCTTCCCAGATAAAAGGGTGATATAATGATGGGAATTTTCTATTTAACTGGTGTTTCTCTTCATTGAGTGCCTTGTAAATTGAGTCAGTATCATTCTGCCCTGCTGAAGTCCAGAAAGGTGATTTATGAAAAGATGTCCATCAGGATAGCAGCAGCACTGAAATGAATCTTAATTGCTATGGGAAACCAACATGCTATGGTTTTTAACAACAAAAGTAAGAACAACAAAGAAGAGCATTAATAATTAATAAGTATTAATAAAAGTAATAATTTTTCACTAACTTTTCCTCTTAATACTTTGGTACAAAACCAAAATAAAAAACAATAATCAAAAGCCTGGTTATGTATCTCCATAAATACACAGCAGTCCTGCTACTCTATGCCTGTAACTAACATAAGGTTGAAAATCCTGGGTTGGAAATGTGTATAACTGTACAGAAAGAAGGACAGTATTTTCCAAAACACTTAGTCTTGGCTAACTGTCCTTCTAAGGACAGTACCTTAAGGGAGAGTGTGGCCAGGCCACTCTTCTTTGGAGAAGAGCACTTGATGCAAATTAAGGAATGAATAAATCAACAAGGTTTAGCAAGAGAACCCTGGGAGAAGCAGCCCTTCTGGAGCCAGTAGGTGATGGTTCATAATCAAACTTGATTAAGGACATAATCTGCTGGCCATAAGCCACAGATTTCAAAGTGCTTTAAAATGTTAGGCCTTCAGTAACACTCCTGTTGTATTTTTGATTGACTTCTGTACCTATACATAGCCAGTTGCCACTTCTGCCTACCCATCAGAAATGGAAGCTTCTTAATCTAACTGAATTACACTTTCTGATAATCAGATTTTTTAACCTGTATGAATGGTTAATATTGTAAAGAGACTCTGATACAGAAGTAATGAGGGGTTTGGGGTATTTTTTTGTGAATATTTGTTATGGTTAGATGTTTCTACATATATGTAACAGGTACAGTCATCAGTAAATCATGTGTTGCAGAGAGTTTACTTTGGTCACTTACTGTTAAATATATCTTCTTCTCTGAAGCACAAATATAACACTGTCATTTATAGACATCAAAGGTTAGATGCTGTAGGTGTTACTATAGGGGAAGGAAGAACCTTTTCTTTTGTCAAACTGAAGTATTTACAGTGCTGTTTTGCTGTCAGAGTTCTAAGGGTTGGGTAATAAGTAATGTAATTTCTGGAAGAAAAAACATTTTAAAATCTCATGTCCTTAATTCTGTCCATCATGTGCTGCCTAATAACTGGTGACAGAGACTTCTCTAGTGAGATTAGCTAACTGATTCTGATTTTCCTTAATAGAGTAGGAAATAAAATTACCCCTGACTGCCAGAGATCAATTAATTGATTTGTTTCTGTCAGAAGCAATGCGTCTGCATCTTTATTTCTTAAATCTTTTCAAAATCTATTTGACAGAGGAACAAAAAATCCCAAACTCAAACAACCCCACAAATACTGTGTTCACAGGGTAAGTAACTTTTGGAGTTTGTGAGAGAACAAAGAAGATATAGAGGGTGAAATAGTTACTTAATAATGCCAGGATTCTGGCAATGATGTATTATATAACTAGGATCAAAGTAAGTCATTAGGTGCCAATTCTAGGACTGAATCAACTGCTTATCAGTCTTTTCACTCTTCAAATTCAAGGCTGCAATTTATAAATGTCTAACTCTTACACTGCTGTAAGGGGTGGTGGTGATTAAAATTGAGTGGAAAAAATGAAGTCCAACTTCTTCTGAAACAAATGCAACATTGCCCTGGGGAAAAGACCTGTGGTCTCAGAGTTTACAAAATTGTACAACTGTGAGACCAAGTATCTGTACCATTCAGAGCTGCTGAAAACAGAATCTTCTAACTTAACAGATTAAGCTTTTATGTGGCAAAACATCTCTCTTACCTACCAGATGGACAGCAGTGTTTTGGTATACTCTAGTCATGGAATCATCTTTTCAGAGGCAAAATGCGACAACTCCTTTCCTCAGCAAACTAGGGTTTGTTAATCAACCAATGCCTTTCTTGTCAGGATGTATACCTGGAAAATACAGATCACATTCAGAGGTTCAGCCCTTATTTCCCAGAGTTTTTGAGGTACTGTGTCAGGAGATATCCTCTTGCTCTGATATCCTAATGCCAATTGTTTTTAGATGCAGAAATGTCATCATGAGGGAAGTGCTACACTGCACATTATCTCCTTGGCCCTAGAGTCTACTGTGAGCCTGCTGGACACCAGATCATATAGGAAGCTGGTAAGTGTGAGGGAAAGGAGAAGAGTTTCTGTCTTTTTGAGGAGAGCAGAACACACAGATAGGCCAGAAGGATGCATGTGACCAGATTCTAGACAAGGAGTCTTAAACTCAGAATTGTAAATGGTGACCAACTTTGCTTTAGCAAAGTAGAACTTTGTGTCAGAAATGGAAAATGCACCTGCATGAAGGATCATCCCTTCTCTGGGACCTGACTGGAGCAATGCAGTGGACCCCACAGGACAGGGAATCATCTCCAAGGGCCAGGAATCTTAGAACCAAACTGGCACTTCTGACAAGAACACACAATTGTGTGTGTACATATGCAAAGAATATAGAGTTAGAAAAGGAAACAATTTACTGTTTCTGCTCAAGGAGAGAACATGAAAGGAAAATTATCTGACAGACATTGGTTTTTGTGGAAGCACTACTGAGGGTAGGTCAGATATTAGTGATAAGTATCATAGAAGAATGTGATAAAAAAAAAGCTTGCAGTTATGTACATGTTTGTAACTAAAGAAGGCTAGAAAATTTTGGATGTTTAGGCAAAGCTAGTACCATGGATGTTTTGTGCTGATCTTGTCAGCAATGTGACAGCCAAATAAAATAAACCAAACATCTACATCTCAGAAAATACAGGGGCTTCAATATTCTTCCAGACTCAGTTTTCAAGACTGCTAAGCACTCAGGAAATCAATTAAAATGATGTGACATTTAATGTTCATCAGGCTTCTATAGTCTTTTTCAAAAGCACTGACATTAATGGGAATCTTTCCATTGGCTTGTTGGATCAAGTCCTCTGATTTAGAGGTTGGCAAGCAATGCAGATCTGTAACTCACACCTCCAAAGAAGCTTCTTTGTGATACTTAATCCTAAGCAATGACATTTCTAGTCAGATTTCTCTGCCAGAGTTTGTAGCTGATCCTTTGGCAATGCCTATGCTGTCAATGCAGATCCTACCACAGTTTTTCTTTTTAAGCTGTATTTCCTGGAGTCAGACAATTAGACAAGAAACTCTTGTACTATTTAAAATATACCTTCTCTTGCACATGATTGCTACAAAAGCTATGGAGGGTTCTATCCCAAAGCTTAAAAAGAAAATGTTTTTATTAGTTAATATGTTTATTAGTTATTATGTTTTTATTAGAAAAATGTATTTATTAGTTTTAAAAAATGTTTCCAAAATATTAACTCCAGGATCCATTCACTTCTTAAACAATCCCTACTTGGTAGTCAGTGCTGGAAGAGTGGAAAGGAAGTGTGTAACTTGCAAGCCTTTTTTAAAAATAAAAAAAAAAAAAAAGAAAAATAAGAGATAAAGAAAGGAAAGGGAAAGAGAAAGAAAGAAATGGGAAGAAAAAAAGAGGGAAAAAAAGAAAACAAAAAAGAAGAAAACTCTAAACTTGGCTAACTGTTGCATTTAAGTGACCAAAAAGTAAACCTTTGTTCCTTGACACCTGGATACTATCTCCTCTAAGGAAAGCAAACATCACCCCAATCCAAGTGATATTTGCATTGCTGCTCTGATGACTTTCTGAATGAATTATGTCATAAAGTAGCTTCAATTTCACCTAACATGATTTCCATTTACATGGAGCTACACTTCAAATGTTGACTGCAATTCCTAATGCACAGAATTACAGAAGGACCTGTGTCTGCTGCTGGGAATCACTCAGCTCTGTGTGTGCATAGGGGAAGGGAGTCTAAGCCTTCAGGCTTGTGAAAGGATATATATGTATGTGCTGCAACTTTTTATTACCTAAGAACAAGTGAAGTGACACATTTTTAAAGCACTGAACTTCACTAGAAGAAGCCAGAAACCTGACACCAGCATAGAAAGTGTCAGTGCAATTATGCTAAACAAGAGCAGGTGACAAATTACTGAATGAGCAGCTCCGGTTATAAAAATGTGTGAGATACTTCAAAAAACTAAACTACTGTTTTCCTTGTGTGCAAAAAAGTTTACATGTGAGGGTGGTTGTGGGGCTTTACAGCTCTTCTGGCACTTTTCTAAAGCACATTGCAAACAGCAACTAACTGAGGCAAATGAAGTTATTTGTGTTCAGAATGTGTTATCACATTGTTAGTCACATGCATATCCCTAGAGGAAGCATGAGATAATCACCAGCAGCAAATCTTGTCTTTAAATGTAGGACAAGCTGTTGAGAGAAAGCTCAACCTGGTCCTTTCCTACAGTTCCTGGTTGCAAGGCAAACAAAAATAAAATCCTATGAGAATAGTCAAGCTCTGGGATTTGCTGTCCAGAGACATTAGGGAATCTCCATCCTTGGAAGTTTTCAAGACCTGAGTGGACATGGCTGTGAACAATGTGGTCCAAATTCAGTAATTGGTCCTGCTTTGAGCAGGCATTGGGCTGTAGACTGTCCAAGTTCCTTTCCAGCCTGAATGATTCCCTGAATCTAAGGTGAGCGTGACCATAGCCTTCCTTGGCATTGAAACATCCCTGTACAGCTTCCTTCTGCATCACTCAGTTTCACCCTGTGCTGTAAGCACTATGTTTTGGTGATTTACCATCAGCACCACGATCTCCAGTAATTTGTTTGGTTGTTTAGCTTACAAAATAGGTTTGTTTAGCATTAAAAGTGATTTTAGTTGATAAGGGAACTTTACAAATAAAATTGTTTTGTTTCTCATCTATTTGTACACCAGATGTACATGATCTACTTAAGTCTTCCTATTATTGTGCCCAGTTCCTCAGCAAATGTGCCACATCCTGAAGGAGCCTAATTTTCAATCTGCACTTAATGCCACTTGATTCTAATAATTTTGGGATTTGTGTCATCAATTTTCCATGATATTGTTAAGCACAAATATCCAGAGAGTAAAACAGTTAGACCTGCTAGTGCATCAGTGAAGATCACAGTGGTCTCTAGAAGACCCAGGAATGAAAAGCAATTGCTTATGGTATGAGGTCTATTGGTTCAAGCAGAACATGGTTTTAGCCCATTAAATGAAAAACTTTGTTTTGCTGAATTTAAAACTTAACTTTCTTAAGAGTGATCAAAACCAGAGGATAATATTTTGAATTTAAGATCTCTACTTATAGAAATATTTTTATTTTATGAATTAGATTAATAAAAATGGGCAAAGCACTGCTCAATTACACACCAAAAGCTTTCAAGAAAATCTTATGATAGTCAATTTTTTGATGTTATACATGACAGAATGAGCTGTCTTCCAGGTTAATGACTGATGAGCATTAAAAGCTGGCTAAATCCCAAAAGTTCAATTTTAGTTTTTCTTTCTCATTTTAACTGTATATTTTTACCCAAGATTTTAATCCAACATCACACCATGCATTTTATTTCCTAAGACAGTGGATCATCTGTTTGCATGACATTCCTTTTGGCTAGCACTATCTGTATGGTAATTTTTTTATATGATATATATATGTAGCACTGTCTATATGATATATTTTAATGTTTGTCTTCCAGGAGCAAGCAGAATGCCTGCTCTGTATCCACACTTTGTCATGTCTGAATTTTCCTGGTGTGTACAAGGCTTTCTACCTGGATAGGCAGAGTGTGTCTAGTTCTGTACTACCACTTGAGGTGGGCTTGAACAGCCTTATAGCTGATCAGCTATTAACTAACAGTAATAATATATGAGAAGTTTGTTCTTACCAGGGTATTATCACAAATGCTCAGATGTTGTGATAGAGGAAAACATCACTGTGCATGGGAAAATTTGTTCCAGAGTGTCTCTTTTACTTTCCAGATATTTTTGTGTTCATCTTAAAACATCCCAAAGTCTGATTTCAGAACATAAAACTGTACACCATCTCCAGATCAGATCATTTATAGATGGCTTACTTTGGGAACCTAAAATCATTACTCTTCTTTGGCACTTTATCTTTTAGACTTGCCTTGAGATAATAACTTTGTAACTGGATAGTTTAATTCTATGGATGCAATCAAACTATATGGTGTGTGTACTGTAGACAAGCAGCACTTGAGATGCAATGGCAAAAGCTGTTTTAAAGCAAGGTCTTTGTCCTTTCATTAGTGGAGTTCAGTGTATTGTGTGTCTGGGTAGGAAGATCTTTTTTAGCACTTTAATTACTTATGTGCTTGCTGCAGCAAAAGTGCATTAACAAATGCAGATCAATTTCTCTCATCAATACATGTCTACTTTGTTACTTCAGAACATTCATTCATTTGTGGGGATAACACCTGCCAAAAAAAGGTATTACAAATAAAATGCAGATGAAAAATGAACTGTTCTTTAGTAATCTCTTGTTACAGCTTGGCTATGCATGATAAATCTTTATGATGATGTCCTGCTACAAATGAGAATTCAGTTTATAATGTGTTTGGAGTGATGTCTGCAACCAGCCAACACTGTAAATGCTGAGGAAGCTGTGGATTTTTAATTTATTTGGTGATTTTTTTTTGTCTTTGACCAGCTTAATATATTCTCTTTGGTTTAGATATTGCTAGAGCTCACACATCCTCCACACAAGATAAACTTTGTGTAATAGTGAAGAGAAATAAATTGATGTAATAGACCTACTAGAGCTTAAGGGAAGTCACTGGGTGTGAAGTTTCTCAGATAAAAGCAGCCCTGGCTTGTGCAACCACTGGATAAAGACTCATAGAATGATAGATTCCAAGATCATGAAGTCCAACCCCACCTTGCTTAGCAAACCATGCTGCAAATTGCCACATCTACACATTTTTGAACACCTCAGGAATGGTGACTCCACCACTTCCCTAGGCAGCCTGGTCCAATGACTAAATACTCTTTCAGTGAAGAATTTTTTCCTAAAATCTAACCTGAATCTTCCCTGGAGCAACTTGTTGCCTACTCCTCTTGTCCTATTGCTAGTCACCTGGGAGAGCAGATAGACCTCCACCTCACTACCACCTGTAGTATTGTATTTCAGTATGAATATAGTTTCCACTTGCAAGGTTTTTGTCTACATCATCGTATCAAGAGTTTTATGTCCCACATGCTGACTCTGCTTTCCTGTGCTAACACTGCTGTAATTTTTTATGAACTTTGAAATTTTGTTTTCTCACTCAAATATTTGTAGCACCTAGATTACTTTCATGGCCTTTCAGCTGATTGTTGAAATTTTACCTTTCTGTTGCATCCTCTTGGCAGCAAGATATCATTAAAATTTGCCTCTGTTCTCAACTCATAGTGCTTCCCTCCTTGAAAGCAGAGCTGGGTTATTCTTGGCCTGTTTCACTCTTTCTCAGGTCTACAGAACTTAGTTGATGGTCAAGTCTATTTGCTACATACAGATAAACACTGTGGTTTTAGGACAGTCCAATCCAAAGTTCAGCCAGGAGTCAGAGAACATCCTATATTTTACAAGATTCTCTGCTAGCCAAATTAGCAAGGTACAAAATGCACTGAACTCAGGCACTGAAAGTCCTGGCAAAGATTAATGATAATAGGAAAACAGTTAAAGAGAGCTAGTGAGGCTTTAATTCTCTAAGGTAGATAGCCCATTTGTTTGGTCAGAGAGAGAAAGAATAAACAGATTAGGATTACTTCATCAGTGTCTAGCCATACTCTTGTGATGTGAAGAGAAAGTTCTTATGATCAGGCAGTGGCCTGAATAATTATCTAGATGAAAAGAAAACTTATTCCACTCTAATGGAACACTATGTTTACAGACTGAGGCATCATCTGAGATTCTTTTTAGACTTGCCTGTGATCTAGGAGTCCTGGCTCCCTTCAGAGGATAATCACATACCTAGTGAATGGACAGAACAAGCTAGGCAAGTCATTGGATTCTGGCATAGGATAAAGAGTTAGAGAGATAAGAAAGTGTAGCTCCATCACAGTGAATTCACTTCTGTCAGTGAAGTTTTATTTTACTCTTGCTTCTGCTAAGCCTAATATACAATGCAGATCTGACATCCAATTGATATTTATATTTGATGTAAACAGGAACAGCCTCAGCAGGAATAAAAACAATACCATATGGATGAACACAGAAAGGACAAAAGATGCAGATGATCTCAGGCATTGGAGGGAACTGGTCCTAGCTATGATTTGAGTTAAGTTACAGACTGTACATCAAGAGGATATTTCCTGCAGGAGCTGCAGCTGTGGAGAGCCCAGACAGGAGCAGGTTGTCCCTGCAGGACAGCCTGGGGAGCAGGGAGAGATGTGAGGAGGGAAGAGCGGCCTGGAGGGACTGGGACGGACTGACTGCAACCCCCATCCCCACCCCTGTGCAACTTGGCAGGAGCAAGGATGTAGAGGAGCTAGGAATAAAGGAGTAAGGCTGAGATTGGAAAAAAGACCAAGAGTCAGAAGTGAAAGCTTGTGACTGGCTGAGTGTTGGAAAAAAAGAGTTGGTGCAGGGGAAGTTGGTTTTATTGCTACTCCACTTTTAACTATCAAGATCTGAATTTTCTCCAAATCAAGTCTGTTTTGCCAGTGATGGTAAGCAGTAACTGATCTCCCTGCCTTCATCTTGACCCAAGAACTTTTTTTGTCTTATTTCCTTCACCTGTCCTGTTGAGGCAGGGGAATGGAGAGAGGCTGGGTAGGATTTGGCAGCTGGTCTATGTCAACCCACAACAGCCAGGTCCACCTTCAGGTGTGCATTCTGATTGAAGCTGAGTGATGCTTCGAAGTCCTATGGTTTTTTCCTCCCTCTGAGAGCAAGTTCAGCTGTGATATATCCTATTTTTTACTGATGAAATTATATTATTCTATTTGCTCTAATAAGTCTGTAATCCCTCTCTTTTGTCACAAGTGCTTCCTGTTCTGCCTCTAACTGTTCCTTTAGCAGTTGATCAAAACTGCCTTCTGTAGGTACACCACATCTTGTATCATCCAATTTAAACAGTAGAGCAGACATCTGAATCGAGTTATTGTACTGTTGCTGCTTTAATCTTTCTTCATTTTGTTTTAATTTTGTTTCCACTTTCTTAATTTTTTTTAATTGTTCTTACTGGCTTACAGTCTTTGAGTCTTCAGTATCTCTGTTCTCCAGTTCTAGTATCTGTGCCACCAGTTTCTCTTTGTCACAAGCTCTAAATTCTTGATTTAGCTCCTTTTCTAATAAGAACTTATTGTATTCATCCATCTTCTATTTTATTCCTGCTTGCATAAAACTCTACTTCATGTTCTCTACACATTCCAGAAGTCTTTGATGTTACTTTAAGTTTTAACTCTTCTTCCAGTTCCTCAATTTCTTGCATCCCATTATTTTCTCCTTTCTGTAGTTACTTATCCATCAATTGCCACTGGTATTCAAGCTGTTTTTCAAGGAGTGCAGTTTGCTTGTTTAGATATACAGGCTGTGGTGATTACTTAGCCAAATCCTGATTGTTATGTAGTTGTTCTTTATATTCTACATCTTATTTTTTCATTTGAGAAGGCAAGCTTGAATAGTATTTTCCTGACTGACACTGAAACTCTAATTTCTTCTTTGCTAAAAATTCCACTTCCAGTCCTAGAAACAGGATCCAAGGGATTGCATTAATTTTTTTTACATTTTGTGGCATATCAGTATATTTTATTGTCTCAGAGTTGCACAGGATATGTGAAGCATGAAAAAATAATGTTCTACTTGTAAAAAAACTATACAAGTTTTGCTTCAGAAAACACTGAAGAATGTCCATATTTCCTAGCTGTTGTTTCCTTGTTTCTGACTGTGCTGAGATCTTTAGCCTTTCTTTTTGGTTTCATTTCTTTCTTTGTTACATGTACGAAACAGTCATGATTTAATGTGTTTACATCTCCTAGGAGTCACCCTCATAAAGAAGGCTGTCTCTCTGAATTAAGACACTCATTTTGAGAAGAGATGAGTTGCTGCAATCCCATTCTCTTTAGCCAGAGAAAATCAAGTTGTAATAAGTTCAAGGAATCACACTCCAAAAGAGAACAGGATGAAATTTCCCCTCTCATACCCACATGAGACATCCTAGGAAATGGCTGTCAGAGTTCAAGGAGTGTTTTGATGCTGCTGCCAGTCATATGATTCAGTTTTAGGTGGTACTGTGAGAAGCAGGAATTTGGACTTGATCATCCTTATGGATTCCTTCCAACTTGAGTTATTCTATGGGAAAAAAAATCAACAAGAAAATATGAAGCTTCATTTCAGCAAATCCACAGAAACTGTCTTTGTTCTTCTGAGATAAACTTCAGGTACCTTAAGAATTCAGCTGGACCCAGAGAGGAATGCTGAATTCTCAGAATTTATCATGGCTGGCTGCTTTGAATTCCTCTGCTCTGGTACTGATTTGCCATCACTGGGCTCAGTTTTATGCAGCTCTGCATTGCTCTTGGGAAGTGCACTGTACTCTATTACCAGGTGCTTCAACCTTGCACCTGCTGATAAGCAGAGTGGAGACTTGATGTGTTGGGTCAGTGACGTGAAACAGGCACTGTAACACTGAATTGCTATGGGGAGAAGAGGCAGCAGTGAGTGTGAATTCCCTTTGGGCTCTTGTAGATGTCAGGCCTTGATGAGAAGCACTTTTCAATTGCAGTGTGGTCATGTGGCTCCTTTCATTTCCTTGTTCTACCAACCAGCCAGCAATGACTGAAACCAAGTGTAGTGATAGCAGATCAGTACCAGAGCAATGGTTGGCTGGGATTATGGGCCAGGAGACCACCCTGAAATTGGGAGAGATTGAGGCATAACCATGGGACAAATCAAGTCTTATGCTGAGACAGTGTAACTTGACCTATCTGCATGACTTTCTTCCATCATAGGAAGTGTTCAACTTGTATTAGACTTCTAAATATTTGAACTGACTGGTTTAGTAACAGTAAAAATCTGTTCTTGATCTACTGGGTTAGACATGTGTATTATGTCCCCAGTCAGTTTGCATCTCTGTTTCAAGGTCATCTTTGCTTTCAGTCTTCTGGGAAGCTCTGAGATACAAAAGCAAAAATGTATCATTTTTAAAGTGGTGGCCTCTGAGAAACCATTTCCTGGCTATTATTTTCTATTGTCTCCTGTTTCCAGGGCTGTGATACAAAACAAATGCCATCTACCTGGACTTGTGCAAAGCATTTGACATTGTCCTACACAACATGATTGTCTCTAAATTTGAGAGATGGATTTGATGGATGGACCCCTCTGTGGGTAAGGAATTGGCTGGATATTTGCACTTGAAGGTCAACAGCTTGATGTGAGTGAAGACCAATGACAAGTCATGATCCCCAAGGGTCAGTACTGAGGCTGGCACTGTTCAGCATATTTGTCTGAGACATGGACAAGTGAGATCAAGTGCACCCTCAGCAAGCCTACTGACAACACTAACCTGTGTGGTGTGGTCAACAAGGTGGAGGGAATGGGATGCCATCCAGAGGGAGCTTGACAGGCTTGAGAGGCCTTTGTAAACCTCACACAAAAGATGTAATATAAAAGTTTGAATTAAGAAGGAAAAAGAATGATCTCCAGCAATATTCATATTATTTTATATCTGTTGTATGGTTGCTACAGGGTGCCTCTTATCTGAACCCAGAACAGTTAAGGGTCACTTATCTCCTGAGATTATCACAGTGTGAGGTTTTCCAAGTGCTTCAGTTAAAAGAGCACAAAATCTCTTGCTGTTTGTATAATGTAAGAACAGGTTGAAAAGGGTTACTATTTGACTGTGAGACTAAAGTAAGCTATGTTTTTAAGGTTTCTTATTACCTTTCAGACAAGGATATAAGTGCTCATATCCTTACTGGGGTCCTAACTTTCCTGCCATATCCTCTGTCTCTCTCTTCCAACAATAAAACACATTTCTTTCATTTTACTCTGCTGTTCACCCTTATACTGCTCACTCCTCTTGACCCTTAATTTACTCTGCTGTCTGAAAGGGAAGTAAAGGGCAAATTACTTCAAGAGTATGGATATGGGAGTAAATAAAAGCAGCATTGCTACCTTGTTGACCATAAAAGGGCAAGAGCCCCTGAGGTGAACATAAAAGGAGATGTAAAGAGTGCTGGCTGGTGTAATTGTCAGAGAGCTGCAGGGATGCAAGGGCTGGAGGTTT
The DNA here is from genome assembly GCA_013399015.1 of Galbula dea. NCBI lineage: Eukaryota > Metazoa > Chordata > Aves > Piciformes > Galbulidae > Galbula > Galbula dea. Next base: position 743,720 of record VWZX01004381.1, on the reverse strand, counting down.
TATGGCCCATAGGGTTTCAAGCTTCTTCATGAAACCTGAAAGATGTTCTGATGAAATCTACAAGCAGCTAGAAGTAGAAAAATTGTCAAGGTTGTGGCTTACCTGCGTGCAAATGAAAGCCTTGAATCAAAAGCATCAAATGCTACGTGCAGGTTGATTCAGTAATGCACTGAGATGTGGGAGTTCTCCTGTTAACACTAATGCTCATTTGCCAAAATGTCTTTATATCTTTTGAACACCCTACCCAGAGTACTCAGCTCTTCAGAGCTTCCAGCTCTAAATCTTGGACTTCAGACATATGTATAGCTGTGGTTGAACCTCAGACTTGCTGACCACTTTCAGAAGATGCCAAGAATGTTTGCATACTGTTTGCTTGGATGAGAATGAATCACACAAAGTACCACTCAAGTGTGCAGAACTGGACAGCATCTAACATCAAACCAGAATTTTCATGCAGAATTAAAAAATAATAAACCAGAAGGGGCTGTCATAGGATCAAACAATTTCCTTCCTGAATTCACAACTCCTTTGTCATGCTTCCTTGTGTCTGCATGCTACAGCCTCCTTGTAGGTGAGAAGTTTGCTTTCAGTAGATCCACTATACCTTCTAAGTAGAGACAAGAGCTGCTTACTTACTTTACTGCAAGGAGGTTGTGAATAGTCTTTCTCTTACACTATTAATTTTCAACCTACCTTCATCAAAAGTTAAAAAGCCTGAGGAATGAGAGTTATAGAAATCTGATGTAACAAATGGCTGTGGAGTCTGGAATGCCACAGTCATGTTTGACTCACCTGCTGTCTTTCTCTGACACAGCAGCTGTGGGCATTGTGGAGGAAGCTGCTAGACAGAGCTGCCACTTTTTTCAGTGTTTGTGTAAGATTGAAGGCTGAGAAAAGATCTTGCCACCTCCAGCAGCTTCCAAAGTGAGGGGAAGGTTCCCATGGCTGTCTGAGGTGTTTCTCCTACTGCCAAAAAGGTGGGAAGGAAATACTGACGGTGGGAATGGTGGCAGCAGCTGTGAACAGCTACCTATCCCCTACTGGTTGCTCTTCCATACCCTGCCAGGAGCCTGTGGTAGAGCCAGTTCATAAAGGCTCCTTGAAATAGCATTTAGTTATGGAAACATCTGAATAGGTCTTTGTAGATGTGTGTGAGTTCTCAGGAAACATTTGAAAACATTTCATTTCTGTGATAAGTTTGCAATTTAGTTTCAAAGTTTACATTTGAATTTTATGGTGTTTTTCATCACTTCTGAATGCAACAGAATAAGAATGATTTCCCATTTTAAAATCTTACAGCACATTTCAGATAATTAAGACCCTGTATTCTTTTTGAAGTCAGTTTACTTCCAGCTCCTGTAACAATGGAGTTAGAGATCAAAATGTCCCTCTTTGAATGTGATTCTTTGTAGCACAGTGGCAAACCCTGTGGTTAAAAAAAGAAATATTCTAGCCTTGTATGTAAAAAAAAATAGTTTTGTAATTGCAAAGGCTGTGTATCTGTACTGGGTTAATCTTGGCTAAGGGCCAAACTCCCACCCAGCTATTCACTTGCTCCTCATCAACAGAATGGGGAGAAAATAGGATGTAAAAGCTTAGGTTGAGATAAGGACAGGAAGATCACTACCAGTTTCTATCACAGGCAAACCAGACCCGGTTTTGGGAAAATGAGTTTAATTTGTTTGCAATTAAAATACATTTCAGCATTAAGAAACAACAACAAACAAACCAACACCTCCTCCTCATGCTTTGCCTAGGCCTTTGGCTAGGAAGCCTTTCCCTAGCTTGAGGGAAGAACAAGAAAGAACAGTGTTTCTCTTCCCACCCACTTTTCCCATTCTCACCTTCACCCCTGCACTCTTTATCCCTTTCTGAGGGGAACAGGGGTAGGGATGGGGGTTGCATGGGGAGTGCTCATGAAGGGAAAAGTGGCTAACAAACTGCTTCTGTGCAGATGTTTGTGAACCACTGAGACTGTTCTTTGGTATAAAGAGATTAAGCACTTTGTCTGAAACATTTGGTGGATATATTGTGGGGCTTTCTCATGCACATGGATATTGCACCCTGTGGTTGCTTATATAAGAGTGTGATATTTTTTCTGATATACTCCATAGTTTAATTTATCTGTCTTTGTCCTTAGGTGTAAAATTATCACCTTTTCCCATATGCTTTTGTTTGGATAGCCCAAGAACCCACCAAAGTATTTATACATAGAATAGGCAGTAAAGAAGCAGAGGATGGATTTGTTTGACTCATGCACTTTACAGGTCTGTGAAATATTATTGACTCTGTTTGATGTGCAACCTTTGAGTGATCTTGGTGCTCCTGAGAGGAGGAGGTCTGACCATCACAGTGCCAAAAGGCTGAAAGGTAGCTTAGTAGCTCTGCCTCTGAAAGGGGGAAGCACAGGGAAGCAGAGTCACCTAAAACATCCATTAGTGGAGTCAGGCTCCTGAGGGAGACTCTAACATCAGAATGCCAGGTGAGTCAGTATAGATCATCAGAGATCAATATGTGCACAGCAAAACAATATGAATATTCAAATTATCTATTTAAATTTAAAGATGAGCAATTCACAAAAGGCCAATGAAGTTGGTGATGGCAAATTCATTGCTACTAGGGTGATCCATGCAGTCTGTCTTGCAAGAGCAAAGGGACTTGGAGTGGTCTGCACTGCCTGCATAAATAGCATTGGTCCTGCCAATAAGAAGGATCCATTTCCTGTAAATCATTTGGAAATTCACTGAGCTTTCCCTAAAAGAAAATTGGCTTTCTCATTCCTGCTTCTGTTAGGAGGTTGTTTCACAGTCTTACTGCTTTGCCACCTACAAGGTCTTATGTCTAAATTGGATTTATGTGCAGTTTTTCTGTGGTCGTTCTTGTGCCAATATTGTACTTTCTTGTACCTCACTCTTCTCCTTCCTTCCTGATGTTTTTCTTCCCCATGTATTTATAGATGGAGAGGGGATCTGATTGCTCTGTGTTTTGCTGAGATGTGTGCCAAGTTCCTTTAGTTCCTTTCTTAAAATTAGCTTTCTGTTTCCTGATCTTCCTTTCACAGGGAGGAGAGGAGTCAAAGTGAAGCTGAGCCTAAGAAGAAGGGTGGGGGGGAGGGAGGTGTTTTTAGTTTTTGTTTTTGTTTATTACTACCTAACTGTGAATAAATTAAATTAATTTTCCCTAAGTTGAGTCTGTTTCGCCTGTAAAAGTAACAGGTAAGTGATCTTATTGTCTAATCTTGTCTAATCCTATTTTTCTTCCTATTTTCTTCCACTATTCTGTTTTTGAGGGGGACTGTGAAAGCATCTGTGTGGGAATTTGACCCTTACCCAAGGGTAACCCACCACAGTCTTAAGCAGTAAAAATCTAAAAGAGTTAGCCACAGTTCTAGGATGTTATTCTTAGGAATAAGTCTAATGGAATAAGCACCTAGTAAAACATTAATATCTGTATGCTAGGGAGTGTCTTGTTTCACTATTGTGGCAACCCTCTTTTAATGTCACTTTGCTGTGATTTGGAAATGATAATACCATATGTGTAGTCCCAATAGAGTATTTCTGCCAGTTAAAAAAAATTCTATTGCAGATAACTGTAATGAAAATACAAAAGGTCTTAAGGCATAATTCTTGCAGTTGCTCTGGTAAAAATCAGGAGCAATAACATTAATTAAAAACTCCTACTATAGTGAAATAACAACATAAGGGAGAGAAAGATCAGGCAGTTTAGTTTTGGTTGCTCTTATTTTTAATACAATATTGTATATATTTAAAATCTAAGCTTCTTTCATTTTCTTTTCTGAAAAATAAAATGTAAATTGAGAGCTTTTGTGGCCAAGTTTTGCCTAAAACAGAAACATAAAGAAGTCAAATGTGGTACTAGAATTATATCCAAATTGGCAAGGATCTGCCAGTTGGAGTAGGTAGGGTAAAGTGAGCTTTCTGCTGCAAAAGTACATGACACACTTACCTATGAAGTAAGTATTTTTCTCCACCTCAATCTCCATTCTTCAGCTTTTAACTTAGCAGAGACAGACCTGGTTTATACACCCCCTTAGCAAAGATTTGATTGGTAAAGTGTAACTTGTATGTGCTGTTTATACAGCAGTTCAGAGAAAATCAGGTGTTTTAACTGTTTATTTTCACATACTGTTATACTCTTCTGAGGAAATAATGCTGCTGTCACAATGTCTTCAGGTGTTGGGTAGAACATTTATTGTTGTAATTTATCCTTTATTTTTGTATTTAGAGGCTTAAACAGAAGTCAGGCCAAAAATATCTGCAAGCACTTCTGAAATAGGAGGAATTTATAAACAAATTGACCTAACCAAGGACAGAAGAGAATATTCAGAGAAAGGGGAATTGATATCAGCATGGTGTTACAGCAGTTCAGTGGGAGATATGCAAAAAGGTGGAAGTAACCTGAGCTACAATATAGTGCATTAAGTACTGTACTGTACACTGCCTCTTATTCCTTGTTCATGAAAGTGATGATGAAGGAAGACTGGGAGAAGGTTTTTTCTGTTTGGTCTGAACTCATTTGCAAGCTTTGTAAAGGAACCTGCACCATGGGTAACTTCAATTAGTGAAACTGCTGATGTTTTCTTTTTTTGTCTTCCCTCATCTCATTTAGTGATCACCTGTGGGATAGCAAATAACTAGAATACAGCTGGTTTAGATATAATTAATGCTAACCTTTTCATGATGCAGTAGCCTTAATAAGGAACAGCAGAATGATAATCACTAGGTATAATCTGAATTATCTTAGCCTTGACATTAGCACATTTGTTGTCTTTCCACTGAAGTTTCCTCTTTCTTTGTTTTGTTTTACATTTTTCCTAAGTCCTTGTCTGTTCTCACTGCCTTTTATTGAAGGTATTTCTCCATGTCTCTTTCCTCTACAAGAAGTCAAGATCTTTTCACAATCTCTCCCTGCTAGGCACACATCAAGGTCATTGTGTGCCCTCTGCCTGCTGTAAAATAGGAGGGGCCTGATTAAAAGCAGTATAAACCCACTTTAGTTAAAACTAAAAAGCAGAAGAAACAAGTTAGTATTTCTGAACATGCTTATTCTCTTGACCAATTTTGAGTGTTGATACCCAGGATGTGTTCTCACAGAATTTTAAGTTGCATCAAGAGGTCACCTATTTAATAGTATGTCATTTTTAATGCTTTCTCCTCAGGTATTACCAGATAAGAGCTGGACTGAAGATTCCATCCAGGATTCCCCACAGGCTGTTTGCTACTATTGCAGGACAGACAGGTAAGCAGGTCCCAGAGGGATATGAGGTGAATGTAGGTGGGGCAGCATGGAGAAGAGTGTGTGTGGGGAATGGGCAAGCCTGGATTTGGATTCAAACCTGGATTTCCCTAAGGATCAGTGGCTGTTCAGCTCTCTGTTGTGGTATGTGTTTGGGCTGAGTTAGACTTGAATTTTTGGGCTTGTCAGTGAAGCAGAGGAAATTCTCACCATCTTATCAGCAAGCAATCTCCCTTATATGTGGCTTTCCTAATGGAAAGAATTAGTTTACTATTCTAAGTGATTCCTGGATGAAAATCATTCCAATGTGTACTGGGTTGACCCTGGTGGGCCACCAGGTTCCCACTGAGAAGTTTTATCACTCCACCTCTTCAGGTGGACACGGGAGCGAAAGTATAAGGGAAGGCTTGTGGATGAGGATAAGGACAAGGAGAGATCACTCAACAGCTACTGTCATGGGCAAAACAGATTTGACTTGGGGAAATTAATTTATTAACACTCAAATAACAGTGGGGTAAAGATATATAAATCCAAATCTTAAAACATCTTACCCTCAGCCCTTGCTTCTTCCCTGACCCAACTTCATCCCAATTTCTCTACCTCTAACTAATGAAATACTCTCAACATGTAGATAGCTAGAATTTTACTTTCTAGGGGCCAACCCCCCTCAACAACAAACAACAAAACCCCAAAACTACTCTTATGCACTGAACCAGGGATAGGCATGTTATTTAAGGAAGAAACTCAACTATTTTCTATATTTACTGAGGTTATTATTTCCTTCTGCCTGATACACTTTCAGTGTCCCATCTTCTTTCACCTCTGCTAGAAACAATTCATGCAAAAGCATGGGCAGGAGAAAGGCAAGGCAGGCAGTGTGGTTACAGGATTAGCTGCTGACTTTCATAGTGCTAATGCAATCCAGACTGGAGTCTAATAGCTTTATAGGGCTAACATCAAGACAGTGAGCATTTAAGTTGTTAAGGCTTTAAACAGTTTTTCCTTGGCTATCTTTGCAAGTACTCCCTAATTGATTTCCTAGGTCTGCAAGACAGCATCATTTAGTGGGACTGAACTTAAAGGCGAACAGGCCATAATGTTCTTTCTGTTCTCAAGCCACTGATCTCTCTCAGAATGGGGATGGCTGGGACAGGCTAATTGAACTGCTGTGCATGTTTCAATAAGACACCCCTATTACTGTAGCATTACAGCAAAGCAAATGTGTTATAAAATAGTGAATCAACTCCTACCTCACCAACAAGAATGAATGCTAAATAAGGAGGACTCAGGAGTCTGGTTTAAAGGAAATATTTCTAATCTTTTCTTTATCAGATTTGTGGGAGTTAAGAGAACTGAGAGTATATTTGGAAAACAATTACATATATAGAGAGAGTAAAATCTGTGAATATATGCAGTAAGAAAATATATCTTACATATAAACATATAAAATAAATGAGTTAGTATTTATCCAGTTCCAGTCCATGTGGCCTTTTTATTTTTATTAATATTTACAAGATTGACAATAAAACCATGGAAATTGACAGCAGTAGCAATGTTTGTTTCCCACTACATGTTTTCAGCAACAAAGGCCAAAAAAAAAATGTAGTTTTCAAGAATTCAGCAGAGGGGCTGTACTGGGCATTGCCTTGATGGTTGCCAGCCAAATATGAACAGCAAGGCCTTCATCCATGGCACAGGACTGACAGGTTGTACAGAAAGCCTTGATGACCTGCTACATGGTCCACACACTGCCTCCATCCTGTCTACATTCTTGAAAGAGAATGGGCTATGAGCCCAGTTGAAGCAGAGGGAAGCTGTGCTGAAGCCTGGTAGATGCTGTGCCTGTCCACCTGCAGAATACAAAGAGCTGAATCTGCATGACTCAAGCCTGAATTAGCTCCCTGGCTGAGTTGTTTTGTGATCCACTAAGTGTCTTCCTTAAATTTTTAGGCTACTGTATAAATTCTGGGACAAGGATTCAGTGAGTTTATGACTACACAGTCACTCAGTTAATCCCAGGCTGTAGGTACAAGATGAAAGACTGCAGGAGCTTATTTTGAAAGCTTATCTTGTAAAACAATTTTATTTTAAAGTTTACCTGTAAGCACACAAGACCATTGGTCAAGATACTGGAAGAAGTAATACTGGCCAGAAACAGTTAGATTTTACAATTCTATGATTCTATGATCTTGTTTTCCTGCTTCTCCTGAAAGAATGGAGAATGGTGGAGACTGGGAGAACAGTGTAGATGAGGATTACTTAACAAAGATTGTACACCTGGGGTGAGTCTTAACAGCATTATTGCCAATGAAGAATATGAGGGTGAATTATGTTGTTGAAGATGCCAGTTAAGCCAAATCTCAGGAAATATATAAAGCTTAATTTCCTCTGCAGACCTTTGTAATATTCTACACACCACCTGGAGACATTATTGTTTTGAGAGAGAATTATTCTTTATTAGTGAAAGTTGCACTCATATTTTTCCATAATTTCTGGATTTAGACCCATTATGCCTCACTCTTCTGCACTGTAACCATAGCTAGCTGCTTGCCTATCAGCCTGCCTAACTGCTTATCTTACAAGCTAAGGAAATTTTTTGGTGGCTGAAGATTAAGAAAAATTATTTGATGTAGCATATAACAAAAAAAATTACTTAGGACTTTGATTTGTGCCTGAATTTCCTTTGTTTCTCCCATTCAGAAGTTGAACATTATCAATTTTGAAAACTTTTCAAATAGACAAATAGTTTTGAATACTTAGCCTGAAAAATCTAATTGCTGGTAATATAAAGTATTTAAGAAAATATATTACTTGACAGGCTAATCTTTATTAGACTGTAGCAGTGTTCCACCTAATTTTAGTCAGTTAAATTGAGTTATTGTCTAAGAGTGCACAAAGCCAAAGGCAGCCAAGGAATGTGGTTCTTTCTTCATCTATCTCATATAAGGCAAGGGAGATAAGACACAATATTTGCTCCAGACAAGTCAAAAGAAAAGTTAGCTATGACTGCCATTACACATTAACTCTTTTGATTGGTGATGTAGAGGTGTTTCATGTACACACAGTTTGATGCTTCCTCATGAAATGGAATATCTGACATTATGTGACAAGAAAAAACCAGCATGATTTAAATTGTGATGCACAGAAAGGAAGGTAGGAGAGAGTATCATAAAATCAAGAACATTCTTGTAACCTGTGTCTGTTTTGTGCTATACAAGTTCATGATCATCCCCAGTGAATGCCTTTGCCTGTAAGTTAAATGTCAAACTGTGACTGCTTTGTACCTGAGGGCTAATTTGAAGGGGGGTTTATGTTTCTTATGTGCTCCTTAACAAACTGTTTGTGCCTGTTTCTTATAAAAAGTAATGATCCTAATGTCTTTACTAGTAGCTGCATATCTCAAAGAAGTTCCTGGTGAAGGAATTGTGATTATTAAAGGAAAACCTTTTCTTGTAAATGGCTTCTTAATGCAGTCGAAACAAGGATTTGCAGTTAGTTGCTCATTAAAGCAAGAAGAAACAGCACCATGACTTGTGGAACAAGTCATAAAATTGCAGACATTAGTTTTTGGACTTTTTGAAAGGTAATTTCTGCCTCCATTAAGTGAAGATGAGCTTACTGCTTTTGAAGCATGTGAAAAGGCTGGAGAGAGCCATACTTTAGCAAACACATGGTTCTGTTTTCAAAACTTACTGGAGTAATCTGAGAATAAATATGGGGCTTATACAGAAAAATAAAGTACACTTGACAAATAGAAATTATATCTATAGGGGACCTTAGTGTGAGGGATTTTAGGGATGAGTTATCTAGGAAAACCTCATTAGCTGTGAGTTCATAAGAGATGGTCAGGAGCTGGAGCAGATCACGAACAGCATCCCAATGGATGTGGAGACTGTTGGAACTAGAAAGGGCCTGTAAGCACTAACACATGTTATGAGTTTCATCCCCTAGGCAGTGAGTCTGAGACAAAAAACTTCATCATTAGTGGCCACCTGAAGGTCTGGCAGAAGAGAATCCTTTAAAATCCACCACTTCTCTAAACATTAAATAATCTTTTACAGTAATTCAGTAGGTAAATTGCAACCAAACAGCTGTTTCCTCCTGCTCTGCACTGGTGAAAAAATACGTGGTGAACTGTTGTGATGCCCCATACTTTACACAAGAAATTTTCTCATCTGAAATAATGTTTGGAATAAATATTTGGTCAGCTACACAGGTGACAAAACAAAGAAATATTTGCTTATCTATGTTTCCAAACACAGACCTATATTCAGACATGAATCCTCTAACTGAGCAAAGCTCTTATGGAGCTGGCAATAAATTCAGAAATCGCAATAAACCTTTCAAAAAAGCAGAGGTTCTGTTTGTCTTAACAAAATATTAAGTATCTGAGAAAGCAAAGATGAAGCTTTTTGCTGATCTTAACCTGGGCAGCTATTCTATCATCTCACATTTCAACATGTCTGAGAAATGAACCTTGGTTTATAGAGCAATACAGTGATGAGAGATTGCATTTATCTTGGGATCTTTCACACAAGGATATTAATAGGACACCTTGCTTTTTATCATCACTGAATCTATGTATGGATAGAGAGGCAGTTTTATGTAATTCTTTCCATAAGGCTAATTCAAAATGTCAAAAGACAAGATTAAGATAAAGGATTCATCTCAGAAATGTGCAGTTTAAATCAGAAGTCATGCTTAGGGAGAAAACATTCTGAAATTTTTGATCAAGCAATTTAAAAATAATGGTGTCTCCTTCAGAAATTATTTGTCCTAAATATAACATCTGCATTTATTCCAAATATAAATATGCTTAGTATAATATTTGAAAAATAAAACAAATCTTTTCAAACATTTAAGTAGGAAAATGATGATGCACTGAAAGAGTTTGTGCCTGAAAAATGTTGCCTTTGCACTTTCAAAGTAGGCTTATTTTAACTCTATTGTAAAAATGAGGATCTGCATGAGTACTCCTCTGTTAAAGAATGTGTTCACAAGCTCCAGCAATTGAGTTTTCAAGCCTTCTAAAAACCAGATATGCAACTCAGTACATGCAGATAAATGCACTAGAATCAGCACTGGGGTTTTTTTTGCCAATAAAGTTTCAGTAGAAAGGTACTAGGATGTCAAAATGGGCTGACTAAATAACTTATCACAGCTTAAAATCTGCAGTAAGTTTGAGCATTTCCTGTTCAGTGAATGCTAAAAAGGTGAAGTCTATAAAAATGTAGGATTTAAATATCCTGAGATCTATAGATGGCAGTTGCTATGCAAGAATTAGATATTCTGTGATTCATTAGTCAAAACATATGTACATACTCTTAACAGTTACATTGGTTCTTTCCCAGGGAAATTATCTTATGTGATTTATACATAAGCTCCTTAACAAACCTTATTTTACCAAGTTTTCTATACTAGCAGGAAATAGTTGTCCTGTACTGATGTGTTAGGCTGTATTCTAAGGGCAGGTAATAAATCATATCTAACCTGAGTTATGGCTGTGAGATGGAAAAAGCTCTGGGGCCTGTGACAAAGGGTGAAAATTATCTAACTGCTGATATCCATGCCTTGAGTGTCTCCACCTAAGCTAATCAACTGGTCTGACTTTACAGCCAGAGGAGAGAAACAGGTAACTTCAAGGAGTAATTTAACATACCTATTTTGTGATGAGTTGAATCGCATCTATTTCTGTCTGTTTACTACAAAAGAAGTTGCAGGAACTTGTGCAGAGAGAGACATTCCCAGTGTGTTTGTAAAAGACCTGACACAAAAAAGGCTGTGATTGCACTTTGTGTCTTCCTGCATATATGCATGTGAATCAGGCAAGTGATAAAATAAAAAGTAGGAAAGGGGACACAGCATATAGAAAGAGCAAATGGTTCTCTTGTCTGTAGTTTGATTCTGGATTTTGCATAAGGCTTCCAAATGGTTTTTCAGGATAAAATGTAAGAGAAAGAAGACTCCAGTGTGAGAACATCTTTCTTATTCTATTTTTTTGTTTTGGATTTCTCCTGCAACTAACAGGAAGAAAAGCTACATGATCTAAAAAATGATTTCACATTTTCCTTCCAGAATTGCACAGTGATTTATCAATTGAAAATGAAATTGTAGAACTGATGTTTGTTTATTACATTTTGTAACACTAAAACTATGTTCATATTTTCACCATCAATTTCATAGATGGCTAAAGAATATTCCAAGAAATAGAAACCAGGCTTGAATTTCAGTGAACCAGGAGCTGAATTTGAGGATCAGCAAAACATTCTGTGCCATTAATAATCCTCTAAGTGATTATTCTATGATTAGTAGCTGTGAAGTGAAGCTTGACATTCTGTATTAGATGTGACCATAAATTAGAAGAATGAGAGAATTTTCTGTGCATTCAAGTGTACATGTGGGCCTTACAGAAGTATTTGCTTAATTTACTAGTCCAGCCAAGGAATGCTGGTTGGTTTAATTTCCCTTTGACAACAGCAACTGTGACTTCTCTGAAAAATCTTGTGGCCCACAAATTAGAACAGGGAATGTAGACAGCAGAACACACTGCTTATGAGCTTCATGGAAATATTTCTCCCCCACCTCTACATATTAACCTTCCAGAAAATAACTAATGTGCATTTGGAAAATCTGAAGCAGTGGGACAACTGCTTTTCACAATCTGAATAGAGCCAGTGGCTCTGTGGCTCTGTATGGACATCATTCCATAGTCCTTCATGATGAGAAACAAGGGTTAATTTAGTGAAAGGTATTGGCTCTAAGCTCTCCAGCATAGGTGGCATGGTAAAGGAGTAGAGGGATGTCAAGGACCTATTTTATTATCTACAAAGGAAAATACAAAACTGCTGCTTTTGCATGCTCATCAAAACTGTTGTCTATTTACCTGAACTCCAGCAGGGCAACATGGGGGACTCCTCACAGAGTGTCTGGTGCCTTGTTGCACATGATAGACACCTCTGGATCCAGGTCCAGGAACTGAATCACATGCTGAGCTCAGAGCTGAATGAAGAGCTTCCTTGGAGCTCAGGCTGCCACCCCACTGCAGGATGTACTTCACTTACTCCATGACTCTCTGTGCCCATCAAAGCTTGGAGCTGAAGGGACCCTGGGAATGCACAATTTGTTGTGAATATGAAACAGAGACCAGCTGAAATGAGTGTGCAGCTAAGGACTGTCCAGAGGGAAGGAGATTTAAGCCTCAGTTAGTAAAAATCACTTCCCCACCAGCTTAGCTACATCCCTTCTGCACAGTGCCTGAATAGCATAATATATCTACAGCCACTTACCACCTCTGTGGAAATTTTCTCCTTAAGACCTTCTTCACCTTAGGGCTGCTCTTAGACAGATGACATCTTCCTGTTTGCTGGGCAATGTTCTTGCAGTTTCTGGGAAACTTAAGCCTAATGTCTGCTGTGTGTATGGGGGAAGATGCATATTTATGTCTGCAGAAGCAACGAGGCAACTCAATTAAAAATGTAAGGAAAAAGAACAATTTAATTTTAAAGAGGTAATTAATGATTTTTTTTTGAATTTTCTCATTAACAGCTGCTAGGTCTTGTTATTTCTATGTACCACTTTTCACCTGCACATCTCAGCATGTCTTTTTACTGTGAGTTAACTCAGCTTTAAGGCCAAGCTCTTGTGAGGTAAACAAGAGCTTATGTCTGTAGCACAAAAACATATTGAAGATCTTTAGCCTAGCTTTGACCTGGTATGTTCTGTGACCTAGTACAACACTTTCTCTAAATCAACTTACCTCCTGAGAGCAGTGTACTTGTGCTGAATGTTTCCTCATCAGCACAATGTACATTATTCATCCTGCCTCTTGCTCTGATAAAAGTTTGCTGGCTGTTAGCTTAGGTGTATTTGCACCATATTCTGCTGTGTAATTGTTGCTATCATGCCAAGTGTTCCTTTTGTCCATAAGCCACCCCAGGAGAAATAGTGTAACTGGGGGTCAAGTTTTATCCATGGAGGTAATGGAAAATACTGAGTGAGTTTTTTTGATGTAACTCTCCCTGAGCTTCTTCTCTTTCCACTGAATATTATGAGGTTTTTGAACAGTATGGTGCTTTGATGAAGGTGAAGACCTCACTCAAGCCCAGCCTGTGTCGTGTTGAGAGTACTTCCATTCATGGTGGATGATGTGGATAATCCCACTGGGAGGATGTACTGAAGGCCACAAAAATGATCATATGAAGGGTCACCTCTAGGCCATCCATTCAAAGTTGAAGACCTTCATATCATATCATATCATATGAATTTAATCTAGAATGTTGCTCACTGTTTGCATTGCACAGTGCCTGCTTTTGGCAGCAATTAGTTGCAACAGGAAGTTCAGTGACTACACACAATGAAGTGAACTCTGAACAATATCATCTGGAGGTAGGTTTTCATCTATTTGTTGTTGTCCTGTTGGGATAAAGAGGAAAGGCTCTTTTAAAATATCTGTTTTAAAAAATATATTTTTATTTTTTAGTTTGGATAGCCAGGTTTTTCCCCAGATGGAAATGAAAGTTATTTAATGTTTTTCATCTTTAATCATGAGCTGAGAGGAACCAATGGAAGTTATCAGGAACTTCACCTTCATTTACATAATTGCTATGTGGAATAGGAAATTGGTTTATGCAAGGAAGGAATCTGAGGCTCATTAGTGACAAGAATCTTCAAAAGAGAGAGTGCTCCCTGACATAGTGTTCAGTTGCAGGATGTGGGTGGTTTTAGGCAATACATTTCACATTAGCCAGACAATTAAAGAAAACATGAAGGAACTGAACTGAACTTAGTGCTTGCCTGAGGTTGCTTGCCTGGTGATTGCCAGCAAAAGTCTGATGACTATACTCATACAGCAAAACAAGATGGTGGATGCAAACTAGGGGAAATACAGGAAGAGATATTTCTACTTCATACAGCGTGATAACCATAGACTAAACACAGGTTTCAGAGTCCAAGTTGTGATGTAGAATATAATCATGGCTAAAGAGGGTAAAGATCTCTCCTTGTTCTTTAAGAGTTTAAGTCTACCAGAAGCCTAGGGAAAAGGGGGAATGCAGACACCTGGTGTAGCCAGCCTACTCCTGCACAGAAGTTTGATTACTTCTACTTCTTGATTGAAGAGGTTGATCCATCACTAGGGGGAGGGTAAACAATATGTTGGTGGTGTTTCTGTACAAACAAGAAGTTATCAAATTCCATCCTATTTCCCTAAGAATTCAAGAAGGAACAATATCTTCATGGAGATGAGCCACAGGGCTTGCATGCTTTATAGTCTACTGGAAAGCTTGCTCTCCTTTGACCTAAACCTCACATTGAAGGCACCTGATTTTTATATCAACCCAATGTCTGAAAATGTAGTTCAACCTAGGCCAAGGGGACCTCATCTGTATCCTTGATGTAAAACATCAGAAGCTGGAATTAAAAAATGAGAGCTAAAGGATGTGTAACAGATGTGACTGCATGAGTTGATAAAAATGGGTCCTCTCTTTCACTTCTGGTGATCAGGGACTCCTTGCTGCAAGTTTTGTGACAACCTGGTGGACCTTAGTATACAATGGCTGCTGAAAAAGAACAGCATGAAGGGAAAACCATTTGCAGCTTGGAAGAGTTCAGCCTTGTGAAACATCTTAGTAGATTGTTGCAGAAAGGAAACAAAACCACTCTGGTAGGGATTACTCTTTAAAGCCTGCAGTCTTGAGTTGAAAACCAACTCTTTTTCATATATTTTGAAAGAGTTCCCAGAAATGACCCAATCATTTGGATGATTCAACAATGTTCTCAAGCAGGAAGAGCACAGCTGCACTGAAGAAAGAGCTGTCTTTCCAATATGAGCTCTTTTCAGAGGTGCTGACCTAGCTCTAGAATTTTACTTGAAACTGGTACATTTGTATTTCTTTTCCTGACAGAGTATTTTCTCACAAAACATCAAAGTGCATATGAAAAATATGGAGAACTAGTTAAATTTGAGTAATTTCAACCAGAGAACTGTACAAATTAAGAAAATGGCAACAAGATATTAAAGAGACATTCACCAAGTGTTGATGTCTCTGTGCTTTAAAATATTCATCTGGCTGTAGATATTAAAATTAGGTATTAAGCTACTCAGCCCTACTTCTGGATGATTTAGACTCTTTTTCTGCAGGATTTTCTGTAGGATTCAGTCCTGCAAAAAACCTTCTTGCTTTTATCCTCTGCAGAACTTCAGCTGAAACTAAGAGAAAAACAAAGAAATAATGTTTTATTTAATTGCTTTATTTTGGTGCTAATTTACTGAACTCATCACTTTTCTGAAAGTCCTGAGCTTCTAGCAACCACCTCTGGCTCCAGAAAGGCTTACTGGCTGCATAATGCTTTAGAGATCCAGGATGCTTTGCCTTTGCCCAGATTTGGTCATGGAGGAGTATTGGGTGAGGAGGTATGTATTAGTGATCCAGCTTTAAAAATATGGAAGCAGGATTCTAAACTAGTCACATGTCATTTATTTAATGCCACAGTTTGATAAAGTTGGAACAGGAGTTTCTAGTTTCAAGTACACTGCTGAGGTCATTGGAGCAGGATTAGCATTTGTGCCATGGTTTTATTTTGTGCTTCTCAACTCTATATTTTTTTTGTAATAAATAAGGGAGGAGCACAAACTCTTCACAAAACATTGGTTAGACACCTATCTGGCTGTGCATGTCTTCTATTTCAAGCTTATTTTAAGAGGTTTTGAAATAACTCTTCTGTCATCTTCCAAAGACAAGATTATTCCAGCTCCGACCATCATTACAAGGTTGGCTCACAAAACTGGTAGAGGAGCAACATGATGGAAATTCCTGAAGAGCAATCTGCACAAAGTTGCATCTATTGTTTTAACTGACTTGTTAAAGCCTCTGCTGCAGTTCACTTACTCAAGATTAGCTGTCCAGTTAGAAGTGTGATTTAAAATGTAAAGTAGACATGTGATAGATAGTTCAAGGGAAAACGAACTGGCTTCGGAAGTACAGAAGAAAATAGTGGTAGAAACACAAGAAGAGCAACATGATAGAAAGCTACTGATTATCAGTTGTAGATTCTGAAATATCTGTGCAGAAAGTCTGTAATGATTAAGTATTATCTACTGCATGGAAATGGTTGTCATGCTATATGGATAAACTCTTCAGTTCTGAATGTCTCTAGCTACTATGCACCTTCATCTCATGGCTTGTTGTCTGTACCTCTCCTATAAACAACATAAATTCTAATTCTGACCTCTGAATTCAGCCTTGCACACAGAAAGGAAACAAAGGAATATCCAGGATGCTGAAATACCACAGAAAAATACCCAGATATCTCAATAGGGATGTAAAAGTAATGTTAACTGGTGGGTTGCACATGGATCCCTCAAGAAATTAATCTGCTTGTGGAACACTATGGAAGAAACTAGATGTCTAGTACACTCCTCTATATCTCTTTCCTTAGAAACCAGGGAAGGTTGAACAGCTCATGCAGTAGAGTGTTTGTTATACAATAGTGATGATTTAGTCCTGAGAAAACCTATAATCTTCCTCTCTTTTCTCCTTATAATTTATGAAGGTTTTATACCATTTATGTTAAAGGTTCTTGCCAAACATGTTTTGGATTCTTTCCAGTTTCCTCACAGTTTTTCATTCTTTTTGCCTCTATTAATTTTAAATAAGAACAAGCTAACTCTTAGTCTTTTCCCCATGATTCATATCCACAGGCTCTTACACGAGTTCCCATAGCTCTCATTTTCAAGGACAGCCATCCTTAGAAGGACATGGGAATATATGTAAAAACCTTATGTATAATGCACTGTAATTTTTAATCCTTCTTAATATCTGTAGAACAATCTTAACCTAAATCACTATTTCCTGGGTAATGGAAAGCAACATCTCCTTGGTTTCCAGCACTTGTAAAAATATTGATAAGAGAAGGGTCTTTGTTTCTACTAGTTCTGAGTCTTCTTACCCCAATTTATAGGTACTTTTCTGATTACTGTAGTGAAATATTTGCTAGTTTGAATCTCCAATATTTGTTCTTCTCTCAGACTTTCCTACTACCAAAATCCAGACAAATAATGCACCTACATGCTCCTTCTCTTCATTCAAATGTAGTAGCAGAAATGATGGGTTGTTTCCAAACTTTTATCACTTGAATATATACTATTAATTTTATTATTATTTGGGACATAGTTCAAATGGTAGGAAGGGAGCTGTAAACAGTTCCAACACAGGCTTGATCTGTCATTTTCTGCAAAATTTTTAAGAACTTATAATATCTCCAGGAAACTACTCCATGGACTAGCAAATCATGTGTCCTTAATATTGTCAGCTTCTGTCAGGAAGGTGTGTTTGTCTCTGTGGAATGCACTTGGGATTGTTACTTCTAAAATTATCAGGAATTGTTGGATAAGTTTAGGGGATGAAGAAAAAGAATCAAGATTTAATTAAGTCTTTAGAAAAACCCATGACTATGATTGTCAGTAGGCAAAAACTATCTAGGGAAATATTTTCATGATTAACCTATTATGGAAACCATTAAAGTCTTGCATCCCAGGTTCAGCAGTGTTTCTCCGCTGAGTAAGATGTAACAGCTGAGAGCAGTGTAGTAAGTGTTGTAATAAAAGCCAGAGCCCAAAATGGCAGCCATAAATTAGTTAAATGAGAGACAAAGTGAAGAAGTTAATATGTGGGAAACTGAGGAAAAGACACCTCATGATTTCCCTGATGTCTTTCAAGACAGTGATAGCACAGGACTCCAGATCTCTCAAGCGCTGTTTAAATAGTGTTAATGTAGCCACATACCCCTACAATGTGATGTCTAATATAACAGCAGTGCATATTTCTGTTTGGTAATAAATACAGGATTTGCTTCACATTAGATCTGAGTTCATTCCCAGCATTGCCATTGATTTTCAGGATTATCTTGAGCAATCTACCATAACTTTGCACAAGCTTACTCGCTGTAGTGTGGTGATAATAAGATTTTGACACCTTTATTTGTCTTGGAGAGGTAAAGGCATTTAAAATGTCAAGTGTAGGGGAGTGTATATGAGGATTTTTTTGGACAGACAGGATTTGGCCCATTTCCATTTCAGCCTTAGATGGGTTTTGTTGATAAAGGGAGGTAAAATTAGATTCAGGACCCTTTTTCTTATATTGCTCAGTCCATTTAAGAGCTTACTGCAGGACCCTGATATTTATGCAATGTTTATGCCAAGTAAAAAGACAGATTGCTCAGAAAGTGATAACAGATCCTTTTCTTGGATGACCCTTAACTCAAACTGAAGGCAATGAATAGTCTTACCAGAAAACTGTCTGAAGGAGGAGAACAGCTAATGATACTCCTGGCACATCACAGACAGAGAGAACATTAATGCAGTTTAATGAAATCCCAGACAGAAAGCCAAATGGCTTGTGCCTGACATGCATTGACAAAGTATGATTGGTGTCTTGCTGATTGATGTGTATGTGTGAGCCAGATGAAGCTGCAGGATTTCAACTGAGAAAATGTGCATAATTAAAGAGCAAAAAAAAATTACCAATGCAATGATAGAGGTTGATGGAATCTAATTGGAGAAGCAAATGGATAAGAAAAACCATTTCTACTGCATTTTTGTGCTGAGCTGTATAGACAGTTCAGCAATTAAATCACTGATCAGACAAAAATTGGCTGACCTAGGAGAGGAGCAATCTTATGTCTCAACTGGATGGGAAGTTTTAAAATAGCTGCTCAAAGGAATGTGTAAAAGATACAAAACAGACAAAAGGACATTTGAAGTTTCAATTAAGCTTATGGTTTATATGGAAACAGTTCCTATTACAGATTAGCAATACAGTTTACTTATTCTGAAGCTGCTTTATAATGATATTGTTTTCATTTTTAACAGAAACTTTCTCAGAAAATGGGATTTAAATTTATTTTTGTGTGCATGTGTCTTAGTATTTAGGTGACATTCTTATTCCTTTAGCCCCTTTAATGAGCAGACAGAATTGTTTCTGTACAGTTTGCTCGAGTATCTAAGTGCTACCTGTTTTCTTCAAGGGTTGTGATGACACCTTGAAAATACAAAGCCTTGACACAACTTACTTGTGGTATGATTCTGCCAATCTCCATCATGTTAACTGCCTTTCTGGAAGCTGGTTTGTGTTTCTTTGCCTTCAGAAGCCAGAGCTGTACATGTGATGTGTCTCTAGAACAATGATTGTATAATAATTTGTGGAATGGATTAGGGTCAGAAGAGGAACATCTGATGTATAGGTCATTATTTTGCCCTGGGAAATCAGTGAGCTCTTCCAATCATTTTATGGGCAGTTAAGAAGGTATATGTGTTTCTACCCTTTCCCCCACTGTATGCAAATAGCAAATGTAGTTATCAGAATCACAGACCACCTGGGCAGTAGGGTCAGGTCTCTCCTGAATGAGCAAGGGATCTAATCAGGTTCACTTGAACATGGAGTAAGAACATAATGTGGGGAGATTGATTACCTTATGAATGTGGATGTAACAAACCCACCCTGAACTTCACAGTAGAAATTGAATCTGCAACCTACAGAATGAAAGATCCTCAGCTGCAGCAGCTGCAGCTGAAGAATCAGGTCTCTTGTATCTAACTTAACTGATCATAGAAAAGGTATAAAAGATTTGTATTGTACACAACAAGAAAAAAACCTGTAGGACCATGAAGCATTTTTTTTGTGTGTTTACTTTTGTGATCCAGAGCAGGGTTCAAAAACTTGTATTTAAATACTTAGATAACTTGCCTGGCTTTTCAGAAACACTAACCAGCAAAAGTGGTTTCTTCCAGTGGGAGTCTGAGATCCTTCACTCAGAGTCCTCATGGCTTTTTATTTTAGAGTGGGAGGTTAGTGACTACCTCTAACATCTGACAGGTTAGATTTATTACCAGATTTTTTTTATTAGACTGTCACAAAATGTTTTACATATTTAATTTACAGAAATTTGCCCTCTGAGGAAGTGCACCTGGCCATAACACTGAACATAACATTTTGATAAATGTATGACCTCCATCCACCACCTTCTTGAACACAGCAGGTATTGCAATGGTACATTAGGAGATAATTTAGTTTGTAATCCATAAGATTGATCAAAGGACTTGAAAGTGTCACAGCCCCATCTGGAAAATCTTTAATTTCCAGTTTGACATAAAGTCTGTGATTTTAGCTCACAACTTTCTGATCTTCTTCTGGATCTTTAAACCATTGTGGTATTCCATATTGTGTGAGCAGTGGTAAGAAAAATGGAAGGAAATCTTCCTATTGATAGTCAGAGGAACAAACCAGCTGGAATGAAGTCCTGGAAGTGTTCGCTTTCTTTTATGTGCACCACTCATTTACACAAAGAGTTTGTGGCTGTTATTATGGGAAACAGCTACCTGCCTGCTGGCTGGAGTGAAATAACTGAAAACATACTCTTTCTATTTATTTTTAATTTTTAAAATAGTTTTGTATTCCTAATTTCTGCTAGAACAGTTTTAAACTTACAGGAAGGTCAGTATGACAGTCTGAAATTGCCACAGTCTTGTGATGCTGAAATTGCTATTTAGTGTTTGGGGTTTTTAAGAGGCACTTCAGCACTTCATTTGCCATATTTAGGACTGGATTAATTTTTATCCTTCAGTCCTTTCACATTACACAGCAATGCAGAATGACATTGACACTGGGGGCAGTTACAAAACATTTGCCTGAATGGTATAATTTGACATTTATACCAGTGGACATTTATACCAATGCCCATTGGACATGAAAGTGGAATCTTGTCTTTTTTTTGAGCTCATTAGGAGATTTACTGTTCTCTGAATGAGCTGGAATATTTCTTCCACAATTTAATTTTAATAGTGGATCCTTCTTGTCTCCAGTTCTTCAGTGCTAAAAGCCAGATAATTTTGTCACAAGGTTGTTTCTTTTCTCTCTTTCACCCAGTACCACTGCACAGGGGCAGGGAAAGAATACTCAAAACACTAGGAGTTCTGCTACAGTACATGTCAGTGGCTACTTATTAGAAACAGTCACATTCTGTCACTGTCCTGATGCACTTGGAGGGTACTGTTCTTTGGCTTTTATTTCTCCAGCCTGTTAGGAATTTCTCCCATATGTTAACAGAGACAAGAGTGCATCAACTGTAACTAGTGTGTACCCAACTCCAGTAAACCAGAGGAAGGCAAATAGCCCAGTGTCCTGCTTGGGGGAAATTTTTATAAAGAAGAAATGAAATTTCCAGCTGAAGTTTGCAACAGTTACCACTATTTGATTAGTTGCAGTGGAGACCTATAATTACCTCTTGTTTAAGAAGGCATATGGCTCCAACAGATGGTAAAGGAAAAACAGCAAGTTAGATAAACAGGGCTATTTACAGAAGATTTTCTGGTCTCCTTTGGTTATATTTTGAAGTATGGTGCTTAGCTTTTAGCAAATGGTACACTATTCATTTGAGGAATGCCCACATCTTAATTTTCTCTTAAAAATAGCAAAACTTGTATGACCTGCAACTGTTTTAAGAATTTTGGTGATAGTAGAAGAAATTAGGTGACAAGGAAACTTAGAAATTAGAAAATACATACCTGTTTTGTAGGGTCTCTGAACAAGAACCAGCTCTCCTTGTAAGGTTAGTGGGAATTTCAGATGTTGAAGACCAAGAGACAGAATAGCCCAATATGGGTGTCTAAATGGGTGAGGGAGGTAGTCATTCACTTAGTAGATTTGGGTCATGTTTATGGCAGTACTAGCCAGAACAATGTGTGCTATAAACATCATTCAGATCACAGGCAGGTGGGCTACAGCTAGTCCATACTGAGATTTTAAAGGCAAAACTATCTAATCAATTTATTATCACCCTCCCTGTTCACTGATGCTAATAGACTATGTGATTGCTTCCAATTTGCTTCAGGGCAAGGACATCTAGCTCAGTTTCAGTTGCTTTCTGCTGTGATTTACCAACACTTGACTTTCCACTGAAGCAGATTAAGAAAGATCAAATGAACTGCTGACACAACCTGTCTGAGTGGGTAGTAACATAAGGTTTGTGGGTAGGAAGGTTTCAAAATGCTCACAGCTCTTTCTCAAGTGAGTTTGTTGCAATGCCTTTCAACCATCTGTGCATGAGTGACCTGGGAGAATGAACCCATCTATGTTTAAAGGTATCATATGTCTCTGAGATATTCTTCAGTGAGAACCCAAGTACAGAGACTATGATATGCTTCTTGTGGCTCTGAATTAATCCAAAGTAGAAATGTTTAAGAGTGCTGTGCTATTCATAAAAATATTTACAGTAAAGCTCTGTTTACAGCTGCAGTATCTTGTTTTCCCTGTGCTATTGAAAAGCATCTTTTCTTTCCTTAAAAAAAATTCAGAACCCTGCTTTTGCATTTATCTAAACAGCAGCATAATAACAGTATTTTTCTCAGGTAGTAAAAAAGATTCAAGAAGTTTCCAGCAATTGAGTAATTATCTTGTTTCCAGTGCTATAGTCATAAAGGTATTAAAGAGGCTAGATGTGAAGATATGTTTTCCATATGGATTTTACCAGACTGTATAATCTCACCCTGTTCATTTTAGACTTCTCACACAATGCTCAAAAAACCCATAAAGATACAATTCTGGAGAAAGCAGGTTATAAACCTGAAGTCATCTTTCTAAAAGGCCATATTCCATGGAGTTGTAATTTTATATTTAGAATAAAACAGTTTCTTTGCTCTCTGCCTTTTGTGGGGGATAGGAAGCAATGTAATTTCTCTAGTAGTAGAGTTCCAGGACTGTCATCATGTTTCCTCCTTCCTTATTTTATAAAAATAGTAACTTACTTCTCTGGGCTACTGAATAGAGGACAGTGTCAGGGTAAATCCTGCCTCTGCTCTTCCTTTGTCAAACCCAGAAGCTGAAGGATACTAAATGGAGAGGTATCATGTTTTCACCTGTAATTCATGGAAAAGCTGTACTCAAGTCCTACAAGTTTAACAGGAAAGTTTTACAGGGGAAAATTTGCTGTGAAGGACATATTAATGTGTTTCATTTGGAGAATACAGTTTTTTCATATTTCATTTAGGTCTCAAGCTCCTTGTTGTGTAGGGAAATCTAATATTACTTCAGATTATTCTTAGCAAGGTAGTCAATTTTAAAATAAACCAAGGTCCTATTTTCAAGGCTTTCTTCATACTTCTAATACCTGTTAGAGACAGAGTTAAAAAGTAACGTAAAGGGTTGTAATGACAAGCATGCTCACTGTGCATGGTCTCTGTAGTACTACAACTGAGAACCTCTTCCTTTACAACTTATTTTATTCTCTTGAGACTCCCTAAAATACACTGCCTTTCACTCATGGCTTTGAAGGTGCCTTACTATCATAGGAACATTACCTCATGCAAGAGTTCTGAGTTAGGGGCTCTGAGAGTAGGCATTTTCACATTTTAAAGCTCTGAAAAAATAAATACAAGCAAAACTCCAGCATTTCTAAAAGGTCAAATAAAACTCTTGTGCAAATCTGGGTCTCAGACTTGGATGCCTACCATCCTTGGAAAGGTCTGTTGGTTAACATTTATTCCAGTTTTCTTTCACAGTTATAGACATCAGGAGGAAGCATAATAAAAGATGTAATCATGAAAAGAACCTAGCTATAGAGATTGGAGCATGCTAGTCACTTACACACCAAACAGATTGCAAAGGGCATAAACCCCAACCAATCCTATTGCTTGGCAAACAGCAAGGGTTCATATGACTTAGGTGGCTCTGGGGACATCATTCATCATCAAGTCTCAGCTACACTGAGACACTGCCATTTCAAAGTCTCTCCTTGACAGAAATTAGAGGTTGAGATATGCACAACATTGTTGGCTGATTCTGCCAAGGTGAGTTCACTGTTTGTTTGCTCTGTGGAAAGATTATTGACGTAGAACAACTTCTCAAACTATTTTTATAGAGGTTAAAAAAGAAGTGAATAAAGGATGATTCAAATAAAGGAGATTTAAAGGGAAGAAAGGAACTAATTTAGGCATGCTGAAAGTGAGGAAGGATGCTGTCAAAGCTCAGAACTGAAAAGTTAAGGAAGTATGATATCTGGAGAGGACAATTGGGATAACTGGCCAGTGGAGTTTGGGAGAAGGAGTGCTGATCTGTCTGGTGTGTGCATTAGGATCTTAAAATAAGGTCACAGGAACAGTTCTGACCTGCAGAATATTAACATCTTTGATGTATTTCTCTCCTGTCATGAACAGAGCTTGTGTGAGGGTGCTGCCAGGGGAGCTGACACAAATGAAAGCGTTTGAAAATCAGGAAAGCTGAACAATGTTAACTGTGGCAAGTGCTGCCTGTTAGCAGACAGGGCTGTGGATTTAGACAGACATGAGTGTCAAAAAGATCCCAGGAACAAGGGGAACTTTGGTAAAGTTACTGAGATGACGATGTGTTCATGAAGTAGTCTGAAGAAAAGCATGTTTGGTGAAGGTAACACTCCTTCTTAGTGAAAGAAACTCCAGTACAGTCATACAGCCTAGTCCCTGCCTTTAAAGTGAAGCACAGAATACATCAGCTACTGCCTGAAGGGCAATATCTATGGAGATATTGTCATTCCCCTTTGCTTTGAGAGGCAGGATGCCTGCAGTGCTGTCAGCATCACTATGACACCTTCATGCTGCCAAGCACTCCTCTGTGAAATCTCCTGCCACAGTCTTATGTCATACTTTAAGAGAGAAAGCAGCAGTCTGTGGCCATTGAAATGGGCAGGGATAGGTTATGTTTAGAAGATGATTAGGCACTCATCTACTGTAGTTTTCTGCCAGATGTCTGCACAGTTAGGTCTTTCTGCTTAAAATTGAGCAAGTTTTGGCACTGTAGTATCAAATTCACAGTTTTGAGAAAACACTAAGCACCTCCCCTTGTGAGGACATGCTGAGAGAGTTGGGGTTACTAAGGCTGGAGAAGACTCCAGGGAACCTTACAGTGGCCTTCTAGTCCTTAAAGGGGCCTACAGGAAAAGAACAGTTTATCAGTGAGTGTAGTGATAGGATGAGTGGTAATGGTGCTAAACTGAAAGAAGCTAGGTTTAGACTAGATATTAGGAAGAAATTCATTAGAGTGAGAGAGGTGAGACAATGGAACAGGTTGCACAGTGAAGTTTTGAATGCCCCATCCCTGGCAGTGTTCATAACCAGGTTGGATAAGGCTTTGAGCAACCTAGTCTAGTGGAAGATGTCCCTTTACATGGCAGGGCAGTTGGAACTAGATGATCTTTAAGATCCTTTTCAACCCAAACCATTCTACAAATCTATGGTTCTACAGCTGTAGTGTGTCTTTGGCTTTGACCTTTCCAACAAAAGAGATGATATTTATGCCACCTTGCAAATCTGGCTCATAAAGCAATTACACACTAGGAGTGGTCTGTGCAAAAGTTTAATTACATTAAACTTTCCATCCTAGAAGAGTACCAGTATATCAATATCCAAATCAAATAACATAAAGCTTCCTTTGTCTGCCAGCCAGGAATAAGAATGCATTATACCTCTAATATGATATTTGCAGTGTCTTTAACGTGATGAGGTTTAAATTAAAATAAATACAACTGCATGCTTTTGGAGAGCTAATCAGGCTGAAACATTCTAGCCTAACTGGTGTAGCACAAGAAAATAAATGTGTATTTATCTAGGCTGCCTGGACTTATGCCTATCTATTGTGCAGTATACATGATGGGAAGACAATAGTGGGGTTAAACACTTAAGACTGTTCCTGGGCATGTTTGGTAAAAGTCACTAATAGTAAAATTATTTCAGTGTAGTCTGGATGACAGCACTATGATCCTGCTAATTAATTGGCTCAAGTCTTATTGGTATTTAATCAACTCTGCCCCTCTTTTTTCTTTATTTGTTTTTTTAAGAAGGTACTTCTTTGTCTGCAGTGTTCCAGCTCCAGCAGGCTGGCGCCACAAAAAATAACCATTACAATGACAAAACTCTGTTCACTTGTCTACTGTGGCTTTTGGCTCTGTTTTTTCTTAAGTCCTTTCTCTTCTTTTTCTTTTTAAACCCCCAACCAAACTTCACCTTAGGAAATCTGTTGGTTCTCTGTCAATCTTGACTCACTGACTTCTGATTGAAAATTATTTTTTCTGATTGCAAATGATTTTTTGCATTGAAAAGCAAAGCAGTAGCTTTAGCACAGCAG
This sequence comes from Galbula dea, assembly GCA_013399015.1. Lineage (NCBI taxonomy): Eukaryota > Metazoa > Chordata > Aves > Piciformes > Galbulidae > Galbula > Galbula dea. The sequence goes on along the minus strand of VWZX01004381.1, from coordinate 717,318 downwards.
AATAGATCTGGCCTGATTTGAAACTCTCAACAAACCAGCAGTTCTTAATGCTTTCTGACCTGGACTTTTATTTTACCACAGCTCAGGGACTGAAAACAGTTTTGTAAAGGCCCAAATTCCCTTAAGGTACCTTCTGATAAACTATTCTTTGTAAGAACATGTGCCTACTGGCTTCATGATGATGACCACAGATCTGCTGCTTTTTGAAGGACTAAAAGTGTTACAACTTTTTTAAGCATACCTTGTCAGGAGACTTCCAAAATACCATTTGCTAAAGGACTGTATATCATAAGCTCAGATTCCTACAGCACTGAATGCTGGAAAAGGACAAAACTGTGTCTTAGTAAATTTTTCAAGAAGTTGTTACTCAGGGGCTATGGAAGTAGAATTAGCAGGGGATTCTGATTAACAGCCATGACATAACTTGAAAGTACTTAAGTCTGGTGCCAAGTTCTTCATTAAGTAGTCACACAGTCATCACAGGCTCCTCTGGAAGGAATTCTCTGTAGGAAATGTTGTTGCCTCCAGCATAGATTTGTACAGCTAAGCAAGTCACACTGTTTTGCTGTTAGTGAAAGAAGAATTACTCAATAAGCAGTGGACTTTAAGTGAAAATTTACCTCAATCTAAAACACACAGGGTTTTTTTTTTCTGTCAGATGAATGATGTCTTAAATTTCACAGGCTCCATTGTAACCAAAACAAAATATGTGTACAGGATGCACCTAAAAGTTAGGAAGGACAAATCCCAGCTGAGTTCATATAAAGTTCATTTGTGATTATGTAATATATCAGCACACAGATGAAGCTATTGACTGCCTGAATTCAATGTGAAAAAGATTAGGTTTTTGGTTTTGAGTTCCTCAGAATAAACCCAATTGTATGTGAGCCAAATTTGCACCTCTCATATGAGCCAAGGGCCTGAAGGATTACAGAGGACTTTTGGCATCTTGAAAAAGTGGCTACTTTTTTCCTTTTTCTGTATTTTAACTTAAAATGCCTCTGTACTTCCAGGCTCTACATAAGAAATCTCCTGCCAGCTGCTGTCCCCCCTCCCAGGTAGTAATTTCTGGGAACACCAAAGATAACAAACTGCCCCCAACTCTTCTGAAAGATGCCCATTGCAAGAAAAACAGGAAATTTCACAGGTGAATACCCACAGTCCCCTTATGGTTCTGGGTAGCAAACCTCCCTAGAAGACATTTGATGATTTAGCTTTCATTAGAAATACATTTAATAGGGTAAGTGCTCTCACAGGGTCAGCTATTCTCATTTTGTAATCCAGTCTGCCTTCAGTTTAACATTTATTTTCTTTGAATATCATGTTTTGGAACCTGCTACCCACAATAACACTCTCATTCATTACCTTTAATTATTGAGAAGGCAAGTGTTCAGTTACAAATACTAATCTAGCTGGTCTAGATAATCCTGAGGTGAAAACATAGGAGGAAAAATAATCTCCCAGCAGAAATCACACCAGGAGTTTGTCTGTGTTTTGTGCAGGTGATTCCAGCCTTTGCTCAGCCTGTGTTCATGAAAACAACGTTTACAGCAGAATATTTCAGATTTTGTACAGGAATGAAGAGATCATTCTCAATGAATCAATGAACTTCAGACTGCACCTCCTTCTGGATGGAGAAAGGGTGAGTAGTCTTGGGATGCACATAAAATCCAGGAGGGCTGAGACTCCTCTTACCTAACTTCAGGTGTCCATTTGACAGATATCTCTATTTGAGAAGCTGTCACGGGGTCCCTGTGCTGTCACAGGTCTCATCAATGTAGCTGGTGCAGGTAAAGGCACGATTTAGCTGATCAAACACCAGCATCTACCTTAGAAGGGGATTGACTGTCCTGCATCCATCACTTCCTATGCTGACAAGGGTGCCTGGGATGCTTTTTTAATTTGTAAATGCTGACACCCTAAGCATCTGCATTAGGTAAGACTGTGGCTTTTGTGAAGAGTAGTCTACAACTTAGCTTTCCAGTGAAATAAGATGTTGACATATACTGGTAAATCAGTATATCAGAAACTCAAGTGTATCAACCATCATTTGTCATTCTACATACCTGTGTAGATCAACCTCACCTAAAAAAATTGTGATTCTTCTGCAATTGGCAAGGACCAGCATCTACTCCTACTATCCATTAGTGCTAACTTCTACTCCTCTCTTGTGTCTTGCTTTTGCTACAGCAGTGACAATACTGTGCCCAAGTTACCCAATCCTTTTCCACCACTCAGAGATCTCTTGGCTCTTCTGGTTACAGAACTACATGTAGATTTGCTGGAGCTTACCCTCCTTACAAACTCTTTGCTTCCTGTTGCATCTTAGGTAGAATGGATTCATACTGAGATCCTTCCCCCCATTCTGCATCCACTCCTTCAGCCAACATGAGCACCCTGACAAGGGAAGTAAATGATCTGCACCACCCATCTTGTAGAGCACCTCTTACTGATGTGAAACTAATGCCTTCCAGTTATAACTCCTGTTCCCAGCAGTTATAAGAAAGGAACAATCTTAGAGTATGAAGAATACTGTTTTACTGGACTCTTAAAAAGAAAGGGGAGAGAGTGTCACCACAGGGTGGCATTCAGGCCTGGCCTAATGTGTCAGCACTGTGCTTACTGGTACAAAATACATGGCATTGATACTTGCTTTCAGTGATACACATGACATCAGCTGGTTTTGCAAAATCAGTGTGCCATCAGAAATAGGTCCTATAATTTATGCAGCCAGTGTGACTCAACTGCACTGTGTTGAACCTGGAACCAGTGATGCTCACCTTTCCTTCTTTGTATAACTTTGTGTTTGAGCATGGAAAGATTGAAAATTTCTGGTTTGTCCTATTTCCATCCATATACAGATGGGTTATGTATAGATCTAAATCAAAACAGCTAGAGAAACTAAGCTTATTTCACATGCTTCTCTTTCCCTTCCACTTTTTTCTTGGTGTTTTGGTTTGGATTGGTTTTTTTAATTTGTTTGTGTGTGGTTTTTGTTTGTTTGTTTGTTGGGGGTTTTTTGATTTTTTTTTTAGATATAGTGTTAACAATTTATTCCTACCCAAAATTGTTATGTATGTGCTTGTATAAAAATGATTAAATGCAGGTTGATCGATTTTCATTAGGAAAATGTTCCAACATGCTCAATTAAATATTAATTTTGTCCTTCCTCAGAGGGAACATCTCTGATTAGAAGTCCCACCCCTCAGATTATAGCAGTTTCCTCTGTGTTGAGCAGGGCTGATTTCTGGTGATTTTTTGCATTAATATTAAGGAAAGTTATTCACCTCACAGAATGAAAAAATATCCCACCAGATTCATCACAGCTAAAACTCATTCTGACTCTTGATGTGCTGTGTGCACCCCACTTATCTTTTCACAGGACATTCCTTGGGAAAAGGACACATGCCCAATTCTGTACTTATCAAATAGTTTTGCACAGAGAAAACTCCATTATCTCTGTATGCTGAAGTTGCTTTGGGGTTTTATGGGTGTAAAATAAGAGGATAAAGAGGTCTGTTGGTCTCAAGTGAGCTGCTGAAGACAGTTTAAAGAATTAAGTACAGAAAATAAAGATCTGTAAAAGTTCTTGTGTGTTGACCAGCTTAGAAAAAAATCACTTCTGCTTAATGCTTTCAGGCCTATTTTTTCTGGTGGCATTGATATTTTTCAACATATAAATGGTACTTTAAAACTCTCTGGTTTATTAGATGCTTTTTTCTATATTATCCCAGAATTCTTTGAATCCATAAGAAACAATATTGCAAGGCTGAGGCAGCCTTCAGTGTTACAGAGAGCTTTAATTTATTTTCATAAGCTTGTGCTTTCATTCTTATTAAAGAAGGCATTCTGCCTCTTTCATCAAGCAATTAAAACAAGTAACTTGTCTGCCTCCTTGCTTGCTGGCTCCATCCAGGGATGATTTAGTAGCAGGGAGAGGACAGAGTGAGGCAAGCTGGGATATGACAGTAGATTAGATTTTGTACTTTCCAGAGAAATTTAAGTGAGATGGGACATCCAGCTCATTCAGTCTGACATTCTGGCAAAATGGTTAAATATTGTGGAAGTCCATTACAAGAACACTGGAAAATTCAGTTACAAGTATTATCACAGCTCATGAAGTGAAACCAAAGATGTAAATGTAAACCTGACAAACTAGAATTCAAAACTGAAATGTGGTACTTGATTCCAGGTTAGTTCAACAGAAACTGGAATACTTTGCTTTGTATAGACTTTTTATTGTATAAAATACTTTAATTATACAAATACTTTCTATTGTACAGATTCTAAACAGTGTTTACTAAAATGCACTTCCTTATCAGTGCAGTCCATTGGCAAAAGAGGTGGAGATTAGGAAACAGCCTGAACTCTGGACAGCACCTTCTGGAAAATTGTGTGTGCTCAAAGATGAATATGAGGCCTTTTTGCATAAGCTAAGAAGCTCAAAGTGAGAACACTAGGGGCTATGTAAGCATACTCCAACAATGGAGAACAGGACACTGAATTTGCAGACTTAGTTTCCACAAAATGCAAGATGAGGTTACAGGAAAATGCAGGGTGCTATTAATCTGATGTAAACAGTGAAGAATTAATCAAAGGAGAAATGACAAAATAGATTTCAATGTTGTGTGATTTTAGGAGAAGAAAAAGAATTAAATGTATGTACCATTTCTAAGAAAGCTTTTAAATTTTCTTCAGAACTATCTTTACTTATTTTATTTTTGACTGGAGACAAGATCAGTTTGTGAAAGCTACCAATATTTCCCAGAGGTCACACATTCTGAGTTTCTGTGATTCTGAATTTCCCTGAGTTTTATTTGGGTGTATGGAATATTACAGAACAGATTCCAATATAGTTTTGGGATAAAAAATATCCTATACTTGCACCTTAATGCATGACCCCACGCAGTGAGGAATATATCTAAGTCTCTCAAACATCTCCTTATTGCCTCCAGGTGTTTTGAGTTACTGTCACTAGCTATTGAACTTGTTTTAAACACAGACTTAGATTTCAGTGACACTTGCAGGTGCTCAGCAGTATTAGGCACAGACCCAAAATTCCATCCTCTCTGTTGGAGGATGAGGTTTGCTTTGTCTGAAGCACTATACTTGAGTTGAATTCCTAATTTATATTCAGACTGTAGCTTCAATAATGATTATTTCCTTTGCAACTGCCAGCAACTGTGATTTTTAGAGACAACAACTGATTAAAACAGAAAAAGTCTCTTTTTTCCTTTTTTTTTTTCCTGAAAGACATACTTCCAGATATTTTAAGGCAAACACAAAAGAGAAAGCACATTTGTAGCAAACAGAAGCTGGAATTTTCTCCTTCCACCTCTGTGCCTGTGGTCATGCTAGAAGAAATACTATATTCCTTCAGAAGGGCTTAAGTTTTAAACCTTTGATAACTTTGTCAAACTACAATCAATGTTTGACTCTCCATTGCTTCAACAGAAAAGGGTTCAGTGTAAATGGGGTTCCACTTCTGGAAAACCTGCCTAAACATGGCTTATGTTATATGTTTTATTAATCCTACCTGTCAGAGCAGTCTCTGACATTGCCTTCAGTGCATTTTTGGTATAGTCTGCTGCTAAGAAGGTGATAATCAGCTTGAGAAAGTAGAATCCAACTTGCCTAATTTAAGCCATCTAAAATTCAAGTGCATCTCACCAAGACAATTCTCTAGGCTCCATCTATTTTCATTGGAAAGAGACAGGCACAAACAGAAATCAATTGTCTTTTTCCAACATGTTCCTCAGCATGGGGCAGCTCACTGTACACATCTGCTCATTGCTTTCTAGAAACTAGATGTCTTACCTCACTTTTTTTGGCAAAAACTGGATAAAAAGAAGTTATAGTTATAATACCCAACCCACCAGAACAACTCCACTTTTCCATCTGCATCCCTGGGCATCTCCTGTTGTACTCTAGTATACAAAAAAGGATGCTCATACTCCAAGGAAAATATTATTTTGGTAATAAAATGAGTAATTTTTGTTTATATTTCCATTTAGGTTGATAGAAACAGTAAATTCTTTATTCTACTAAACCTACATTTCTGGGGAAGAAAATACATTTCTAAAGGGTGAAGGAGAATGTGCTGAACAGCTTAATTCTTCTTCCATTCTGATTTGTTTATTCCCACTGATTATAGTTGCTTTAATTGAGCCAAGCTGGGATGTATTAATCTATGTAGTCCTTTCCAGGTGAAAGTAATGATCTAACAACTCCCTTCATGTTCAGAAAATCCAATTAAGTATTTTAGTGACAATATAAGAAGGGTAATCTTGCTGATGAGATCTATTAGATGAAGATACCAGTGAGTTGGTTTATATTCACATATGATATGTTCAGTTTTTGATGAATTGAATCCTATCCTCTACAAAGATGCTCAGCACCCTGCAACAAAGTGAATAGTTAAACTTTTGTTAATTGAAGCTTTTGAAAAACAGTAAAAGACTGAATTTTTCAAAGAAAATGGTCTAGATGAGAATCAATGGCAACTTTTCCCCATTAATTTCTCAAGGGCCAGAAAGAATAAGTGGGAGCCAGGAAAGCCTTAGTTTGCTGAGAAAAGAACTAAAAGGCTGATGACAAGAGATCAGAAACTGTCACAATCATTTAAGCCATTTGTGATAGTTTTAAACTTCAAACCTTGAACCTTGCACTAGTTACAGGTGTGCAGCCAGAGGGATTCTCAATCAAGCATACCTAGTCCTTGCTGTCATTCCACTGACAAGATAACCCAAATGAATACTCACTCAGTGAGGGACTGCAGCTTCAGAAATACTGCACCATCTCTCAGTGTGCTAAGAGCAATCATTCAAGAAATGCAGAGCTCTATGCATTCTGGTTACTCCTGTCTGGAGTGATCTTCTTGACGTGACAAGAGACCCAAAAGTAGATAATATCTCTGACTGCTCTGGTTCCCTCTGACTCCTTCAGCAATTTCCTCTGCTTGTTGTCCCATTTGCTCCTTTCTGTCTCCGTGGTGGGGTGCTGCCATTGCTACACATCTTTGCCTTTGATCTTATCAGACAAACCCACCCACCTTTGCCTTCAATGTGGTAGGTGTCAACTTATAAACATAACCTTACCTTTCTCTTTGTGTAGGTGGAAGATGCATTGAGCGAGGCAGATTTTCAGCTCAAGCTGGACCTGCACTTTACTGACAGTGAGCAACAGTAAGTGATGTTGTAAATCTCAGCTGGTAATGGAAGGGTTTGTTCAATTGGGAAATTACTTTGATGAAGTGAGAGTCCTTTGGAAAAAGCTTTGATAAGTCTTTCCTTTGCCTCAGTGCTGAAGTGTTTTTGTTTCTCCTCTCTGTATTTGAAGAGTGTATCTAATACTCCTTTTTAAAGGAACAACATATTTTCTCCTTGAAGTGTGAGGTTTTCAAAGGTGTTACTTGTGGCTCTATCTCTACTGCTGTTAAAGTCAAAGGGAACATCATTACTGACTGCCATGTGAGCAGAGGCTGAGGTTCAGGAATTCATTTATCTCAGGAGACAATGAAGTATGTTCTGGCTGAAGTGAGTGTATGAAAATACTTATCACTTTTCTTTTGTTAAGAACCAAAACTCTCTCTATATTTTAGGAGGAAAGAGTCTTCCCATTGAATCTGATTTCTTCCAACTGCATTTGATTCCATAATTTTAGGTGAGGTGGGAGTAGCATCCCTTCCTGAGACATAGTGGAAAGTGTGATCCCAGATCTTATTCAGCCTCACTTAGTCACAGAAAAGGCTTTCAATAACTTCAGCAGCATTTATGGGGGATGGGAATTGATACAGAGAAATCATCTGAGCTGTGTTTCATGCTAAGACTGTCCCCATGTGATTTTATCCATATCCATAGGGCACCTAAGCAAATTTCAAGGACATGTTTCCTCTATTGTCAAGACACATAAAGTGAAAACTTGCTCTCAGGCAGGTGGGACTGGAGCATCAGTTATCAGCTGTGATGCAAATGGGTCTAGAAGAAAGAGAAAACAAACATTAATCGATAACCAAATATAAAGGGGACTGAAATCTTCAAGTTATTAAATTGTGCTCTAGCACATTTGCATCATATCTATTTTCCTTCTATACAATGTGTATATATATATACATTTTTTTTTTTATATCTCTACACTTTTTTTTCCCTTGATGTATCTATATGTATATTCATACTAGGAACAAGCACAACACAAGAAACTCACCCATTATGTAAACTCTTTTGAAGCTGAGAAGTCATAAAAATTCACCTCAAGCCATCTGCCAGTCTGCTGCCTGTAGCATGTTACAAGCTGTGACAACTCAGGCTTTCACTAACTCTTGTAATCTTCTTTCTCTTCCAGGCTGAGAGATGTTCCAGCGATCCCCATGATCAGCAGCCGTACACTGTGTCTTCACTTCCACCCCCGACGAGGTCTGCACCACCATGTTCCTGTCATGTTTGACTATTTCCACCTGTCAGTGATATCAGTCACAGTGCATGCATCACTGGTAGCATTACACCAGCCTCTGATCAGGTAAAGGACACAGAAATGTCTGTTGAGAGGCAGAGGAGATTCCTCTTCTGAGTGCATTTGCTTATTGTATAGGAGAAGCAGAGAGGATAATTTAATTTCAAGTGGTTTGGGTTTGGGTTAGGATTCTGGAGTTTGGGGTTTAGAGCCAGCCTCTGACACAGGCTCCTTAAATACCAAAACCTTTGGAAGGATCTTCAGGAATTTTGATTAGTCTTGACCTCTATTCCCCAACTGTAACATGACAAAAGTGAAAATTCTCTTCTCTTTGGCTGTTTTAGCTCTTTAGTCAAAAGACATCCAAGAGCACTTACATTTCTTTTCTGCTGCTGCTTTGTGAAGTGTTTAGGAGAGTTGGACTCTAATCTCATCTGTGGCCTCTGTGCATCAGCATAATTCATTACCAAGGCTAGAAGGGAGGCATGCACAAGCCAGTACTGGATAAGGCTCCATTCAATTTTTCCTCTGCATCCTCTGGTCTAAACATGTAGCACCATAATACTAGCTGCCAGGGCATCTAGATGTCATTTATGTTATCTGGTTTGTAATAACATGAAAATAATACAGAACTCTTTTAAATAAAACAGGACTGGAGGTCAATATCCTCTAATATTTAGAACAGGCAAGGGGAAGCTAAGGTCTTTCTGGCAGTTTACTTTGTGTCCAATCTTGCCATGGAGTGAGATAAGGAGTGCTGAGAGGGAGGGAACTCCTTTAGTCCTGAAGAAAAATGCAATGTTGTTGTTGCTTAACCCAGCAGGCAGTTAAAGACCACTGTGTTTTTGCAACACCACAGTGTTTTATTAACATGATTCTCATTCTAAATCCAAAGACAGCACTGTACCAGGTACTGGGAAAAAAATTAAGTCTATTCCACTTGAAACTAGGACAAGTGTTCAGGGTTGTTCAGCTTCAATTACTCCAACAAACCCTTGCTGTTTACCAAACAATTGGCCAGGAGACTCAAATTGTCAAATCCAGTGTGAAGAACATGGTGTCAGAAAGAAAAGATGAACCTCTAGACTTTTTTTCTCCTATTTAATGTTTTGCTTTAATACATCTTGGCTTCAGACCTCCCTTTGTATAAAGGCTTTGCTTGTACACAATGCCATAGAATGAGTTAAGATTGTAAGAGGCTGAGTTGTGACAGTGATGTGAGTCATATTAGCAGATCAGGCTGATATATCTGTCTTTGCTTCTGCTACTGAGATACAGGTGACTGCTGTATTTCTGTTCTGCTATGTGTTGACTTCTTAAATAGCAAATTAGATTGTAACAGACTACTTCTAGCCAGATAAATTTGCTCAAATAATTTGCCCATTGTTTTAATTTATAAAAGGAGGAAAGAACAATATTTATTAGGCTCAATGGCTGTTTTCAGTCCTTTGTTATCCTCTAATGAATGGGGCTGCAGAGACTTGCTACTGTTATTAGGCATAAATCACAAGATAAGCAACTGTTCCATAGTCAGATTATTATAGCTTTTAAGATGTGATTTTGTGGACTTTTATGAAGTATACAATATTTTTACTTAATGCAATGGAATAAAGATTTTGACAACACAATATAGAGTTTCATTAAGCCAGTAAAATCATTTTAAAGTGTGATACTGAGGACCTATCATCTTTTGATAAATATTAAAAACCCAAAGAGTCTTTATATCATGAGTTCTCTAAATATAAATCTGGGTGAAGACACTGGTGTAAAAGAAATGCCAGTTTTCATTACATTTGATACTTTGAAGCCCTCACCTCCTTCCAAATTGAGAATGAGTATAATTCATGTGTCTAGGATCTTTGCAGGATTCTGGATGGAAATTTTATGATTCAGCTTTTCTAGTGTGTAGAACCCTCAGCTTTTTAAAAGGATCCCAATTCATGGCAGCTGTTAATGGCTTTATGCATTTACTGAGGAGGTGAGAGGCTGAGTAGGAAGGTGATGAGGCAAACTTGCAGTCAACTTACTTCCAGCTCTGTTATCTCTCCATCAATCATATACAGTCTAGATATGTGATGACCAGAAGCATGATGGGATGCCCTGGGTTTTGGGTCACCTTCTCTTTTGATTCCCTGGGCAGCTGTATCCTCTGGCATGCTGCTGCACAGAGGACTCTGAACAATAGTGCAGTGGCTGGGTAGCTTTGACTTGTCCTTACAGAGCACTGAAACAGAGATTGGTTAAAAATTCTCACATTAACCTTTCAGAGTTCTTTGACTTCTCTAAAAAGTACCCCAAAAGTGGCTGGAGATGCTGGACTGCATGGAGCCAAGATCAAAACTTCTGGTTTTGCAGGCAGGAGTGCACTAATAGCAATGTAGGATGCAGTGGTTGTGATAGCTATTTTCTCAATCCAAAACACTGCTCCCCATTCTTGCCCTACACCCAAACCCTTCCTCTAGGCACAGCAGGATGTTGTCATATCACTGCTTGCAAACCACAAGGCTCCAGCTGAGCTGCAGACCCTAAACCCCTTTGTCTCCTGCAGTGACAGCTGCTGTGCTGGTGTCTGCACTGAATGCTTTTGGCAGTTGCAGATCCTGGAACAGTATTTTCAGACTTTTGGGATGTGAAAGAAATAAAGGAGAATCAAGAGCAGAAGTTGGCTGGCAAGCCTCTCCTGTGATCACAAAAATGACAGTTCTCTTTGGAAAGTAAAGGGCTTGTCTCTGGGGACCTCATTTCACCTAGGATGGCAGAAGAAGATCCCAGCAAGTCTGTCAAAGGATAAAGAGAAAAAGTGAAAGGTGTTCAGGCTTGAGAGTCTTCCCCTGATGAATGCTCTGGCCTCCCCAGACTGCTTAAATACCTTTTATTATTCTCTCACCTAGTCCCCAGAGGCTGAATGTGATTAGGCAGTTGCTGGAGGAAAGTGAGGTCGAGTTAAGGGTTTTGGACTCTGGTTTTCTGGTTTGTATTGATGGGTTTGGTTTCTGGCCTGAGGCATTGACTTCTCCCTTATCTCCATGTCTCTGGCTTTGCAAGTGGTCCAGTCTATAAGTGGAACTAGCAGGTATTAGCCAAGCCTCAGCTGTTAAAAAAGATGCTTTGCTCCAGAGTAGTTCAAACTTGAAGAAATATTTCTACTTTTCCCAAAGGGATACATCCAGGTCTGTGCTCAGAGCTACTTACTCTCAGCCATGCTGCAAGATCAGTGCCTTATATTGGACTTATTTAGAGAGCAAACAGCAAGAAACATAGCTATCCACTTCATTAATTCCATAAACTTCTGCACCATATGCTACTATTGATAAATCAAAATACAACTCATAAATAATCTCTGAAACAAGTACTCAAACACACAATTTCCCTCCCACATATGTAATTTTCTACTCTGAAAACAATACCCTATATGTTGTATCTCCTGTTAAGGAACATGGACAATAGGATCTGGTTGCCACATCTTCTGCTGAAAGTTTATCCAGTGACTTCAGAGGATTTATACTTCTGGAAATGCAAGAGCTGTGTTTCAGCACCAGACTGTTCCTATCTGTACAGATTGGTCTTCACAAAGCCATGCTTTGTCTAAGGACTGTGCAGAATCTGGCTCACTCAGTGGCCATAGCAACTGCTGTCTTACTTTGGCTCTTGGACTTCAGCTGAAAACACTTTCAATTTGAAAAAAAACATCCAACAAAACCCAAACACTCCTAAACAAAACAACAAGGTGGAAGAAAAGAAAGCAAGACTTGAAATTGCTGCAGATAAGCAATTTCATCACAAGAAAACCTGTTTTCTCTTGTTTCTACAAGAAAGGAGTGTAATTTCCTGAACTTTCTGGATTCTTCTTAACTTTCATACCACATCTATGTGAAAAAGAAAGTAGACTTCCAGGATTTTACTTACTGACTTTGAATTCTTAATTTCCCTCATCCAAACCACAGTATGAGAAACAAGAAATCTTGGTGGCATCCAAGATGGGCAAGTAATATAATAAAAGTCTTGCAGGTGGAGGAAACAAGACAGATACTGATTTTTTTCAGTGCCTTGAGCTTCATCATGCTCTGGAAAGAAGAAGTAGAACCAAAGGAACACAGAGTATTTGAAGGTTTCAGCCCTGACCTAGTTCTGCTCTGCTCCACTACACTGAGGAAATCAGGCCAACAATTTCTCTCACCTAAATTCTTTTCTTCATAGGCATTCATCCACATCTATATGTGATATTCATACTCTACTACCCTATGTACCTTGATTCTGAGTGCAGACAATGCAGGTCAAGTTTTCTACAATTACAAGTGTAGCTGGCAGCCACTTATGGGCAGCTTACATCTTAAACTGCCACAGATACAATCCTGTGTACTAAAGTTCATGACTTTCCTTCTCCATCCTATTTGCAAGTAAATTAAGCTGTAGAAAGAAAATGGAATAATTATGCAATAAAAAGTGATTACTTTCATAATGCTTATTAAAAGATACTGGTTTATACTCTTTTCCTCTAAGAACTCCTTTATAATAAGTGGGTGATTTTTCCTTTGAATTTCATTTGTTACTGTTATGTAAGTGCAAAGATAAACCTCCACTTTGACATGTAATTCTCCTGAGTCAAGAAGTCACACAAGAAAAAAACTATTTCTGAGCCAAATTAAAAAAACCAAAACCAAACCCAAAACTAAAAAGCAAGACAAACACACCCAAAGCTAAAGAAATTAACACCACATGTCATTACTTGCTTTCAAGTTTTGTAACACCTAAGGTTAAGTCCAGGACAAGTGTACCAGCATTTTCCAGCAATCAAAATCACTAGAGATTTGAAACTAGATTCCCCTCACACTCTGGAATCTAGGGACAGGTATCTTTTTCCATAACAAATTTTCTTTTAATAAATCTTATCAGTTTTACCCAAGAAGCTCAAAAGATTTTACTGTCACTGAATACAACCTTAGTGAAACTCCTTGTGTAAGAGTGAAACGTGTCTAGAGGAGCACAATCTGTAAATATCCACATTATTCTCAACAATAATTATCAGCTCATCCCTGTGCCCTAAGGCCATGTGCCAGAAGTAATTTGCCAAAAGCTATATTAGAGTTTTGATTTAAAACACTGAGGGAAATCAATATGGTGCATTAAATCTTTCCTGATCTGTAGGATTTAGAAGGAAGTTCCTGGTGAAATGCAAACAGTGCTGTCAGTGGAGGATGTGAGGAGTTGATTCTGAGGTGTGTTATTTCTGGGAGATTTGCTTTTATTTTTTTACATCAGCAATATTTTATGCATAAGGGACTGAGGGAAAAAGAAGTGATTTTCCCCTAGGATGTGGCTTACATGGGATGCAAGTTCATTTCCTGTACCTCTGCTCCTGATTCAGTCACAAGATTACCATTTCTTTTCATTAGAAATGTGATTTTTTTCCTTTTTTGGAGGGGAAGGAGGGAAGTTGCAGTTTGACCATTTCATATAGTGCAAGACAGTTATTTTACCAAGCAAGATTCAGATTCCAATCTGTCAATACTTTTTTTCACCTCATTCTGCTGAAAACTACAATTTGTAAGGAAATTAAGTTTTGCTTACCAAAAAACCCCAAAGGTCTTCATTTTGAAAAAAAAAAGTGAATGAAAAATTAAAAAAGGTTTTTTTCATTTAGGGAAGTTTAATCTCAAAGAGAATATTATTCTTTATTAAACTGTCCTAAAGCATTTATTCTGAACTTCTTCAATAACACATCTGAATTAACATTTATCAAGGCCAATCCATTTCTTGTGCTAGGAAACTGCCACATTGCTTATATATTAGACAATATATATTGTCTGTATATAGAGAATATATTTGTCCACAGAAGATAAAAAACAAGGAATGATTATTTAATATTTTGCACCACACAGGAACTAAAAGGTGCCACATTCAATTCTCCAACTGCAGGTTGAAAACAAACAGAAAGTATAGCACATATTAAAAACTACAATTCATTCCAGAAGATGTTACAGAGGCCAAAAGCATAAATCAAAAAGCCTTGGACACAAATACATAGAAGATAACCATGACTACTGGAAAGAATTGCCTGAGTATAACCTCTGAGTCAGAAAGTTCTTAAATTTTGATTTTTGGTATTTTGCAGGCTATACCACAGCAAAAATATGGACTTTTCAAGGTATATGAAGGCATTTATGTGTCCATAAAGGGCTGCTATAAGAACAGTGGGACTCTTCTGAAGGATAAGGTCATCTCATGGATAAGGTCATTAAAAAAACAGCTCAAAAAAAGCAAAAAACTTTACTTTACTGAAAATATTAATAATTCTGCACACATGTTAGTTCTCTCAGACATGCACATGTTATCTCTTTTCACCTTTTTCATCCTGACTCCCAATAAAAGCTAAGGTCAACATACAGGATGAGGATCTAAATGTTGATATTAAATCAATGCTAATAAATAGATAGTCCAAATGGACATGCAAATAACCAAGATTCAAGATCCATACCAAGGAGCATGGTTACAGGAATAATTGGAAAAAATAAATAGAAAAAAGAAAACTTGATGTAGCAAATTAACCTGTTATTGTTAATAAAAATTGCCTGCAAGTATTATGTACTCAGAAAGCATTAGAGGAACCTCAACAGTTTGTAAGCCTTCCAGTTAAACTTTTCTTCAACAGACAGACATTTTGGCAGGTTTCCCAGAAAAGGTTTTTGTTTTACAGTGCTATGTGAAATCAATTTTCATAAAACCAACAGATTAAAATCCCTTCTCTGCTGTAAAAAAAAAAAAAAAAAAAAAAGGCATTAAAAAATGTTTTGCTCTCCTTTAAAGCCCTTGAAAGCTTTGCTAATATTCAAATGAGGAGTTTTTTTGTGTGCAGGCAACATTTGTTTAAGCTTTTCTCTCTGATACTCCACCAATCATTTTTTATTTCTGCTTCTTGAGCCTTTCCAACAGACCAGGGCACACAACATCATCCAACAACAGCTGAAATTATTCAGAGTGCTGTTGATCTCTTGTCTGTTTGAAATTACTCTAGTTTATGTATTTATTTTTATCTTAAAACAGAATCACAGAAGGTTAGGAGTTGGAAGGGACATTGAAAGATCATCTAGTCCAACCCCCCTGCCAGAGCAGGATTCCCTAGACCAGGTCACACAGGAACTCGTCCAGAATCTCTCCATAGAAGGAGACTCCACACCCTCTTTGGGCAGTCTGTTCCAGTGCTCTGACACCTGAACTGGGGATATTTTTTTTCTTGTGTTTACATGGAACTTCCTATGCTTCAACTTGTAGCCATTGCCCCTCATCCTGCCACTGGGTATGACTGGGAAGAGCCTGACTCCATCCCCTTGACATCCACCCTTCACATATTTATAAACATTAATGAGGTAAACACTGCATTTAGGAAATATATGGAGAGACTTCATGGTGCTTAGAAGCAGCCAGCTGGAAATTTTTTGTATCACTTCATTTAATACCAAGACCAAATTCATGCTAAGGTCTTCTACTCCATCCTCCCTCTTACAGGATGTCCTTTTTGTCAGTATGTGAATGGTAGGTGATTTATAACAAACGGCAGTTTTGACTTAGAGGAGAGGTAGGGATTTGTGATTAATCTTCTGAAACTGGTCCAATACCTAATTTTGCTTGAGATTCTTCTTCTGATGTTGCACCTATCACTGAGTTTCTCTGCACATCAAAATCCCACCTGTTACTTGGGTGATAAAAAGCATTGCTGCCCCTTTCTTTTGTCTAGCATAAACATTCTTTTGTTGTGTGTTTCTGTACAGCAGCCAGGACTCTTATCTGTCCTTAGAACTGAACCAGGTGTAGATATCCTTGAATTACTGACAGTCTGAGCTGATGTAGCCACCTAATACACATCTGCATAGAGGAATAACATCAGACCAAAAAATTTTAGCAGAATAAATGGCACAGTCTTTGACTTTTAGTTACTTTTAGTTCTGGCATAGTATAGTTTTAAAATGGGGGGGTTTTGTGCTACTCATCTTGGAAAATTTTGTTCTTTCAAGAAGTCCAAGTCTTCTGGGTATGACATAATTTGGGATGCCTGGGTGGGCATCAGGTGTTTGTGGATGGTGATCCCAATCTAAAAGCTGTAACACAAACTCAGTGGCATTACCTCTGCACTGAATATTTTCAGCAAATCTGTTTTTCTTGTTTTCTCTGCAGTCCATTATTTCAATTCCACCTTTGCCTACATGCTTTTGGAGAACACTTATGGTTGCTTGCATTACCATCAAGAGTCAGTAACTTGGAACATACTATTTACCACAATTAGCCTGATTTCTCTCTTGAGATCTTGATGTAGTTTATGTACAGCACATGATTTCTCAGGGACTAACAGTGGGATTTATCTCACCTAACTTCAGTTGTTTATGAGGCAGTCATCATAGCCTCTCTGTATAGTTCAAGAGAAAGAAATAAGCACTTGGATGGTGAAATTCATCCAACCTACTGGAAATCACTACTGCACAAAGAGATGACTCATACCCTGAAAATGCCAGTTCCTCTCCAGTGAATAGAAAGACAATCTAATCCAGAGTAAGAGCCCTAGCTATGCATCAGGACTCTGGTGGGCTCAATGCTGAGTAAACTCCAAACAAGATACTTCATGCTATAAGTAGGAGACAAACAGATATATTCAGAGAGGAACACTGTGATCATAAAGTCAGCACTTTGAGGCAATGACCTTAGCACAAAGTTTCTGAGGAAGATTTTTGGATAACAGTGAATTCATGTTGCAGATGGCTATGGGAGAACACATCCCAGATGAATGGACTGCACCCAGCAAAAGGAAATGTAGGCTTGGGGCTAAAGTCTTGTAATTTTATGCTGAAAGCTTATGGCATGGGACAGGAAGAAGTGGGAACTAAGGTTTCAATCTATAATAAAAGATTGAGATGAGCTACAAAAGATATTTATAGTGAAGAGAGATTGTGCACAATTCAATGAGAAACAGTGATATGGTTAAAGCCAGAGAGAAAGATATTTCATTAATCAAGTTGCAAGCTGATGAGAAGTTGGATTAAAGCATTATCTATGTGAATAGATGGAAAGGTTGTGTTGTTGACATTACACTGGAGAAAAGGTGTGTAAAGCAGCAGAAAAAAGACTGAATGAAAGAGTATACTAAAGCCACTGTTCTGAATGCCAAGAAACCAAAATATATTCACATCATCAGAGCTACTGCAATGTTCATTTTGACTGAGAAACATGGACTTATGATGTCAGCTTGAAATAAAGAAAAGCAAAAAACATTGCCACCAAAACCAAAACTGCAAATACTTTCCATGGAAGGAAATAGTACTGGGGCAACAATGACTCCAATGACTCTTCTCTAACAGAACTGTTCTTATTATTTTTCTTCTCAATTTTTCTTTTTTTTTTCTTTCAGTTTTGCTCGTCCAGGGAAAGGTTCATGGCTTGGTAAAGGCAACATGGAGGCAGGACCAGACCAGTCCAGTATGTCATTAGAAAATCTAGTGTTTGGAGCTGGCTACTGCAGACCTACTTCTTCAGAGGTAAGGAGGATGAACAATGATTTTGTACTTCCATTTGATCATACAGAGACTCCACATTATCCGTGAGGAACATGCCCTGGTTTATATTGCTAATAGAGGGATTTTGTTGGAAGAAGAACCTTTCAAACATTTATTCATGAACCACCTGGATTCTGGATACACACATCCTGCCTGTTCAGCCCTTACCTATACAAACCATCTCAGAAAGGTTCAAGACAAATGGCAATACCTCTGATTGTCAATGACAATTTTAAGGCAGGATTCACCTGACAAGGTGTCTGCTGTGAGGTGAAATTAATTATTCAGAAAAAGATCCTTGCTTTCAGGTCTTATATTCAACAGCCAGAGGACTTGAGTCATTATTAAGGATGTTTTGAAGGAAAGATTTTTGTCTGGACTGTTGAGTATTCTATATGTTGGTTGTATTGCCATTCTTAAGGTAGGTCCAGCAGTTATTATACGAGTTTGATACTACCTACCACAGATGAAAAGGAGATCTTGTGCAAGTTTTAGTACAAAAATGTTTATTTGGAAAAGAATGATTAATTGAGGGAAGGGGTTTTATTTATTTATTTTCTAACTACAAGGTAGGAATTGTTTTTGCCAGGAATGTTTCTTCATATGTAGAAACTCAACCCTTTAGCTTGGTAGGAAATCCTGATTCAGAGGTTCTAATTAACATGCAGCCCTCAGCTTCCCTCAACCTTTCCTGTTGAAGCTGTTTTGTTCTGTATAAATATTAAAAATATGCTAGCCTAGAGCAGTTGATGCAGAAGAACTAGCAAGGAATTAACTTAGGCTCAGAGAACATTTGGCCTGAGGCTGCTATCGGAACCATTAGGTCATTGTATGCTTTTGGCAAACAAACTGATCTCAACCTCTGTTTCTCTGGCAGACAGTCACATCACATAAATTTAAATAACTGATTCAAGTGTTTTTCTTTGTAGACTAATCTCTGTACAACTCTGTACATTATGCAGGAGAGAGGTTTCTTTAGAGAGTGGTTCCTATTTTTCATTACTGTTGCAGATGGAGTCATGCACTCTCTTGTAAGAAAGAAGCACCAATCTACTCTTGTTATAAAGTAGTGAGTCAATAAAATTCACTGGTGAATGTGGAAGTGGTTTAAGAAGATTTGATGGCAAGGTGAACTTGATTATTTACTGCATAAAGGACAAAACTGTTAGGGAGATCCTCCTGTTGAGACTTCAGGATCAGAAAGGACTCACTTGCTTTCTAAACTCCTTGAGAGAAGTTTTGTAGCAGCTGGACCAACTCTAGTCCCAGACTTGATCAATGGTTTATGTCTAAAGGATTATATATCCTTTATATTATATTATCCTTATATATATTATATATATATATAATTATATATTGCCTGCTGCATGTCCAAATTAGTAACTGTTGAATACCTTAACTCAAGAGATTCTACATTTTTTTTTAAAAACTACTCTAATTCAATGCAAGTGGCTATATCTAGGCTAGAACAATTAATATATCTTTTCTTCCAAGGCACACAAAGCTTTACTGGGCAGCAGGACTTGGGAAAATGAATTTTAAAGAGGGCTAGGTTAGGTCTTCTTTGTGTAGTGGAATGCTGTAAAAGAGTTAATGTTGGTCTATCCTGGTTTTTGTTTTGTTTTGTTTTCATGCCTACAAAGCTGAGTTTGGATCCTTCTACTTTTCATGTACATTTCTGTGTGTCCTTGATCTAAGAAAGCTCCAGGCTTAAGCTCTTAACATGTGTCTCCTGGGCGAGTGTCTTCTGTCTGATGTCTTCTCTAGGGAAGTCAATCTGATTATTCAGTTCTCTGTAAGACTGCAAACAATTGAGGCTTTCCTTTTTAGAGGTTTACCTATTGTGAGTGAACCAAGAAGAGCTTTTTTGTCCTCACAGACACATCCAGAATATTTTTCCAGAACACTTCAACTTGAACCGAAGCTTACAATGCATACAAACTCATCATTCCTATTGCACCCTCTTCCTTAAATGCAGGAGATGCATGAGTTAACCCTCAATGAATTAGTGATTCACTGTGTCTGAGGCACTTAATAGTTCTGCAGTTTATTCAGTTTCATAGGTTTGACACAAATTTTACAAAGACATGAAGCAGATTGGCTCACTAAACTAAACTTTGCCTTCACTAGTGTCATAATGAGTAGATAGACAAGTGGCATGGTGCAAAGGGTTTATGTGGCAAGGTTTTGACAGTGGAGGTGACTGGGAGCAGGGGTGACTTCTGTGAGAAAACCAGAAACTAGCCATCTCTATCAGACAGAGCCAATTCCAGCAAGCTCCAAGATGAACCCACTACTGGACAAAACTCAGCAGTGATGTTGGTAACGCCTCTGTGATAACATATTTGAGAAAGGCTAAAAAACATTGTGAAGCAACTGTGAGAAAGGAGAGTGAAAAAATGTGAGGGAAACACCTATGCAGACACCAAGGTCAGTGAAGAAGGAAGAGAGGAGGTTATCCAGGTGCCAGAGCAGAGATTCCCTTGCAGCCCATGGTGAAGATCATGGTGATGCAGATTGTCCCAAGGCATCCTGTGGAGGATCTCATACCAGAGCAGGTTGCTGTGACCTGAAGGATGATTTATTTAGATATACCTTAACAAAGATATTTGTTATTGAAGTAAGACTTTGTTTTGTTATCAAATAAATATGACAGAAATGCTTTTGTGGTCAAAAACAAGTAGAGAACAATCTATAGAATAAGAAAGTGTGCTAGTACTTTCTCAAGCTCTCGTCAGCCTATAACCTACACTTAAGGGAATATATACCACAGTGGATTAACAATATGTTCAAAATAGGATTATCTCTACTGCAGACTTGGGAGACCTAGTAGGATGAAACAAACTCATGAGCTGTGTGTGACTAGCTTCTCTCAGGGGCATATGAATTTGCCTTTGGGTGTGCTAAATTGCTTTTCCCTGTGAGGAAGTTCAAGAGGTTGTTTCAGATGTTACTAGGTCTGTATCTGAACGTCACACTGACTCATGCTTTCAGGTGATCTCAGCAGCTGTAAGAGATGGAGACTGAAAAATGTCTACAGATTCTACATCTACATTAAAATAAAATGTTTCCTGCAGAACTGAAAATTGAATGGTAACTTGCACTTCAGGAGATTTATGCCTTACCACGTACCATACACCTCTTCTGTATGCACTGCTATCAGGCTGGTTTAATGTCTTTGTAATGTTGTGCATCACATGCCTGCTGTGTTATAATCAAGTTGAGTCAATTACATACTTGGGGGTTAATAATAAACTGCACTCAGAATAATCTGATTTTCATTTTGATACCAGTTGCACTGCAGATAAATTGACTGCTAAATCGCCAGATTGATTAATCTTATAACTTCCCATTAATAAGGCACTGATGTTTGATAAGAAGTGTTCTTTTTACATCTAGCATTGATGTAGCTATCCCAAAAGAAATAAAGTTTATGCCTGGCATAATAGCAGAAAGAGGAGCATCATTGAAATAAGCTTGTGTTGTTGAAAAGGGTTCTTTTCCACAGAGAGTTTGCTAATATTGTCATCTGGTCACCATTATATGAAAAACCTAGGCTGTTTCAGCCTAACACCCAAACATTATTCAAACCCACATTTTTATGTAACAGAGTCATCATCTGTGTTTTATTCTTCTTCTATATAGTTAGGTTTCTTTGGCCACAATAATTCACTTTTTTAGCTCTTGAAAAAGGAAGGTTCTACATTAGAATATAGCCCATTAGGATCCACTGTGGGTGTTGGAGAAGGCCCTGAAATCCCTGTTTAGCTGGGAGAAGAGGAATGAATAGCTGAAAACTTCATTCCTCTTCAGACCTTAATGTAGATATTCCTGTTATCCCTTTTTGTATCTATTGGCACAGCACCCATCTTTCTTACTTAATTCCTTTGGAGAAACCTCATGGATTGGACCTTGGAAAAAAATTCTTTATTCAGAGGATGGCGAGACACTGGAACAGGTTGCTCAGAGAGGTTGTGGATGCCTCATCCCTGGCAGCGTTCAAGGCCAGGTTGGATGTGGTCTTGGGCAACCTGGACTAGTGATTTGCAACCCTGCAAATATGCATAATTATTCTGAAATAGTAAGAGAACTGATACACTCTTCTTTATAAGATATAATGACAAGTATCTTTAATCAGTGTGTTCAGGGCGCCATTTTTGATAATTACTGAAGAAGTCTTTAATCATCAGTTGCCTGAAGATAAATGGCTGATCTTTAGAAAGTAAATTATTTCCTAACTGTAGCAGAAAACACGGTAACTAATAATGTGACAATAACTGATTTCTCTAATCATGGCAATATTTCTTTTCTGTGACTCTTAGTTTTTGATCTGGCATATGCAGGGTACATCAAGACAATGACCTGCATTATGATAGAGTTCAAAACTGAGATTAATTTGAGATTAGGCCTAAAACATGATGTTGAAAATACTTTGCGATCTTTTCACTGTGGGTGTTCAATGAAAATGCCATGAAGACATCTGGAAATTCTTGTGAGACTCCCTACAGAATGGTGATATAGTCTCCTTCTGGAGAAAATTCTCAGGAATTGCTCATATTGGACTAAAAATTAATTGCTTTTGAAAATCAATAGAATTTGCATAAGAAGTTTCACTTTTCATATCTATTTTTCTCCTATTTTTCTGCAGTGATTGTGTATTGGAAAGAATCAGACTTCTGCATTCATTTTACTAATCTTGCTGTTTCTCTGCATAGCACTGTGAAAAAGTCAGATCACACCCAGACTTGTGTAACTAAAACAAAGTTGTTTGTGGCTGATTTAGAGTAGTTGTGACTAGAGCACTAAAAGGAAGACTGAGCATGGAAAATTTATTTCTCTTTCACAGCTACTATTACAGTTAGTATGCTGAAGAATTTATTTGCCTTCCTTCACTATAATTTCTGACTTAGGGGCTGAAATCCACTGATGTGGTTTGTAGAGTCATTCACATGACAGACATTCCTTAATTAATCTTTCTACAGATTTCAGCACTGATTTTTGAGGAAGTTTATGGGAGGGTGCTTGCATAGATTTTTCATTTCTCTTCCCTGAAACAGAGTTCACAAGCAGCAGGAAACAGCCTTTCTACACTCCACTTTAGGAAGTGGACTTGGCTGCTCTCTACCTTTTGATAGAGTGCTCTATGATTCTGTTTTTCTTTCTTCTCAATATTTTTCCCCCAGTGGTACTTTTTTGAAAAATTATTTTCGTCTGCCCTAAAGAACACTGCAATAATTCCCACTGACTGACAATGAGAGAGTTCTTGAAAGGAGACTTAATTAACTCTCACAGCTTCTGAGCTGACAGCCTTTCCAAAAGGAGCACAGATGCCAAAAACAGCGCAGTCAAGATCCATCATCTGGAAGCTAACCCTTTGGTACTGGCAAGTGTCCCAGACAACATCTCAGGGACTATGGAAAGAGACAAGAGATTCCCTCTTTTTCCAACCACTTTGTCTTGTTTTGTGGAAACAAATCTTCAAGTCACAGCAAGAGCCTGTACCACTATATGTCTGTTCTTTGATGACCTTAACCAACAGTTATTGTAATCTCATACATTTTTGTTTGGTCTTGAAACAATCTGCAACATCTCTGTTGGGATTAGCTCTACCTGGCATTGGCAGACAGAGCTGGCTGCTGAGAAGCAAGAGTGAAAGGACAGAATGGTACCTCCAAAGCAGTGTTGGTTGTGTTTCTGAGTGTGGTAAAGCACTATTTCTGCTCTCTGAACTGAATTTCTTTTGTAAACACATATAGTTTGACTCTCTAGAGCTGCCAGTCAAACCTTTTTTCTCCTCTACTGAACTTGCAAGTGTTTTATTTAAAGCCATAAAATGTTGGCCTGGGGAAACAGTTGTAAGCTACTCATGGCTCATGAAATTTGATTGTCTTTGAGTGTAAATTACTGGAGGTCTGGTATACATATTATGCATAATCCAGCAGGTATATACTTGGCTAGGAGAATGAGCCTGTGAAAATCTAATACTTATGCAAATTTATACAGCTTCAGCTATTCAAAAGTTCCCTGATTTGTTGCAGTAAATTACAGTAAATTAATATAATTGCCTTAAAGTAACGTACCCAGGAAAGTTTCTGATTAACCATTACTCCTGTTTCGGCGTTAAAGTAGAAATTGTGGATTTCTGAAGTGAAAAAAAGGACTGGATATAGTTTCATAATTGGCTTTGCAATTTGATGTGTGTTTGCATGCATGTCAAAGAGCTATTAATGATTTATTGCCTGAGAGTGTCATAAGTGAAGAACTCAGGAATACAGCATAATGTCAGCATTAGATGTTGAGCTGTTTCCTGTAGCAAAAGGTATAGAAGCCACATCCCCCCATATCAAAGAAAACAGACCAGCATGATAGCACCTATGCCAAAGAGGAGCACTTCTTGTGCAAACTATTTGCAAGAGGGAAGGTCCTGTAATCAGAGCTGTAAATTGTTATTTTAGGGTGTGATCAGTTGAAATAAAATAATAGTCCAGAAAAAAACCCAAACAAACAAAAAACCAAACCCCACCACACCAGGATTTTCAGGATTTGAATCGTTGCTAAGAGAAAAATACAATACATCTCATTAAGTCACTTTGCAACTTGAATTATCTGAGTGATGGGACTCTCTGAACTACACAATTAGAAAAAAAAATGGGAAAGAAATAAAAATTGTTTTTCTTACTTGGTTTTACAACAAGCCTTAGAGTGCAATCTTGCAAGAGATCTTCTGTTGATTATTAATGGGCAAAATTCAGTTAACTTAAAAAATTGCATATTTAGAACCAATAAAAGGATTCTTTTCCCTCCAGTTTTATAGACTTAAGATATCTAGTATAACATATTGCCAAAAGGTGCTTTTGTGAACTTCTCAGGGTTTGCCACAATTGTGTAAAATTACAGCACTGACAATTCCTGCAGTCCTCATTTGGAAAGGATGGGAACAGTGAGGACTATAGCTTAAACCCTTATTTGGGGAACAAAATGGAAGACTTTCCTGAAGGCATGCAATTTCCAGAGTTGTCAGGGCTTAGTTTTGGATTTTCTTTTCTTTGTTTACCTCTGTCTCCTGTGACTGTTTAATACTTAATTGTGATCGATTGCAAAACACAAGGCTTGTTGGACTTCTGTTCTGATCCAGGTTGACAGAGTTTATAAAAACCAGCTTACATCTTTGGGGAAAAATCTGAAGTCAGTCATGAGCCTAGCAGAATGAGAGGGATATGCAAGAACATTTGCAAATAGTTGTAAAAAATAATAGTGTTATCAACAGAGACATGATTTCTTCCTACCTGCATATGACTCATGGGAACCTACTTGGTAACACTCTGGCTGTGTAACAGGCTGGAAGAAACAATAAAATAAAGAAATCTGCCTTGGTAGTGAAATGTCAAACTGCTTAAAAAGTGAACCTACAAAGGTTGAAGTGATTTGTCACTGCCAGAAGAAAACTAAATATTTCCTCTTTAGCCTTTACTTGACACTGTTACTAATATTTAAATTTACCAAGCTGAGAAAGGGATCAGAAATAGTGTTATGATTGTTCTATTTTTTATCTCCATTTGTGAAAACAAAGCTAATCAACCAACATACAGCAACTGCTCTGTTTATAGAGATCTTCACAATGAATTCTGGGAAAAGCTCTCAAATAGATAGATTTGGGTGGGTATGGTTGGCACTGTATCCTTTCTCTCCTATGAGACTCTGTGTGATCAAGAACTAAACTGATCCACTGTTTCAGATATTTCTGACTGTAATTTCAGAAGCCAAGCTAGCTGAAGTAGTCTTGAAATGTGAAACCACAATAACTAGATAATTTGTAATCACTATTAACAATACCTTTTAAATGAAGAAAAAAGAAAGGAGGGGAAAAAAAAGAAGTCTTTCATTTTACCCTGAACAAGGAAAGACTTTCTCCCTAAGCTGACCTAACACATTCATTTTTTTCCCCAGGTTGGGCATCAAACTGTAAAATCAATTCCTGTAGCTCTAGTCATACATGAACAGAGATCCAGTCCTGAAGTCACTTTCTCTCCAGTGGAGACTGGCAGGATTTAATAGAGCCTGGAATTTCTAAATAGGAAACTGTAGCCCTGTCTGTTGCTTTTATTAAGTAAAGAGCATTTCAGAGTGACCATTTGCTCTGGGTGTGTGCATCAGAAAGCAACACTGAGCCAAGTAGTTTGGTGCATTCAGTATGATAGAAGTTCACTGTGTTTAACAGCATATTGTGCCAAACACTATGAGAGAAATTGCATCTGCAAAAGAACTGTTTTAACTAATTTGTTTGTCGGTTCCAAAGTAGCCCACATGCTTTGGCAAAGTATCTTCATTTAGCTCTTGTATCAGCCATAGCCATACCTCCCTGCAGGAAACACTGTAAGGACAACACAAGATTGGACCTTCACTTGCACATATCCTGGCTTCCATCTCTCCAGTTCTTATTTTTTCTCTAAGAGAATTTCCAAGCTCACACTAGACCCAGGCACACACATGCTCTGGGACTGGTTGTCAGTTTCTTGGAGATAACAGATACCTCTGGGTGAAGAGTCCAAATCATTACTTCTGAAACATTTGTACTACTTGAAGGAAGAAAATATCTATTTAAATGCAGGATTCCCTGCAGGTCTCTCCCTCTGCCTGCCTCTAGAAAAAGTAGCTCAGAAGATCTTTCTGAGCATTTTTTTTTAAATAGAAAATATATAAAATATTATTGACTTATTTATGATGTACTTCAGATTGAGAAGTGACAACTGCTATATAAAAACAGAGCCTGTTAATCTTTGAGTGTTGTTTTTATTGCCATTGATGTTTCAGTATTTCCAGGCTAGCATGAATATAACCACCCAATTAAAACTTGGTCACTGCCTCAAAAGCTGGAGAATTTTAAAAGTAAGTTAAATTAGAATCTGTTACCTCTATGCCTTAAAACACCACAGCTCACTAGCAAAGGACAGCTTGAAACTGTATGAATTACTTCTGTTTTGTTAGTAAGCATTGGAGTGGAACTTCCTTGCCTTACTCTGAATTGTTTGTATCCAAGCTTCTGCTTTAATTTTCCTACACAGTCTGTGGAAAGCAAGGAACATTTTTAGGGGATAATGTTGATTAACATCAGCATTTGAAGTAAAGGGGATGAGCTGTGCTCCAAAAATACCCATTTTTCTCTGTGTGCTATGAAGTAAGTCAAGAGAGATAAATCAAGCTGGATATGTTTACAGTGCAAATAGAAAAGTTTTGTTAGATACTAATCTCACCATTCCTATGTAAGAAAACCAGGACATATGTTAGAGCTTGGATTATTGCTGCCTGTGTAATTAATTGCAAAATCCTGGGAAGTACACATTTATTTATTTATTCATGATTTTAGTATCAGACAGTACATAACATTGATATAAGGAGAAAAATTCCTCTTCCTGCTGCTTAACCTGCATGATTACATAGCATAAAGCTATCTACACCCCAGCCAGAGAAGCAGCTGAACATATCCTTCCATGTAACTATGTATAAAACCTGAATCAAAACATTGTTATTTTCTGTTGTCCTGAGTGCCAGTTCTAATGATGCTATTGAACAGGTTCTTCTACATATGTCAGTGTGTATATACAGGTGGGAGAAACAAAAAAATGTTATCAAATGTCCTTTAAAACTTGGCTGATTTTATGTCTGTTGCCTGCAGTGATGTGTAATAACAAGGCAGTTCTTCAGCTCAGGGGTCCTTGTTTGATCACAGCAACAGGATTTGCTTTCCTTATCTGTGAGTAAGCAGCATGGACTCCCTTTAATCAGAAAATACATTGTACTAAGGCTAGTTTTGATGTCTCCACTGTTATTTTATTTGGAAGATCCAAATGTACACCATATGTATGTTGATTTATAAAGATTAAATTTACATTGACAATTATTTTCAAACAATTTGAAAATCAACCAGGGTTTTTTCTGCCATAAAATAATTATTCAGTAATTCTAAACCATTTCTGAACCAAAAGATACTTGACTGTGCTTTGTGAAAGTTCTACACACAGACTTAATAATGAGATAGAGGTATGGGCTAATATATGTCATTCTCATACACATTTCCAACAGAGGAAAAGCATATGACTTTTTTGTGCCAGATGATTCAATGCTCATCTTGGAAGAAGTATGACTCCTGTCAGACACCTGCTCTCACTTTCATGAGACATCTTCCTCAGTGCTTAATTTACAGCTAAAGAAATATTTTTATGGCTTTAATGTTCTCTCTGATGATCTATAACTCCAGAGATCAGGTGAAGGAAATTGAAGTTTTTCCCTTCTTATTCATCATGATCAGATTTGTTTAAAGACTTCTAAAGAATGCCCTGTGTATGCTGTTCATGAAGAGCTGTCATGAGTGTAGGCGTGTGATGATATATAGGATGTTACTTGACCTCCACACAGTAGGTTCAGTTTTCAAAGTGACATGGGAAATAGACTTCAGATAAACTAAGACTTCAGTATTTGGCTTAATTTCTATTGAATAGAATTTAAAAAAAATTGTGACATGTCCCCTAAAAGAAAAATTCTGGAAAAAAATTGACAGCAGCAAACCAAAACACTTGTGCATGGAAGAAAATTTGTTTTGTTTTGGACCCTTAAACTGTGTAATATACTGCTATTTGAACATGATCTTGATGACAAAAAAGGCCAGAAGTATTATTTGAAATGGAAAATCAAAATGCTTTGTTCTAAGAGTGTCAATATAAGATATTTGGAACTTTGTCACTGCTTCACCAAGCTTTTCTCCTAGAAGAACGTTAAAGGAAATCACTGTGATCTGTGAAGCAGTTTTGTTTTACTAGAAGGGTAATTTTTAGATAGAAATTTTTCTATCAAATATTTTGTTGGCCTCTCCTTTTCAGCTGCTTGTGATTAAGAAATCTATAGTTTCTGTTTTAAACTTTCCCTAGGGAAGTATACCTTGCCTGGAGGTGCTTAAAAAACCCCCTATAGATGTGGTACTTAGGGACATGGTTTGGTGGCATGATGGTGACAGGTTGATGGTTGTACTTGATGACCTTAGAGGTCTCTTACCACCTTAATAATTCTGTGATTCTGCAAACAGTAACTTACAACACAAACTCTGAGACACAACCTTTAGAGCTGATCAAGATTATTCTTTTCTACCTCTTCAGAGGATGTCTCTTTTGGAGCCTGATGGTTCCTGGTTTTCAAAGGTCTCAAGTCAAATACTTCTTTCCTCTGAATTTTGTACAAAGTGTAAATCTAAAGTCACTAAATCTGACTCCAGCCTCAAGTATTTTTTTCTAATGCACTGTCATCCCAATGGTTCTGACTATTGTCCTTTATTGACACTTTTGATTAGTGTTACTGATGTCATGTAAATGAAAGGTAAATATAATCATGATTTTATTTTTCTTTTATTTTAGAGCTTTAGGTAATGAACCATAGCAAACTAATAAATCAATACAAGCAAGGCAATTAATTAAGTTGATAGAATCTGCACATGCAGGTGCATCCTAGTCTAATATATCTGGTTTTCTTACAGTTGATTCCAGGTCTCTTTTTCTTTTTTGATGGAAGGTACTTAATTTTTGCAATGTTCCATAACTATTTCTTCCATAAGCATGTTGTTTTCCTGTTAGTGGATATTACACAAATGAGGCTTATAAGAGCTGGCTTATGTGGCTGTCACTCATCTCTCAAGAAAGTTCTGTGTTCACAGATCTGCTGCAGACAGATGGAGAACACAGAGATGTATTGTTTTTCTGCCAGACAGGATCAAGGTTTGTGTACCACACCTGTTACCCTTAGTCTACAAGTCTATTAGATAATTATTTAAAGTCCCTTTTCTTTCAAATACTGCCCATTATGGCCATGCCTTTAGGCATTTAATGTCTTGGGAACTTTTTCCTGTCTCTCAAAGAAGGCTAAATTTAGTCACCATTTAAAATCAGTTGCTGGGAGCACTGGCAGAGTTACACAGACATCATGACTGAATATCCAGTGTTTGCTGGGGAAACCAGGCTAAGAAGTAAGAATGTCACCACAGAATGACATCCAAAGGGTTGTCACTGTGGACTTTGATGTCTTTGAACTATGGTATGATTTCAGATTTGCCAGTAGTGCACATGGACATTAATTCACTGGTGGTCCAGAAATCCCTCAGTTAATCACCTATATGGATGGGAATAGATCAGCTTGAGAGAAGGTGGCAACAGCTAGAAGCAGTATTAAATCATTGCTGTAAAATCTTTCTGAGTAGGAATTTCAATCAGACCCAGAGATTCCTTCAAGCAGCTCCTAGAAAAGCTGACCAGTACAACTTGGGTGCTTTGGTATAGTGATAAACACCCTAGGTGGTCAGTCTGGCTGTCCCAGAGATTCTGACTGGAGCTTCCTGATGCAGACATGTCTAATCTGAACACAGATAAGGCTCTTCAGGATGGTCAATAGGAAATATTCTTGTAGAGGCCTTTTTAGAACAGTCTTTCATAAACAGCTAAAGTATTAATGAGATGTTTCATATGTAGTTTTAAGATACTCAGTAACAACATGTGCTGGACTGGTCACACAGGACCACAGCCCTGGTGGCACAGGAATTCAACAGAACAACAGTTAGAGGAGTCTTACCTGAAACAGTTGAAGACCACTGTAAGGTCTCCTGCAGTGAAGACTTACATCATCTTCTGAACAGCAAGCAACTGTCCTGTTCAGGAGATTGGATTCCCATCCAGGTGTTTCCTGATGCAAAGATCCCAGAGATTAGAGGGATTTGGTTGGTTGGTTGAGTTTTTTAATAAATACTTTGCAAATACAAATGTTTGTGAAATAATTAACAAGCATAAGATAACTAACATAATATAAGTTGTATGATATAACTCCTGGTTCCCTTCCTGGTTTGCTTTTGTATTTCTTTAATTATAAAATACAAATATCTTTTTTCATCATTTGTGTTCCTAGAAAAAACAACACAAAGACAAAATCCAAAACAACTTCTGCTCATATGCCTCAGTCATATCCCTAATTACTAGAAACTGATATCTTTTAATCCTCTTTCTTTTCTCAAGAACTGATAAAGAGGTGTAAACACTAATGGATTTTCTCAGCCATAACTATAGTTTCATTCTCAACCATCAAATAACAGGAAATCTCCTGTCTTAGAAAACAGTCTCCAAAGTGGAGATGAAGAATCTCCTTGGTCAGTGAGCTTAAAGCTAGAATAAAATTAATATGGTAGGTGACCAATATGGGTCAAGAAGAACAAGCAAATACTGTGCTTTCAGAAACTACATTCATCTAGTGAAGCTGAGATTTATTCCTGTTTCAAGCAGTCCTCTAGCTCTTCACCAGAAGTAACAAAGTAGGCTACATCTGCCTGCCAATGAAATACTGCTGGAGACAGCAAAACTTGCCTATTTAGTCTGAAATGGCTTTTTAGCATCTTAAAATTCTTAACAAACAATTTGAATCTGAATTGTGAAATGCTGTTTCAAATTAGATGAAATGTAAAGAGTCTGCTTTACCAGCTGTTAGTGGTATTGTTCAACACTGCACAGAGTTAGCATAGCTTGTGGAA
Organism: Galbula dea; assembly: GCA_013399015.1. Taxonomy (NCBI): domain Eukaryota; kingdom Metazoa; phylum Chordata; class Aves; order Piciformes; family Galbulidae; genus Galbula; species Galbula dea. Next base: position 685,779 of record VWZX01004381.1, on the reverse strand, counting down.
TCACTTTAATAAAAAATAAATACAAACAACTTACTGCATATTACAAAGCATAAAATCCAATTGGTGCCTTTTGATATTGGATTCAGTACACTGGAAGTGGATATTCAGGAATTGTTCTCTACATTTGAATAACAGTTGTCATGAACTTTATTTAATTACAGTGTTTGCTTTTCTCAAGTAATCTTTCTTTCTCTTGTTATAAAAGTACATTTATAAACTAATACACTCTAATTATAGGAGAAATTTGTTGACTGAAAAGAGAATTACACAGGAAAACTATTCATTTAAAAGGCTGATTTATTTATCTATATCCATGTTGTCAAGAATGTTTAGGTTTTTTTGGGGTTGATTTTGTAGGTTCTTTTACATGGCTCTGTAAATCTAGAAAAATAACCTCTTAGAGGACATGATGGACAAAGGACAGCAATGGTCCAGTGCTGGGATCTAGCTTCACAAAACATGATCAAATCAAAGTGAAGCAGTTGCTTTTATCTGGCATTCAACAAGGCTTTTCCTTTGTGTCAGCACTCCTCAGTAAACTGAGGAATGGAGTAATTAAGGCTATATGTACATGATTCTTCATGACACCCTGCAAATACACCTTAAGTGATATGTCCTTTTTTATATATTGGAGAGGGACTTTTTAGGATGTCATGTAGTGATAGGACTAGGGGAAAAGGATATAAACTAGAGGAGGACAGATTTAGATTGGCTATTGGGAGGAAGTTCTTCACTGTTAGGGTAGTGAGACACAGGAACAGGTTGCTCAGAGAGGTTGTGGAAGCCTCATCCCTGGAAGTTTTTAAGGCCAGGCTGGATGGGGCTCTGGGCAACCTAATCTAGTGGAAGGTGTCCCTGCCAGTCATGGGAGATAGAACTAGATCCCAACTCTGAAAATTCTATGATTCTGTATGTGTACACTTCAGAAAATTAGCAGCTCTATTTCATCACTGTGCAGCAAGGAACTATAAACCATTTAACACTTACTCAGTTGCCAAGGAACGTAGCTCCTGTGCTTCTCAGCAGCAGCAAAGCTCGCCAGTGCAGTGCACTTTGAGGTTTCCTGAACCAGACAAACCTCAAGGAAGTTGAGAGTTCCACCAGAAGCCAGCAGATGCAATGAGAGAAGGTGGCTGACAAGACCTGTTGCTGAGACAAACATCTCCAGTTCACACAGAAGGACATGCAGAAAAGTCTCTGTAACTCTTCCAGCTTGACAAGGAAGCACTGGTATCAACCCAGCAGAAAACCCTATCCTCTCTGACCTCTGCACTCTCCATGACTGATGCAGCTGACCCAGCTGCAGGGTGTGCCCTACCCTTATACCAGTATCAGATGACATCAGTGACCACACCTGTGGGAGACACAACCAAGAAAAGGAACTCCTTTGCTTAATGACAGAGCTCTGGGGGGAGGTGAGAAGGTTGAGGAGTATTAAGTAATTAATTAACTTGGGGGTATTTTGGTAGTTTGTTTTCACCTAGGATCAATACAGCTGATGTTCTTTCAAATATAATGGCAACCCCCCCTCAATACTTAAAGCAAATCCTTGCAGAGTCTGCAGTTATCAGCATTATTTGCTGCTGTTTGCATTATTTTCCTGACTCTCTTTTTTCAACACATCTTGGCTTTCTTGATCTATTTTGCCTCTGATGATCTTGGTACAGTGGAAGTCATACTTTTCTCTGGTTCCAGTACTATTAGCTTCTGTGTTGTCATCCATCTTTGCTGTCAGAGTATCTTTAGGTGGTACGTCTTGAAGTGAAGATTTGTCAGGCTTTCATTTGCTCCCCTAATTTTAGAAAGCAGAAAAGGGCAAAAGCCAGAGATAGAGTCTACTGGTTCAGACAGAAAGGGTCTTGGAAAAGGAAATCAATGAAAAATCATTTTACAACTAGCATAGAAAAGCCTGTCTACCTACAAAGTACTGAGATTAAAATAACAGTAGACCAAAGGAATTAACTCAAAAGGTCATGAGAAGCTTTACAAAGGAAACTAACACATACTTTTACAATGGATATTATAAACCCAGTGCAGCCAGCATACTTGGTGCAGCTGGGATTGTCAGCTTCAGTATGACCTTTTGTTTTAATTGTAGTTTTGTCTTAACCACAAGTTAACTAACTTTCCTCTTGATTAAAGAAACCCAGATGAGTTAATGAGATAATGAGTTGTAGCCACTGATTTTCCTGAATGTTAGTTCTACAGCAGTGTTTTACTTCAGAATTTGCTATGTTTTTCTTCAGCATGTCCTGTTACTGAACTGGGTTTGTTATTATTGTGCTCTGTACTTTTCTTTCAGGCTATGAACTAGGAGATAGGTGACTACCTAAATAAATTCACAGAAGAAGATACAATTAAAATACCAAATGTGAAAGGTTTGCAATCTTCAGGTCATCCCAAAGGAAAACATTTCTTGACATTTCTCATCTTACTGAACAGTGATGGATAAGCTGATTTAGCAGCAACAGTTTACAATGGCATCATCTGACAGATGTCTGCCCTGCTGGGGTCTCTGCAGATGAGGATGCACAGACCTTAGCTCACATTAGCTTAAACTGTCCCTGAGGTGGCTTTAATAATCTCTGGTATGTCCTGCTCTGCCTCCTGTACGCGTGTGACACTTTCAGAAGAAACAGTCCTGTGAGAGCAGTAATGCCTTAAATCACTGAAGGACCAGAAATTTGAGCTTAGTGTCTATTTTTTATTGTGCTGACTTTCCACTTTGACAAGATGATTTTTCAGCTCAGGGTGGATGTTCACATTAAACAGCAGGGTTTCAAAGTCTGCTGCCATTTAATAGGGTTTCATCAAAATGCTTCAGCTTAATGATATGGCCTCTTACTTATGTGCAGCACAACATGGACTGTGTCTGTTTGGCATTGTCTTGAATTGTGACTGTGCACTGCTGTTCCTCCCATCTGACAGTATTCTTGAAGCACAGCACTTTTTTGGTTGCCACAGATTTTCCTCCCAGAGAGCTGGGAGAGGAAGAGAAAGGAGGTCTGGGAAAAATCTTTTCAGGCCTCTATGCACACATATGTAGCATCCATATCTTACAATAATTGGGATAAAGTTTATACTTTGATGGACAGAAGTGCTACAGGAAATTTGACTTGTCTGTCGTGGTTCTACTCAGAGCTCCTGATTCTATGTGTCTAGAGTGTAGAACATGTGGTCAGTTGTCCTATGCTTCCTTCATAATTAATGGGAAGAAATGGCCATAGGTCAGTTCCTTGATTTTAGAAGTCAATTTTATGATGAAAACAATCCTGCCCCAGCAATGTCTTAAGCCATTCTCTCATGTCCCAACAGAGGCAGTAGCTCAGAAATAGGTATCTATGTTAACGTGTGTCTTCCCTTCAGAGCTCAGAATTTTCTCACTGCCTGCTTTTAATGAAGATATTTGACAGTCTTTCTCCTTATGTGTTTTCTCTTGAAGTGGAAGATATAAAACTGGAACCCTTTTCTGTGGGAAACACACCAAGTTAGTCTTTATTCACTTTGTACTAGAAGATGGCACTTCTTTAAGGAGGGAGTAGAAGGAACAGCTTGTGTGGACTCAGTATGTTCCTACTTATGCAGAAAACCAACATTACTTTGGAGGACTGTGCCGTATATATGCTTTTGTTTTCCATGCATAAACACCCCCAACACAGTGACCTCAATCCTAGAGTGTCTTTAGAGTACATAAATATAAGTTGGTATTTAAAGTCTTCAGGAGACAGGTTAGTAGGGTAATGACTCCAGGTGTCTATTGCTTCTGCATGGTAATGTGTCTGAAACTAATTTGGGGGGGACTTAAAGAGTCTTCAGATATGTCTGACCTTTTCTGGATTTTTTGATCTGCCAAATGCACATCAGTGCATATTGTGTGGCTTTCTGCCTTTAATTTGTCTAAAGGCTATATTTCATGTGTCTTAGCTTGGGCTGGGATGTTTCTTTCATCTTTCTCATGCAAATCTTCAAGATGTTAACTAATATTCTCTGGTAGACACAAAGAGGACTGTTCATTTTGACTCACAGAGAAAGGGCTGATGATAATTGATGGAGTTGGTTGTTTGTGAAGGTTTCAAAACCTCTAGCCTCAGCATGAATCTATTTTACTCTCATCATGGACTACAGAAAAAGGAAGCATAAAGAAATGCTGCTGGAAACAATAGGAAACTGGAAGTGGATTTATATTCAATGTCATGAAAAATGTACTTTTTTATAACCCATTGCTGGGTTTTTAGGCAGAAATTACTCTGCATTTAAATGCTACACTGATGAGCAGAAGGAAAAATGTGAGAATTTCCAAGTTCATATCAATACTATAACCTGGTGTTGTGCAAGACTGCACTTTTATTTTCAGCCTTTCTTGGCATAGATTATTGTTTAAAACTAAAAATGTAATGGGAAAGCACAACTGCAGGAGGGTTCAAAAAAATCTGTGAATTAAAGATGATGAAAATCTGTATCAGTTAGCTCTGTTTTAAATTCTTTGGTGTTTTCCCATTTCTCTTATGGTGTGTTTTCAAATTTTAAATTGTGCAGTGTGAATTTCAGATATGAGTAATTTATACAGAAGTGAAAACTCTTGATTTATGGCACCCTAATGCAAACTTAGCTTATGTTCTAAGTCTAAATGTGTTGTTTGGGAAATTTTGGTATTAAACATGCTGTGATCTGCCTAATTACATATCCTCCCACAAGAGATATACTAATACAGACATTGAGTACAAAGTGGCTCATATTTGTTGATAGGATAACAATGCCATCTGCATTTTTTTTTTCACTAATACCTTTAGCAACACATACCATGATACCATCAAGCTACAACCTTTGAAGAAAGGGATAAGAAGATATGAGGAAAATGAACTCTATAGTCCTTTCTACCTCTCCTCCTATAGCAGAGAGGGCAAGTTTTGTTCAACACTGCAGGGAGACATTGACTCCAGAGTGGGAAGGACAGAGACTGGCTTCTCTGTTGGACTCTTTGGACTGAGGGTCTTTGTATGTGTGACAGCATTGTTGGGAAACAATAGTTTAGGTATGGTTTGGGCAAAATGTACATGTAGAACAAGATACTATCAGGATTACACATCCAGGTAGTTAAGTGGCTAGGAGTTAGGTATGGTTAAAATCTTGTGTGCCAACTGCTTGATTAGAAATGAAAGCCTGCCCAGAGCTGGATTTTTGTGGGAACCTCTAAAACAAATGGAGACCATGAATTTAATCTCTGTATCTTCTTTTCTCTGTGCTTTTGTTATATAGGGCAGTTTTTATGTCCCATCTGAAAACTGCATGCAGCATGCATACAAATGGCATAAGGATCTCTGTCTTCTGCTCCTGAATGCTCAAAGAGGACTTCACATGTACTACACCCTCATAATGAAGGAGATTCCTGATTTACCACAGCTGAAGCTGGGTAAGTGAACACAGTTAAGATCACTAAATATTTTGCAGTGCTGCATTTTCAATACATATTTTACTACCAAAATTCTTGTGCTGTTCAGAGATATAAGAGGATTTTTGTCCCTTTTTTCTGATCAGTGCTAATTTTGACACACTGTTAAAGACAAATGTCTTACCAGCTTCTGCAAATCCTTGAAAGGATGTAGCCTGATATGTACAGGGATAAAGTGCTTTTACACATCTACAAAATGCTTGCCTTACAGTGATTTTTGGCTTCAGTTTCTTTTTGAAGACTTGAACTTCTAGTTCTGAACTGACATCAAATCTAGGGGAGACTCTAGAATATTCTTTTCCTGTTGAGCAAACATTTTCTTAAAAACTGAAAAGGAAAACCTAAAAAGTGAGCATTTTTGAAACATGTTCCCTCACTTATAATTTACAATGTGTTTCTTCCCTGCCAATGACATAATTGCAACTTGCTCTTTAAAATAATTCTGCTTTTCTTCCTAATTCAATTGTTTAATAGATTTTCTGGGTTTGACAGAAGCTTTTTTTGGCTGGTCAGGCCTGTTAGGTCCAGTGTGCAAGGGCTGGCTGGCTAGATTTCTGGGATGGAGCCCTGTAAATTGTGTTTAGTCATGTTTGTAATGACAGCATGACCTTCTGTGAAAATGAGACACATCCCTGACTAATTCCTGCTTTCCCACCTGCTTCTTTGAATTCAAAGAATGTAGTTTATTATTTCACAACTGTGTTTTTGTGTCTGCATTTCTTGAAGCTATCAATTTATTACATTGCAGAGGTAATTATATTAAGAAAATCAATTGCATTGGCCAGCAGATTTTAAAAGGGAGAAAAAACCCATTTTCTGTATATTTTTTCAATATATTTTGCTATATAGTGCTTATATGCAAGAACTGTCAAACATAATACATTAAGCTTTACAGACTTATGGACTTGATAGCTCCTATTTTCCACTTCATGTCTTTTTCCCCAACATATATTTCCCTTTATGGTAGCCTAAAGCTCATAGATTGGGAAAAGCACATACTGCATTATTTAATCCTGTTGCAAGAAAAAAATCCCAAAACCAAACAAAAATAAACCCCAAAACCCCAAACAAACAAACCAAAAATCCTCAAAACCAGCCCAGTATTTAAATTTGCAGCTTCTGAGCTCTCAGAATCCAAAATGTAACAAACATCATGCTTCAGGCATCTTGGTTATCAGGTGCAAATAAAGGATGATTTGTGTCTCACCTGGGCAGGTTTCTATGTTGGGAGATGGCTGAGTATGTATGGTTGGTCGACCACAAGTTTAGAACAACCCTAGAGCACATATTTGCTTTCTAAATACAATTAGTTCATTTTTCAAATCACTACTAGTGCTGAAGCTGGCACCTGATTTGTAAATGTACTTGTTGTAAGGCATGCAAATTTGCTACATGCAAATACCCTGTTTAACCACTGGAACAGAATGCTGTTTGAATCATTTCATCCACAGTTTGAAAGTCTACTGAAGTCTTCTGACACCTGTTGCAAAACTCAACAAAATCATGGAGTGTAAGATTAATGCAGTATGATGAATATAAAGCAAATTCTTGTATCTGTCTCCTTACAATCATTGGAGAGAAACAGGCCTGTTTAGAATGATAAACTATGTTGTCTGACAAGTTGTACTTTCTGCCTTGTGATGGCATTAACTGTACCGGGTAATTGCTCATTTTTCCCCACTAACCAGGGGGAGAATGTAAATGACTTACCCAGTTGTAAGCATCTTTATTGGTCTGATTAGCCTTCTAAAGATAAATCTGAGACTATAAATCTCTACAGACTTGTGTTTTTTTAGCTCCCTGGGTAGTAATAAAAAAAATAATAGCCTAGTTTAGACATTAAAAGTGAGAATGATTGTTTCCCAGATTTTACCAGCTGAAGATGTGTTTTTTTCTCAAAGTGTTACCCTTCTCAGTCTCTCCTTTCCCATTCCTTCTTGCTATTTAAGAAGAGCCATTTGTGGTCTGGGGAGGGGACTGACCTGTTGGTTGTTCTGCTTTGTTTCTTTAGGGACACTGTTAGAAAGTTCCACATGGCAAAATCAAGCCACTAGAGTTGGAGAGTTGATTTATGTCCTCCTTTGCCTTAGAGTCTGCACTACATTTGAAGTGGAATTTCTCTGTGCTGGATTCTCTCAGGACTACCTCAAAGCACTGATGCTTGCTGTATTTGTGGAGAGGTACTTCACACTCCACAAGGCAGTAGAGAGATTGCCAGTATTTTACTAGTCTGATATTGCTTACACAATCCTGTGTAGCACAACAGGGAGAACCATTTCTTGTGTATCATTTGTTCTGACTTTGCAATGATGAGACTTTGAATTCAGTTCTGGAGTTGGCCATAAATAACAAAGGCTAATAAGCAAACTTCTAGCAAAACAATAGACCAAAAAAAAGTCAAATTCTGTTGGTTTTTTCCCTACAACAACATTCCAGAACTGCTACAGGTTTAGTAGTCCAGGTTACACAAGCAGAAATTGTAACTGCAGCTACACTGATACAAGGTGGGTTGTGGAGTGCACACATCCAAACAGAAAATTGTCTGTAGGGGAAGAATATCAAATGACCTATTTCTCACATGAATAAACAGAAGAGCATTAACATTTCACATCTACTGTTCTCAAATTTGATCTCTTTCTTTGTTTGTGTTTTGTTTTTGTTTCCCCTAGAGGAGCTATCTGTGGAAGAGACACTGTCTCAGCTTTGTATGGAGCTGCAGGTATTTTCTTCAATAGAATCTGTTCATACATTTTTCAAGTCCATTCACATATCAGAGCAAGGAGATGGAGAATTTGGTGCCATCAGAAAGTTGATTAAATCTTTCTTTTCCACTACCATTTCCATACATAATTTTGACTATTCACTTGCAAGATGTTTCTGTCATTTTTAGCAAGTCACCAGCTGGATTGCTTTAACATCCTTCAGAGAGCCTAACCCTGATTATCACAATATATGGAACAAAAATTATTGGGGGTAGGTTGCAATTGCAGCTTTCATGCTGAAGGACAAAAGATATTTTGGCAAGTTGTACAACTACATCTTTTCAAATGAAAATCCCTAAATATGTAGGAAGGCTGGTGGAAGGAAAGAAGTGGTTTTTGGGACAGAAATGACTAAACTTGCTTTTGCCATGTTTGTTTGAAGTGAGACACAGACAAGTCATCAAGGGTGCCAGGAAGAAATGCAAATGTCAGCTGATCAGTGGGGAAAATGCTTTATAATGAGAGATTTACTAGATTTGATTGGTTCAGTTTATTAGCAGAAGGGACAACGTAGGGAAGAATGAAAAAATAACAGTTAATGAAGGGAAAATGAAGTCAAACCAAACTGGAAGTTCATTCACATTCCAGTTGTGAATAATGGGCTAATGTTTGGGTGAAAAATGTTTCATATGGCAAATTTCTTAAAATTAAGTAATGACTTGGATACTTTAGAAGAAATCTGATTTCATACAAATTTGATTTAGAGAAACACAACTTAAGGGGCTCAGCTCTACTAGATTTAGAAGCTGTAAGGGTGTAGAAGGTCAGGCTACACAACCTAGTCTCCTATGGATTTTGGTTTGGGAAAGTCCAAATTAGCTTGCCATACATCAGAAAATATCAGCATTAATTTCTATGTGTTTTCTAATTCCTTTCCAATACTTGTTCTCCCAGAAGCTTAATGACTTTACATGGCAATATTAATAAAGCCAGACTGCTTTGACTATTGTTTGAAAGCTGCTGGGAACAGCGTAGCAACAAAGAGGTTAACACAACATCTAGAACAGCTGATTCTTTAGTGTGTTATAAAAACTTTGGTTTTGCTGTACCCTTTGGAAATGTTTTGTCTTAGCATCCTGAGAAAACAGCTTTCTATCTAGCTGTACATAATTTGGTAAGTACAGTGAACTTGTAGAGACTCTCAAAACCTAAATGTTGACATCTTGTGTAATATTGGTGGGACACAGGCACTTCATTGGACTATCAGTGCAATCTAAGTGCTGAAGTTGTATGTATGTCTGTATGGTGTACAGGTTATTTTTGGGAATGTTCTCCTGTTATTTTACCTCTAGGTGTATGTGACCTGAAAGTATTTTTTTTTCAGCAGAACATATGAAACCCAGTCATTTATAAATTAATTAAATGCTATCAAAAACTATACAGGAAGAAATCTGTGGGGGGTTAATCTCCCATTACCACTGTATTACCAGGATCGGGTCTATTTTTAAAGTTAAATACAAACAAAAGAGGGAAAAAAAAGGAGTTTAACCTGCCATAGCTTTGTACACATCCCAAGAAGAAAAGAGACACTCAATACAGGAGAATTTTTTTTAATTGTGTGATTGATTTGTAAACAAACTAGCAAAAATAACTCCTCCAAAAAAACTCCTCTCAATTTGTTTTGCGTGACAGTATTGTTAAAGCCAGACTACCCTGAGTGGGGCTTGAAAGGTGCAGTCACAGGGAACAGCCCCAGCAGCAGGTATGTGAATGGTGCATTCAGGATCACACTTGGTGATCATTTTGATTGCTGGGTTTTGCTCTGAGGAATTGACTTCCTGGGATTTGACCTGCGTCACTAGTGTTGCTAAGCTCTTGTCCTACCTGTGGCAGTGCAGTAAGACTCTCACAGTTAAAACCAGAAATTCTCTTTCTTCCTTCTTTCCTGCCTGCCTTCCTTCTTACCTTCAAAGTTTAAGAACCAATCAACTATAAAAAGTTATCATACCCCTATTCCTAGTATTGGCTTGCATTAATAGTGCACCTTCTTTGAAGACAGCTTCCAGTTTATGATGTATGAGGAAGCTTCCTGAATAAACTCAAAAATATGGAAAATTGACATAGAACATATACAAGTGAGTGCTGTTAATAATGTAGTGCCCTGACCCTTCAAAGAGAAATGTGTGGGCAGGATCTTGTTTACTAGTATCCCCCTGATTTTTCCAGTACCAAAGTGGCTACTGAAGCTTGTGTCATTTTGGACAAGTCATTAAAACAGACCAGCACCCAAAGAGTGTAAACTCAGTGAAGATCTGTTACCCACATGCACATTTTCTCTGTTTCTCTCTCTCTCTCACACAGACAATTTGCTTTTAATCATGGCTTAGTTTGCAGTGTCACCAATCTAGGAACCACCTGCAGAATAAAATGTGAAAAACAAACAGGCTTTCAGCTAGACTGCAGTCCTAATCAAAGCAAGACCTGGCCAAGAACTGATAAGTGATTTCTCTAGTGTTATTTCTGAAGTATTTCAGGCAGTATTACCAGTTTCATGGAAGCAGGTAGGGACCCTAGGAATAGGCAGAGTCTCAGTTCTCTTCTCCTTGTAGCAAAACATGGAGGTAAAATGCAATGTCTGTCTCTTGTTAAAGAAATTGTGAAACCAGGGAGAATGATATACAGAGACTTTACTGCTGAAATACACTCTGTGACCTGCAGAGTTTTAGCACAGAATTTCAACCTAGAGCTGGAGGGCACAGAGGACCCTAACATGTCCTAGTGTGGGAGAAGAGCAACAGCAGACTCTGGGATGTCTTTTTTTCACTGTGTGCTGAAGACACAGCGTTTTGAGTTTGAATTTGTTGTTCTTCCTCCTCCCTCCTGCAACACCCATCTGGTATCCTAGCGTGACATGGCTGAGAAGTCCCTTTTTATTATCAGAAAGATAATAAGGGCCATGGTTTATTATTCCAGAGCATCCAGCACCATCTCGTGGATAATTTGGAACCTGCAGTCTTTGTTATTTTTTTTCCCCCCAATTACTACATCTGCACTAAAATGCCTGTAAAAATTGAGGCTGTTCCCACTTCTTGCTCTCCAGTTGTGTAGCTGAGACCCTTTGTAGCTTTTGAAGAGTAAAAGCAGAAGCTTAACCAGCTTTATTTGGGGTAAAAAAAAATTGAAAGTAGTAGCTTTAATAATAATTCTAAATCAAGATGATTTTTTTCATTGTTGTTCCTAAAAGGACTTAATCTAATTCAAACTGATTTTCCTTCATGACACTGTTTTGATCTCAAAACATCCTTTCTTGCCTCCAGCTGCTGAGCAATCCAGAGAAGATAGCAGAACAGATAAGCAAGGACCTTGCCTGGCTTTGCTCCCACCTCCTGGCTCTCTGGACACAGTTCCTGGAGGCAACAACGCTCCATCCAGAAGTCACAGCTTATCTGACTCAGGAACATCACATGCTAAGGGTAATGTTAAGAAGTGATAAGCAAGTTCAGTAATGGTAACATCCTGATAGAAATTATTGATTTATCTGGATCTATATTTATAATACTATTTGGCCTGTTATGAGTATTTACTTGAAATGAGGTAAGCAGAACAAAATATGAAGAGGTGAAGCCTAGGATTTGAAATTACAGATTTCAGTTTCTGGAATGAAGGCTGTTGCTTTAATGGGACCCAAAATTCTGTGTAAAATGAGAGCATTTTGAACATTGGAATCAGACATGGAACAGGAGGTGGGTGGGAAGAGGTAGATATCACCTGTGCTTGCTTTGACCTACCAGTGGGTTAATGGTTGGACTTGATGATCTTAAAGGTCTCTTTCTACCAAAATGATTCTATTTAATTCTATAGCCAGAAATCATAATCATCTGTTTTAAAAAGCACAAACATCTTACTGAGAACTGAAAAGATGATTTTTATCTCAACTTCTTTCACAGAATTACCCTGAGGAATGTATATTTGTTCTATTCACAACGTCAAATACATATATTTTTATATATTTATATATATAAAAAACTAGTTCTTACCTTTCTTTTAGTGAGGTACACACAAGAAAATAGCAATATTTTTGTGTGGAAATTGTTTTTCATACTTGATAATAGAAGCATTGGTTTTTTGAGTTACTTTTGTCAGATCTGTTTATCTGTTAGTTCAGCAAGTACTGTGTCATCCATTAGGACATTTTTGGTTATTGACTAGACATCAGTTCAGCACATCCTGGACTTCTAGTCTGATCTCATTGTTAAATTAGAAACATAGAGAAAACTGTAGGATTCACCTTGCTTAGCTTTAAAAGCCTACAGTGTAGGTATTGATATCTCAGCTTCTGTTCTAGTCCCTGTCAAAAGCAGTGGAGGTCCAGTTACTCTCCATAATGTCAAGAACAACCTTCTGGTTGCTCTCCCCAGGAGCATGGTTGAGCTTGCAAAAAAATGCAGGAAGAGGTGACTGACTGGCTGATGTTGAGACTCCCCTGGTTAGTTTGACTAGGTCTTCCTTGACTCTGAGAGGACTTGGTTAGCTTTCAGCCATAGGACTCAACTCCTTATGCTCCCAGCTCCAGCAAGGTGAATCTCACCCTGTGGTTTGTTCCAGCCTCTACTGATGCCAACTGCCTGCTTGACCTTTGGTACATTACATACCTTTGTGTGCTCCAGTTCCTCCCCATATAATCTGTGTGTAATGATACTTTCCCAGCCCTGGAAAACTGTTTGAGAGCTCCAAAAGAAAAGACATTGCATTAAAATCAGTCTTTTTGAAGGGACATTAGTCCTTTTTTTTTAGCAAGGTCAGTTGATAAGGCAAAGGGAGATGCCAAGATGCTGTGACATATGCTTTTTTGCTGCCATTTTCTGACACTTTTACAGAGGTCACTTTACAAATATTATTAGTAATGTATGGGCTGCAGTTTAACAGCTTAGTACATTTGATTGCATATTTTCTTGATTCATTTAAACTCAAAGCTTATTCCAGGGCAGATAAGAGCATTGAATTTTTTATGGCTTATTTCACACTCTGTGCTCTGCCAACCACTTCAGATCTGTGGCTCTTTTGTAATTGATTATCCAACACTGAACAGAACTAATGTCCATGAGGAGATTTGAAGAGGTGTCATTTGTAAGTATCATGACACAGGCAGATGTGTTTCTACCATAATAGTGCTGAATCATCCTCTGGGTTGATCCTTCAGACTTCCTTTACTTTCTTGAGAGTCACTGTGGATGTTTCCATAGAAAAGATGATCAATTATGAATTGTTCTAAATTAGTAACTCACTCCACTGCTGCTAAGTGGTTTACACAATGAGAAAGAAAGAACTCTTCTCCACTTTAAGGATACAGAGGAAAGTGGTAAATTTTGACTGCTTTTAGAAAAGTGATCAGAAGATACATGTAAGCAAATCTTGATTTACTATCACAGAACAATTCTTACTTTCCAGTAAAATATGGAACAACACCAGTTGCTTTGTGCTGGACTGGGACTGTAAAGCAGAATTTAGCTCTTTGGTTTTTTCCTGTCACCAGAGTGGTGCAATGCAGATAGAACATACTAAGGAATCTGGTCCTGACAGTCCCTGATCTGTTATTAGCCTGACTGTACTTGCACCTTTCTGCACATCTTATGTTTAACTTGTGTATCTCTTCCTCAGGTGAGAAGATTCTCTGAAGCCTTTTTCTACACTGAGCATCAGAAACTTGCTGTGCTCACATTCCAGGAAGGCCTGTAAGTAACCTATTAACCCTCCTCTGTCACTGGAATAACTGAAAATGTAGTTTAAAACATTTTGAAATCAAGGCTGAGGGTTTTTAATTCTGCATATAGAGGAGTTTGGTTTAAGAGAAGTCCCTGGGTCTGTTCTAACTCCATCTTGCAAATTCATTGAAATCAGTGTGAAAAATAAGTGACTCCAATTGGGCCCTAGAAACTTATATCAAAAATCCTGTGCGCTAGGGATACAATGCAGGAGATCCTCTTTCCCCACTTCTCAGTTGCACTTGGGTGCAACTTCTCTTCACAGGGTTTCTCCACCAACCCCCTGAGCCTCAGAACAGGCAGAAATATTTTCTTTTTATCTTTCTTCATGTAAGTTCCTAAACCCACTACACCAGATCCAGTACCAGTACTTCCAATGGGAAATAACTGTTGATGAGCAACAAAAGGTTAGCATTTGAAAAATTGCTTTTTACCATCCCTAATACACCATTTTGGAGGTAGGCAGCCATGGATTTCTTTTGGTGTTTAGTCCAGCTCTACTTTCCATAGCAGAAATGGTCTTTATATGGAGACAACAGCATTAAACAGCCAATGCAAAGCTGTGGATGTTCACTAGATGCAGCACTGAAGGACAGGAATGGGGAATACCACCACATGAGTTGGAGTAAATGTGGGAGTGATGTGAGCTCAGGCCTGATAATTAATTCATTGAGAATCAACAGTGCAAAACAGTCCAGGAAAACAAACTTTGCACTGGGCTGCATTTGTAAAAATATGCTATAAAACATTGGTAAGATAAGGGTTTCCTTCTACATGACATTTCTTGCTTGGAAACAAGCTGGGCAGTATGAGAAGCCAGTGGTAAAGCTACACCAGGGTAACCTTCAGTTTTAGCCAATGATCCCAAATGGAGCACATGGACAACACTCAGGACCTAACCTCTGATAGCAGAGTTCAAAGAAGGATGCTTAGATTTTAATTTCTGAGTAATGAGGGAAATCCAGACAATTTGTCCACTGAAACAGCCTGTCACCATGGGGGTAACAGAGCATTACCAGTATGGAAATCCATCTTTCAGAAGGGGCTTGAAGTCTGTGACCTCAGGTCCTGTCACAGTGATGAGGCTTAAGTGAGACATCTGTCTCTGACCTAATGCAAAGAAGAAAATTACTTTCTCAGAGCTGTCACAAGGGACATTAGAACTGATTCAGTGTTGATGGGAAGGTCCATGACTTCATTAGAGAATGGATTGTACAAGGCTACCTTATTCTTCCAAATCAGAGCAGCACCATGTGTACAGTGGCCCAGCTGTGCTCACTTAGTCCTCCCATGTCAGGTTTTAAGTGAGCTGTGTGGAAGGAAAACCCCACATCAAGATCCTGGGTTGTGGGGACAGACACTCATTCAAGCAAACATAACCCTGCAAGGGTGAAAGCCTAGATTGTTTCTCCAGGCAGCCACAGAACTAGCTGGTTTCCTACACATAAATATATTTTTTCCCTCACTGATTATCAAGGAGATTGAGTAAAAAAAAAGTAAACCAGTTTACAAACTTTAAAAGATGGTCTCTGTAGTAAATTTGGTCTCTACAGGCCTCATGGCAGGGTCATGGGTTTGTTTTTTTTCAGATTGTGCTAGATGATGTAGCTAGAAAATCAGTCTTGGCTGCCAGATTATTATTCATGTTGGAGGTGGCACTAGGGAGTATCAGCTGTGTTCACAGAGTCTCCAGGTGAGATCAGCTCTCAATGTGTCATGTGCTCTGCAACAACCTCAAACAGTAAAGTTTTTTCTCCCCAGTTCTTTCTTCCTTCTTACCAGACAACCTTTTCTTTGCCTCTCATACTGTTAGTGCAAGTTCTGCATGCACCTAAGTGCCTGACAGCATTTGACTGCTTAGATGGAGGAGGACATAGTTTCCTGTAGCCTGAGTTCCACACAGAGTGGGAGCCTTTAGTAGGTGAAATATCCTCCCAATATTTTAGAGGAAAAAAGACTTTTTTCTCATACCTTTTAATATCAATGTTTTATCTTTTGTGCCAGAGTATCAAAGCAAATTTAGTTTATTATTTTTACAGGTAGTCTTTCAAAAAATGCTGATGCTATTAATTACTATGTCAGTGAGTGGTGCAAAGAGTTAAAACACCCTGATGTTGCTGCAGGCAAGAATGAGTTGTTTGTGACTCTTGAGTCATGTCTTAGCAACCAATGAATTGTTTACCTTTGGGGAATAAAAATAACTGGCCTACAGGTAAGAGCAAATGATAGACAGGACAATTAAATTCTGAAGTTAAAGCTGATATTCTGGTCTGAACAGTTTGTGTCTGGACATAAGAATCTTCTATGCTGGCATGAACTACAAAACATGCTGTTGGAATTTTGCTTCATAATGTGTGAAGTGTCTTTTTTCCAGCTAACTGCCACATGATTACCTGCTTTTTGCCAATGATAATATGAAACATTGCCATTTTGTTGTCCAACAGAGTCTGTGCAGAATCTGTCCTTTCAGCTAACCACCTATGAAAAGCTTGTTGCCTTCCTCTTTGTTCCTTAGATTAAGCAGACTAATTCATCAAAGCAGCAACACAAATAAACTTTTGTTTTCCTCATATTTGAGGAAGATGCTTACATAGGAAAGCTCATCAGAACTAAACATTTTTGTATTTATTATAGCTGAACCAACATTCATGTACCAGCCTTATGTTACATTCACTGATGAAAGCCAGGTAATATTTTAAATGGCTCAAGAGATGGGAACTGACTAGATGGGAACTCTAGTTCTGTCATCAGGCAGTGACTGAACTGGTGTGCCTTAGGCCTTACAGGTATATGTGAGACATTGAAGTGCTCTGAGGACTGGTGTAAGTGAGATGAGAGTCTCCATGTATCCTTCTTGGCTTTGTTCCTCTCTGTACTGCTCAATCAAATATTTGATTATTGCTTCCTGCATCTGGGTTTTGAAACCCTTGCCACAGCCAGAGTGGCAGACCTCCTTTCCTACTAATCCTCCTGAGGTATCTGGTCTCAGCCAGCTGCAGGGTCCCCTGAGAGGACATCAATGACCTATGGTAGCTAACAGGAGATGAACAGAGAGTTTGTGGTAAGGGAGTATGCAAGTTTTAGCTATCTTTGAGAGACAGAAATCAACTTATGGGAAATGTTGTAGGAGCACTGGGTACCCCTCATTATGCCATACTGCCTCATCTCCTCTTCTTTCACATTCAGCTTTGTTGCCAGGCTTGCAGGGTGATGGAGAAAAAGCATGGTAACTTCTCAATCTCTCAATTATTTTGTACTTTGCTGCCAGGATCCAAAGTCATGGACAGATTTCTACAGAAATTCGTAATTCAGAGTACTTCACCAGCATGCCCCCACTCCCAGCAGAATGCCTCGACATAGATGGGGACTGGAACACACTCCCAGTTATCTTTGAAGATAGGTACATAGATATGCCTTGCAAAGGTGAGTGAAGCACAAGAAGTTGCAGTTTTGTGAGACAGGTCGAGCTGAGGGAGGTTTGCTTCCCCAGCCCAAGGTAAGTGATCTCGTATTCCATGGGCTGACTCAGGGTTGGATCAGAGTGCGATTCACTATGTACTATATATTCCCTGTCTGACATCTAGTGGTAAAAGTCAGAACAGTAAAACCAATTTCAGCATAAAGCCCAACACTGTCCCTGGCAGCAGCATTGCTTTCCAAAAAAATATTTTCCCCTTGAGCACTCTCATCATATTTCTAATTAAGAAATTATTTAGTTCCACAGATTTGTAGTAAATCTTCATAGCCCTTGGCTTCCTTTTCTTCACACTCAACTGTTAAAATAAACAAGCAAGAAATATGTGTTAATATTATAGATGACCATAGTCCAGTAAATGTGGCCTGTGGTCCAAAATTTTCACTCTTCCAGAGTTATCCAGTTGCTTGAATTTTGGCAATGTTCATTACAGATATTTAAACTATTAAATTATGCTATGACACCAGGAATACAAAGAAGTGTTAGCTGTTTTGCTTGCTTATGCTGCAAAACCTAGCAGTTTAGATACAGTTATACTGAAGAAAGTATGTTTTATTGATAGTCTTCTTTTGCCTAACTGCTACTGTTTAGTGAGTATAATTCTAGTTAAATGCAACTCTGCCATTTGCATTTCTAATACACTTCTATTGCATGTAAAATTTATATAAATATACATTTTTATGCCTTACAACCACTTTTCAAATTGCTACATTACTTTGGGGTAATTTCTAGTGTTCTTGCAGGAATTACTTCTTTTTTTTTCTTTCTTTCAGACCAGAATTTAGAAGTTTTCCAAGATTTTGAGGTTCCTGCAAATCCTCAAATGAATGTAATAGATGAAAATGAAGACTTTGCATCCAATGATGCCACCGTAGCAAAGAAAGGAGACTTTGGGAAAGGTGCTCTGCTAATACACACAGACAGGATAAACAGGAATCTCTCCTGCATGTACAGTGGTACTGAATGTGCTGCTTCTACAGAGAAGGTTTTAAACCAGCACTTCACATCTCAGGTATGTACAGAAAAAAAAGAAGGCCAAAGGAAACCTGAAAATATTTTTGTTTCAAGTAAGGAAACTACTTCTGACTCGAAGTCAGGCAATACAGAATGCACATCAGAAGAGTTTAAAACTTCCAAGGAAATTTTATTAAAAGACAATAGACTTACTGCAGATGTTTCCTATAGAGATACAAAACCTAGCAATAAGGATTCCCACAAAAGTGAGCCTGTGTTAATTGTCAGTGATCAATATGAGTCTGGAGCACGTGGAACTGATGGTTTGGAAGACAGGACTGAAATACATAAAATCAATGAATCTCTCCATCCTGAGAATAATTTCACCTTGTCTGAGGTTTCAGTGAGTGAGTTAACCAATCTTGAAAAGACAGGAGATACAGACACCAAGAGTCTTCTCCCTGTTTCGAAAGCTTTGCCCACACACAGCTTTGAAGGGAAATTGTTCACAAAGGAGCAACGAGGTGAGGAGTGTGAATTCACCCTGATGTCAGGGGTCATAAAAAGATCCTCCTCTATAATATCTGACTCGGGCATTGAAAGTGAACCAAGTTCTGTGGCATGGTCTGATGGTCGTAGCAGGGCGCTGGAGCTGCCCAGTGATCGAGAGATCCTGCACCACTTGGTCCGGAGGCATGCCATCCACCGCAACTCCTTGGAGGGTGGCCATACGGAAAGCAATACCAGCTTGCCTAGTGGGATCCAAGCATCACTCACATCCATCAGCTCTCTGCCCTTTGAGGAAGAGGAGAGGGAAGTGGAGCTTAACAAACTGACGAAATCTGTCTCAGCTCCTCAGATCAACAGCCCAGAAGAGCCTGAGGAGGAGATGGATATATCCAAACACGCTGAAGCACTCCTAGAAGATTCAGGAAG
The DNA here is from genome assembly GCA_013399015.1 of Galbula dea. Taxonomy (NCBI): domain Eukaryota; kingdom Metazoa; phylum Chordata; class Aves; order Piciformes; family Galbulidae; genus Galbula; species Galbula dea. Next base: position 666,501 of record VWZX01004381.1, on the reverse strand, counting down.
AAACTTAAAAAGTTGCACAGAAACAGAGGGTGGAGATGTAAAAACAATTGTGGACTTTTCTGAGAGTCAAATTGCCACTGAAAGCAGACAGCTAGAACCAAGAAGACATCCCAAACTCTCTGCCAAACACACTGAGTTACAAGGGGAGGAAGAGAAGAAAGATTTTCCAGAGACTTACTATAGTTTGGAAAATACAAGACAATCCCTTTGTTCAAAGCAGACCCAAAATAATGTTTCCATGTGCCAGCTACTGGAAAGCAACGGTGAGGGCAGCTTAAAAACATCAAGGGCTTGTGATTACTTAGACAAAAATACGAATAAGTTTGATACATGTGTTGAGGATCCAAGTGATAAACTTAAGCTGGACAGTTTAAAACCACAAGGAGGCTTTTACTCCAACAGCAGCATTTCAGGAGAGGAGAGTTTCTCACAAAGCATAAAGATGGTACCAGACTTCTGCTATCCTGCTCCAGCTCCTTCAGAGACTTCAACTGAATTTGGTTCAGTGCAAGGAGAGTGTGGTAGCTCTCTTGCTGATGAAAGTCCAGCAGTGTATGCAGAAATGCAGGGGCTACAAGAAATTGAACTCAATGACTCTCCTGCCCCAGCAGACCCTGCTGCAGGATCCTACCCTACTGAATATCCTCAGGAACCCAGCAGCCAAGAGCAGGAACTTGTAGCTAATAGCACTGGGTTTCATTCAGCAACAACAGATGGAGTAGCCTTGGAAAGCAGAAAGGCTGTTGATGTGGTTAACCTGTCTGTCTCTTGCACAGCTACGTGTCTTCCCTTTTCTTCTGTGCTCAAAGAGACCCCTGCTACGGTTGGCTTCTCTGCAAAGCAGGCTGCATTCCCCATCACACGCCAGCCTCTGGGCTCTTTTGGAGTTGTTCCTTCTACTTCAGATGAGGTGGAAGAAGAGGCCAATGAAAGGATGATGAAGTAAGATTTTCTATTTACTTTCTTCATTAATGTTACTGTAATGCCAAGAGACCCTGACAAAGTTCAAGGCCCCAATACAGTAAGCATACTGTAAGCTTGCATTCAGAGACTGTTGCTGCCTGAGGAATTACAGTATGAATAATCCAAATAGACAAATGGTTTCTATAGAATAAATAATCAAAGTAGATAGGAAGGATGAAAACAGAGAGAGATTGAGATTGTCAAAGACATTAAGCCCTTAATTCTCATGGAAAAACAGTGGGATTTAGATGTCTAAATAGTTGTTAAGACCTGGCCCTCCTTCATGAAGTCAAGGACACCCACACTTCAGTATTGATCCCAGATAGTCAGTTCATTATGGAAGTGTCATAGCTTGTTTTCCTCTTCTGCTCAAATAATTGCATTCACTAGCTAAACTATGAAATAAGAGCACAGATTGGCTGATAGAGTCTTGGCTTGAAGTTTTCAAACTGGAGAAATAGTAGAATTGACATCCTGGGTAGCTGGAGAAAAGGCAACATTACCTTTTCTTACCTCATTGCCTATGGCAAAAGCATCACATTGTGGCCTTGATGACACAGTGGCCTCTTTCACAGATTGACACACCAGCACATGTATACATCCATTTCACCTTGGTGTCTCTGCTGTGCTGAGAAAAAACAGTAACACTGAAATCTCTCAATCCATTCAGCTGCCCAGAATGTTGATTCTGCATATGCATTGATTTGTGAATCAAGTCTTCATTTTTCTTTTTTTGAAAGCATCTTGAGGTTCATTTTATAGATCTTGCTGTAAGTCTTGCTTAATCTAAGCACAAAATTTCTTCCTTCTTTGTGAAGCAAAATATTTAAGCATGTATTCATGCACGTGGATCCAAGACCTCCAGGTCCATGGTCCAAACACTAGATTTTTTTTGTTCTTGTGACTCTTTATAGTCAGTTGGTTGATGTAAGTAATTGCTCACCATTATATCAAGTGGCCTTAAGCTATCCTCAAGCTTTAAAGATTTATATCTCCTAAAGTGGTCCATCCCAGTTTTCTACCTAATTATACACTTACATTGTGATTATTAATTTCTAGAAGCTCTGAATAAGTTTTGCTAAGTCAAAAATCCACTGAAGAATTTGGCATTTTCAGCCAGCAGAATGCTTCAAGGTGAACTCCTGTGTCAAATTTTAGGCCTTGAGTAGGAAAAGGGCTAACTTCTTTCAGCACTGAGCTGCTTTTCCTCTTAGCTACTAAATGGTTTCAAAATAACCTAAATCCAAATTAAAATGAAACCAAAAAGATCTGCTGTATGAGGTGCATCCTTTAATTTCATAGTCTGAGGAGTGGGGAGAACAGCTTCTACCTGCCTTTAAATGCATCTGATTCTACTAAAATTATACATTTTGCATTTCAGTAGCTACAAGGCTGATGACATTGTTAAGATGCAAAATTGCTAATTCTGTACCTTGGACACATTGTTGTTATGGAGGACCAGAAAACACTTTATGTGAATCCTTCACTCCTCTGGCAAGTGTGAGGTGCTAATCGGCTTTAGCATTCCCTGTATGTAGCCATATTACTCAGAAACAGATTTTACTTCCCTTGATCCTGATTTCTCTCAGTCAAGATAAGGAATTATATCCAGGTCTTTACTTGAAAGTTTCAATGTAATTTCTTGCAAACACCAGGCTCCTCATTTCTAGTTTGAAGATTTGTTGTTGAGCACCCAGTTCTATTGTGATTAATTAATGTATTCTCCAGTTTTTATCAGGCCAAAGAAAAGTTTAAAAAAGAAATGAAGATTGAAGGATTTCTGTACAGTGACTTATCTGTACTAGCTTCTGATATCCCATATTTTCCACCAGAGGAAGAGGAGGAAAATTTGGAAGATGGAATTCACCTGGTTGTCTGTGTCCATGGATTGGATGGTAAGACCAAGAGGAATTACTGTTTGCAAGTCATTTTGGTGTAAACAACAACAAAAGGGCAGATATTCAGCAGGTATGAAAGAATGGAGAGTCTAAGGAAAGTATTTATCTTGGATAAGTATTTAGTTCATGTTATGTTATTCAATCCATTGTAATAAAGTATCTAGGAGAATAGTAAATATTTAAGAAATGGATGCTGCAACTTTTGTAGTTGTTTAAACAGATTTCTCCACCAAAGTAAGCTAGTCCTTCTCTGTACAGGAGGAGTGCTCTAAAGGTCCCTTCCAGCTCTAACCTTTCCATGATTCTATGATTGCAGTAACTCTTCTTTTCTTTCCAAAAATGCTCAGTTGTTTTGCAGTATGTCACCAGGATGAAGGCATTGTTTAACCCTTCCAACACTGTTACAGGGCAGATAGTGGCCTGCTGTAGAAAATGAGAGAATAAAAATCATTATTCACTGCAGAGGAAGCATGGCCTGGATTTTTTTACATATATACAAAACCCAGATATGTTAAACTTGAAAATTCTCTTGGCAAATTATTGGTATAAATGGGAAAGGTGTAGACGTTACCTTGAAACTATAGAGAAGGAGGAGTAGAGACCCTGAGATCTCAGGCATTCTCAGACAGCTGAAAACCAAACATGAGACAGCTGAAAAAAAAACATGTGGTGGCTTGAGCAAAGACCATTTGCCATTTGATATCTTGGTGTCAGTAATGTCCTTCTCACAAGGTGGAGGCACCTCCTTTTTCCACAGATCATTTTAGAAGACTTCAGAATTTCCTAGTATGGTATGAGGTATCTCCCAAAATAATAGAAGACTGACAGTATTTCAGCTCTGTCTGTAACTGTGAATACAAAGAGGCAGGCTACTCTCCAGCTGAAGGTACAGCTCCAAGGGACCTCAGCACACATTCCAATGCACGGTCCTATGATGTGGTGAGCTGACTTAGCAACACTTAGCAAAAGCTCCCTCATGTCAAGGTTTATAGGAAGACAAATGTATTAAATTGACTCTGTTTTAATTATTTTTCTGTTGAATTACATTTTATAAAGTATCATTTATTTCTAGGTAACAGTGCAGATCTGCGGCTGGTAAAGACTTTTATAGAACTGGGACTCCCTGGTGGAAAACTGGACTTCCTGATGTCTGAAAGAAATCAGGTAAGACTGAGCTAATTTCTGTCTTCCTTTAGATCTGCTACAAGCTGTTGACATTGCTGGAACAGAACCTTCAGCAATGCCTTTTCACCAGATGAATGAAATAAAAGCACTGGGGAATTCAGGGCATTTTATGTTGCATTTAGTACAAAGGCCTGGTACTGTTCTTGTCTAATTTAATATGGTGTTCAAACCCATCAGAAAATATTCCTGGCATTAAAGTTAAAGGCAATGGCATTTGACATTAGCACTTATAGGACCAGAGTTTAGAAGAAGAAAATTGATTTATCCTGTTAGTTTGCAAACTTAGCATTCAAATGCCTCTGGTTGTTGGATGTCAGGCAGCACAGCACTGACAAAAAGCAGTAACTTTAGTGATGCTAAATTCTCCAGAGGTTGTGGAATATCCAGCAGGCACTGTCAGCTTCCTTTGCTGCACCAGCCATTGTGTCTTTTGCTACATTTGTAAGATTTATTTCCTTGAGTGATAAGGAAATGTCTTCCAGAAAGGATGGAGACATAACAAGGTGAAATATGATGCTTGATGTGTTTTGTTTATGATTAATGTTCAGGCTGATATTCTTTCACTTTTAAACAACCTGAAAGAATTGGGATAACAAGCCTAGAAGGAAATCATTAATTATCAAAGCAGACAGAACAAAAAGGTGGAAGGTTAGTGGACTGTTTGTTGTTTATGAGAACACTTAAGGCCACATTGCAAAGAGAATATGCTCATGTTTCCCTTACAAGAGCTGCAATTAGCAAGATGATTTGTGTCACAAAAGCATTAATGACTGGCATGTTTGCTCTGAGTAGCTGTTCCAACATTTGATGATTGTTTTTGTGGCATCTCATTATGAAGAATTTGATTTAGAGTCCTTTTGAATTGCCAAAAGACACAGTTCTGACTAAGATCTGCCTGCATTCATATAGACAGGACAATATATTTGTTTTACTTTATCATATTTGGCAGTATAAATTGTCTCTCTCTAACACTCATTCTCTTACTATTAACAGTTGAGTAACAAAAGCAAAGCATTTCATTATGATGCCAAATAATTCTTTGATTACATCCTCAAGCATAAACTGGGTGTCATTGTACAATGCTGTAAACTATTTTTTCATAGTTATCTGTTAAATCCTAAATGCCAAAAGCTTTTCTTCCATATGTAGATTGTGGTATCTAGAGTGGCTGAGCACGAGCAGTTCTCACCAGTGTCAAGTCAGGCTGCTTTAAGAGCATACTTATGACTCCAGGATCACATAGCCTAATATAGTTAATCTTCCTATGAATAAATTTTAGGCCTGGGTTTATCCTATCATGACACATACAAAAGGTAGAAGCATGGTCAATAGAGAAAAAGACATAACAGCAAGCGGTACTATAATCCCTTTAAAATATGAATTGTCTTCTAAAAGGTCCTATTTCCATGGCCTAGTAAGTGTAGGGCTACTCTAGTTGTAACTTCAATTCTCAGGTTGTGTTCTTGAAGCTAAAAGACAAAATACAGAGTCAGGGATTATGTTACAGACAATTTTACCTTATCTATGATATCACTGAGGACTGTGAATTTCTACATGTGCTTTAATGATAGCTATGTGACCCACATTGATCCATGATATTGTTACAGTTGATATATGTGAAGAAAGAAAATACTTTTCTTGAGTAAGTTTGTAGTAATAGTTGGAACATATTTGCTACTAAACTGAAAGTGAGCCTTCATGAATGTGTTTTCAAAGGAGGAATTAAATATTTAGAGGTCCTGGACATTGAGAAACATCACCCCTCCCCTTCCTTGAGGAAAAGAAGAAAATTTGGACTTGTTATTCCACTTCTACTTTCATTTTATTTTGAAAATAACATCTGTCTTCAGTAAGTGCAATATATATTAATTCACTACCTGATTCCATTTTTCACCAGACTGATACTTTTGCTGATTTTGATACAATGACTGACCGATTATTGGATGAAATTATTCAACATATCCAGTTGTACAACCTCTCCATATCCCGAATAAGGTAAGTGTTCTGACAGTTAATAGTCTGTAACAATTTGAGTTACATGAGCAGCATTCAGTGAAATTAGCTTTCTACACGTGCCCTGTGTCAAAAGCTATTGAATCACCTTGAAACAACTTTTACATTGTTGTAGATGAAAGAGTATCTACGAGGCTGAAAAAAATGTCAAATGGTAATTAAAAGATGTTACTGAAAGGCCTGATGGAGTTCCTTCAAGAGTAATTAATGCCACTCTTATGTTGAATTTAAATAAAATGCAGATTTGTTGGTTTTTTGTTTATTTTTTTTCCCCACACAGTTTTATTGGACATTCCCTTGGGAACGTCATCATTCGATCTGTACTAACTCGCCCCAGGTTTCGCTATTACCTCAACAAGTTACACACCTTCCTGTCCCTCTCTGGGCCTCACCTGGGGACACTTTACAACAACAGTACTTTGGTTAGTACAGGTAAGAGTTGATGGGAAAGCCATGACTAGGTGCAGTCCATAGCAGAGTGCATGAGAGAGCAATTTATGGAGGTAGCAATAAATTGTCATCCACACAGAAAATATTGCAATGTTTTCAGTATCTACTATAAGATCCAGCACAGTGCTTCCTGGAAAACCCAGTGGTGTACAGCGGTGAGAGACCTTGCTTCCACTGTATTCTTCTGCTTCTGTGTATGCTGCCAGTAAAGAGAGGCAACTCCAAGACAGTAGAAGACACATAGAGTGGTATGGGAACAAAATGTCACAAAGTTCAGCCTTTCTGACTGTTTGTGATACCATGATGAAAATAATAGTGAAATCATAGAATAGGTTGGGTTGGAAGAGACCTTTAAAAGTCACCTAGTTTAACCCCTCTGCGATGAGCAGGGATATCTTTAACTAGATCCAAGTTTCACAGAGCCCCATCCAATCTGACCTTGAATGTTTCCAAGGATGTGGCTTCTACCATCTCTCTGGGAAACCTGTTACAGTGTCTCATCAGACTCGTTGTAAAAAGTTTATTCCTTAAATCTAGTCTAAATCTAACTTCTTTTAGTTTAAGACCATTACCCCTATCCAGTGAGAACCTTAGACTTTCCTCCCTGTTGATTAGCAATACAAGAAGAAAAAAAAGACGTACTGAGTTATAGTGCTACCCTTACTGTAGGCACATGGTTTTAATCCCCTTGGTTGATAAACAGCAATGAGGATAAAAATATGCACCAATTTTTATTCCAGGTCTATGGCTCATGCAGAAGTTGAAAAAGTCAGGGTCACTTCTGCAACTGACCTTCAGGGACAATGCAGATCTGCGCAAGTGTTTCCTCTATCAGCTCAGCCAAAAAACGGGTGAGTGAGGCTTGATGTGGCTGTGTAAATACCAAGGGCTATTCCAAAGGATTATGTTAGATTGCTATGTCCTCCAGGGAGCAAAGGAAATTTCCTTTTTGTTAATGATCTTTCTTTAAACACTCTTGCTTTCAAGAAGGGCTGATCTGTCTAAACTCTAATATCTGCTTTCTCTGTGCATTTTTTCAGTACCAGTTATCAGGTAATATATTTGCCATGCTGTTGGCACCAAATAAGATCTCCATGCTGTAGAAAACAAACACCTAAGTTTGTATTCTGCAAGCAAGCATTGTCATTCTTGACAGACCACCACTGCTTAATTCATGCTGCTAGATGAAAAATATTTTTCCTTTTTTAATTGTTTTTCTGAAGTTTCACATCTCTTCTCTCTTGGAAATAGGGCTTTCTGAGATGAAGGGCAAATTTTATACACACCTATTGTGACACCTTTGTACTACAGAGAGAGATACATGGCCTTACACTGGAAAAATGATGTCTAAATAGATAACTTTTTACACCTTCTTTGATCCATCATGAAAAAAATGAAAAAAATCAGACTTTTCTTAAAAAAAGAAAGCTAGCATGATCATTATGTTCAAGCATGTTTTCTTTTGAGAGTTTTTTTATAATATTGTGTTTGAGCAAACTGGTGCTAACTGTGTTATCATAAGGTCACTACATGATTTTTTTTCCCCCTCAAACTTTGGTACTTTGGTAATACAAAACAAAGACTATGTTAAGAATATTACTTCTTAGCCTGACAGACATAAAACTTTAATAATTTTATGAACACAGAACATTCAATTCTGAGGAGATCGATTGACATCTGCTTTACTACTGTCATGTTCAAATAAAATTTGATCTGCACAGGAAACTCACATTGTAACTTCCCAAGAAAGGAATGCCCTAGTGTGTGTTGTCAGAGATTCATTGTTGGCTTGATAGACTGTGTTATTTCTTCAAGATGACCCCAAAGTGGGATCATTTATCCAAAACAACTCATTGACCACAGTGGACCTTTACATGTGTTTCCAATGTTTTGAGGCAAAAATATTTGCAAGATCAAAGTTTTAACCAAACATTTTTTTCTAACATAGAGAGTTCTCACTTTTTGTTGACATAGAATTAACCTCTGTGAGTGTTGCTAAGTAACAAACAGTTCCCAGAAGAAGGAGAAAGAGGTTTAAGCTGTCATGAATCTCTCTAAGTTTGTGCTGCATGTTTTAATCACTATGATCTCTTTTGCACTGTAGATTTTCATTGTTTCTGACCAAGAAGTCATGCTGATGCTGTATGTATTTTCAACACTGTACATTACTGTGAAAAATGTTTTTAATGCATTTGCCATAGGTCTTCAGTACTTTAAAAATGTTGTGCTAGTGGCCTCACCCCAAGACAGATACGTACCCTTTCATTCAGCAAGAATAGAGATGTGCAAAAATGCACTAAAGGACAGACACACAGGTATGTTTAAGATCCTTTCTATATTTGCAAAGCTGTTGAGGAACTGTGGTTTTGTGTAGCTGAGGTCATTGCATTAAAAGACTTTTTCATCAGCATGGTGAAAACTCAAATGTTCAGCTGATAAAGAATAAAATGTTTTCTCACAAGAAATTTATTGAAATCGATAAAAGAAGCGTTTGAAGAAGCTCTGTCTGATGAAAACAAATTTCAGTCTAATAATAATAATCAAAGGTTTCTCACTGCTTCCTTCTCTCTAATTTATTTTTTAAAAACTGATGATAATAGAACTAGCTCTTGACAATATTTTTCTGTAGTCTGCAGATTTACTAGTATAGTCTCACTTTTGTTTCACATAATGAAATCTCTCTCAGCGCATCCAAGGTTGGGGAAGTGTTTTGGTATGTGTGGTTTGGGTTTTTTTTCTTTTGTTTGGATGACTGCCAGGTAATTTAAGGGGCAGAACTAAAATCATATGGGTTTGTAATAAACTCTGTAAATCCCATCAGGACTCATGTCATCAGAGGCCTAGACCTCCTGTAAGCTAGGGCTGTGTTTTGTCCCAGGTATTACCTTTGTTATTTGTAGTCTCCTCCTTTTATAAAAATGCCTCATGGCTTCAGTTTGATACCATTTCCAGAAATAATATTCCATGGAATTTCACAGCAATTTCATGTATGGGATTGCCTAGAAATGGAGATACTCTTTGGAAGTAGAAAGACACACCAAGGTCCAATAATCAACATGGTTGCCTTCACACCTCTTACCTAAGTTACAGCTCTTTCTATCTTATCTCAGATGTGAATTAAAAGATAATAGTCTAGCTTTCTCATCCAATGGTTGTTTCTCTGGGATATGATTGACCTAGCAGGCGCTACATCTATTTTCAGTATAGATCATTTATGAAAACAGGATTCCTGAGCCATTGTTTTTGCCCTATAAACTCCTCAATTATCTGCATGATGTCCATCCTGCATTAGATTCCTTACAGAAAGCTGAATGGACCTCTGTGTCTTTCCAGATCCTTTCACATTTGAATTCACAGGCATCATGAGTCCAACCCTCTTCTCCTGAAGGAAACGAGTATTTTCTTCCACTACAGTGGAAATAAGACTAAATGCTGAGGAGTGTCCCACTCTTCATACTAGCACCTTCAGCAGCCTTCTTCAGATGGCCACTGCCTCCATCAGATCAACAGCATCCTGGTGTTCAGAAAATCTGTTAAATGGGCTGCAATTGCTTGCTTTTTCACCTTGCTTCCTTTTTCCTTCTCATTGTGACTGTAATTAAATGATACTGGAAGGAAAGAGGGGATCTGGAATCTTTGGTATGTAGGTGTGACATCTAAACTCTTTTGCAGGTCCTGTTTATGCAGAAATGATTAACAACCTACTCCAGCCTTTGATTGGGGCTAAGGACTGCACTTTGATCAGACACAACGTGTTCCATTCTCTGCCAAACACCGCCAACACATTGATAGGTCGGGCTGCCCACATTGCTGTACTGGACTCTGAACTTTTCCTTGAGAAGTTTTTCCTCGTGGCAGGACTCAACTACTTCAAATAGTGCCTGAAATACAGGGTAACAGAGGCAAACCTTTTCCATTGGATGGAGGAGAATTCCTTAGCCAAAAAGTGTGCAGTATTAGAAATGAGATCAGGTGGGACTTTCAAACTCTCCATTTCCATTTCTGTTTCAGAGAATAAAGTGCTATGGCTTTAAGGCATTCAAACTTCCAAATATTGGTGCTTTTGGAAGAAATAAATATTCCTCTTCTGTGTCTGTTTTCTGTCCACATAAAGACATTAGCTGATTCTGAAGTACAGAATCAGAATAAGAAGGCTAATTCTCTAAATACGATTTGACCAATATGATTCCCATTTCTCCTGAATATTAACCCAGGAACTTGTCTGCCCTTGATTGAATGCTTATTTATGTATTAACAAAGCTGTACATTTGTAGCACCTTTGGGGTAAAAAATACAAGAGGCAACAAGCATATATGAACTCAGGTTAAAACTTCCTTTGTGATGAACCAAGAAGTCTGAAAAAGATTTATGAAAGTTTCAATGTTTCCATTTCTTGATAGAAAATATTTGAATCATTCTATTACTGGTAATAATTTGTAACTTAAGTGCTTTCAAATAATGGAAAGGAGTGAAATATTTAACATAGAATGAAGAAATATAGATATTTGTCTTTTTTTATAAAAAAACCCTTTATGTAAATTTGGGAAGAATTGTGTTCAAGTTAGAAGCTGCCAAACCAAGAGGAGTCTACTGGATTTCTTGTAAAATATCAGTGGCATCTGTTAATACTTCTTCTGTTTACATTTATAGATGATCATTATTATACTTATAATCTTAGAGGTACAATTTTTACTTTTACATTTGTATCTAAGTACATTTACCCCCTCAAAATTTTATTTTTTAAAGAAGTTATTACTCTGATATGAAATTCAAAATCTAGCCAGTATTACTCCTAAAAAAACCTCAATCAGATGAAAATAGCTGGAAAGATAGAGTGGTAATGATTGTGGAAAGCTTAAAAAAATATAAAGATATCTTCTTAGTCTCCTTTGCAATAATTTGTTAATGCTTTACTAATGTCCATTTGCTGTGCTATACACAGACCTAATAATTATATGATTATAGCTCATTGAAACATTTAAAACTTTATTCATACAAAGATATCCAAGTTGTTTTTAAGGGTTTGGAAATGAACCCATTTTTCACTTTTTTAGATTTTTTTTAATTTTTCATTAAATTTTTATCACAAAGCTCTCAGATTTAAAGTGACCAATTTCAAAATCTTTCTATACATTTTCATAATGTTTTGATAACTTTTCAATATCACAGCAGTTTTTTCAAAAGAGAAAGTGAATGATTCTTCACAATCATTTTTTTTTAAAAGCAGGATATTTTGTAATGCAAATATAATTTGGTTTAAAACATAACTGACCAGTGTTCTATATGTTGTGGCAAAACCCAATTAAAAATGACAAAGGTCAAGACTCTCATCACTAAATTAAGATCAAGGTAGCAATGATTTCTAAAATAAAAGAGTTAAAAAGTGAAAACAAAAAAAATCTCTCAACAACAGGGAAATATTTGTGCATGGAAAAAGTAAAACTAGTTTTTTCAAAAGAAGAAAAGTGGGAAACTTGCACAGAATTAGTCTAAGGAAAGAGTTGCTGGCAGAGTGGTAAAGTCTGCTACAGGACAATGCTGTTTTGATAGTGGAGGCATACTTTTAAAATAGGAAGGAGAAAGAAGGACAATATAAAAGAGTAAGATTAAGGTCACCTCAAATTAGGAAGGTATATTGTACCTAAATATCACCTGCCCCTCAAAAGAGCAGAAATCACATAAAAACACTTATATGGTAAGTTTCAATATTGGTGAACAAATAAATTCTGTCAAGAATCAATAACTTCTGGTTCCCGCTTCTTGTTTGGGAAGTCTTTATCACTTTTCACACTCATTTTAGTGCCAGCTCCACTTACATATCACAGCTTACTTCTTGGTAAATGCTTTAGAGAGTTTTAAGTGTAATGGGGCATGTAGGTTAAGCTGTTTTACAGTGCAGTGGTTTTGAGCCACAGACATGGATTTCTAAGTTAATTACCATCATAACAAATAGCAAAATAACTGCAAGGTTAGCATCTTTGTTTCTGTCTCAACCTTTGGAATTTTAATGTACTGTCCTTACACATAAAGACTTTTAAAATGCATTTAAGTACATCAACAGTATTGCTCCAAGGATTTCCCTTCAAGCTGCACAAGCTCCTCTTGGCTTGATATATTTGTGGGGGCAGTGCTTAGACTCTTACATTCACAGAGGGTAAGACAGTTTTGAAGAACTTGGATAGAGGATTGGCAACCATGATATTTTTATAGCTTGTCAATGCTCAGAGACAGCTCTGGGCTTAAGGTTGGCTGTGTTAGAAGTGAAGCTTCCTTCATTTCTGTGGAATTCTTTGGGAATACTTCCTTCTTAAGAAAAACAAAAGCCAGAAATGAAAATTTCTTTAACATCTAGAAGACTTACACCCAGCATGAAGGATCTCCTGGCTCCAGCAGGTAAAGTGCATTTGGCTATTGAGGTTTTCCAGTGTTAAAGATGAAGTGTGGCCTATAGCCCAGATGAGTCAGTTCTCTGAAAGAAAGGTGATATCTTACATGTAGGAAAAGAGCAGCAGAGACAGAGCATCTCTGGGCTTTGAAAGACAGGGACAAAGGCTGAGGGAAGGAAGGAATTTATGGAAGTCCACCATCATGGGCGAGTTTCAACATAATCATAGAATGGTTTGGGTTGAAAGGGACATTTAAAGGTCGTCTAGTCCAAACCCACTGCCACGATCAACCATGAAGTTGATCAAAGCCTCAACCAACCTGACCTTGAGCACTTCCAGTGATGGGTCATCCACAACCTCTGTGGGCAACCTGTTCTAGTGTCTCACCACTCTTTCTTAAGAAAAATTCCTTATAAAGGACAGAAAAACCTAACAGAGTAGTATCGTCTCACTTAACTTTAGGCAATTGTGGTGTAGATGTTTGTTTGTGGCCTGAGGGAGGGAGATTAGCTCCTTTGATGGTCTGTTGAAGGAAAGATACACTTTCAGGGCGTGATTTATAAGATATATTTTTCTTTCCTTGTCTATGTTTCTCAAGGTCTATTCTTTTCCACTGACTATGCAGGATATCAGATTTAGCTATCTACTTACCTGCACTTGTTCAGGTGAGTCCCACACACTACTGGAACTCTTATCCCCACCCAAAAGGCCCAAAGAAAGGATATTGTACTTTGAAATAGCACTTGCCCCTTTTAGACATTTCCTTTTCTATGACAGTTATCCAGCTTGGAATGGCACAGCTGTTCCAGAAGACAGAGGAACAAATACTTACTGGGTTTTCCAGACAAGTTCATAGAAGGATATAGTGAAAAAAACCACAAAGATGCCTTGAATTGTTTTCAATCTCTTTTTCTTCTTAATATATAAATATATCTATATATATAAGCAGTCTGTAGCATTTAAAAGGATTGGCATTGACTATTTTAAAAAGTTTGAAGCACTTGAAAACACTGTGGTTATTTTCAGTGGATATCATGCCTTTATTAATAGCTGGATGAAGTTTTTCCAATATTTTGGGGCTCCTAAAGCCCATTGATGTTCACTTTTGAAATAATTTAACCTCTTCTGAAATGGATGCCCGTTTTCTCTTTAATGACATTGTTTGTTTTTCAAAATGAGATCTATCCACTGACAATAGAGGAAGTTAAAAACAATTAGCTTTAAAGGATTGTATTCTGAAGTCTTGAAACCTTAATGCAGAGCTTTGGAAGTAGCTAACAGGAATACTGAGAATTATTTTACTTCAAAGCACTTCATAAATATCCCCTGACCGATCCTTTACACTGTTCCCTTGCCAGCGAAGAGCCACACTTGAGAGAGAAAGCTATCACTGGGTACTCAAGCTAAAGCTTTCATCAGAATTTTAGGTTCCTCTGGTGCTTTCTGCATGTTACAAAAGGAATTCTTCCTTTCTACCTCTGCATTTGAAATAGCTAAGTTATGATGCAGGAGAAAGGTGAGAACTGCTATTAATGGGGTTAGATCCTTGTGAATGTTTATGCAACTATCCCATGAAACTTTATATGTTTTGAATAATCATGGGGCACTTCTGTAGCAGTCTCAGCATGCCAATGGATGTAAACCTAGCTGAATCATTTTTTTCTTTGTGGACTTAAATTTTCTTTTAAAAAGTACTATCAGAACAGCCTAACAACTTTCACTCTAGCTGGTTATTTAGAAGCTAAAGGTCATGTCCACGGAGAACTCCTATAGGATGTTTTATTTCATTTCAATACATGTGCTCAGCAAACTTGATGTTGAATTTAGTTAAGTAATTGACAATTTGTAGCTTAATCTTTAATATTTATTTACCCTTGCCCCCAAATTTCCATGACGTATTCAATCATTGCTTTGTTTCCAGTTATAAATCAGTATTAATCCAGGTCTGCTGGAGTGAAGAGTTCAGCCTACCTGTTCTCACTCTCTAATGTAGTTGATTTTTGGCAAACTTTAGTACCAGAGCCTTAGGGACTTCATAAAATATAGTACATCTGTGTGCATAGATAATTACTGAAGTAAAAATTAATCAATTAATGTTTGAAGTCATAAAATACATAGGCTGTGACTCTTTTTTTTGACTTCACTTTTTTTCTGGTTTGGTTTTGGCTTTTGGATCAAATTGCAGCCACAGTATGAGTATGCCTCTTCCTCTATTTGGTCATGGTTACCCTAATTTGTTTTCCTTTGAGTAGTTTAAATTGCCCTAAATTACTGTTCTGACTTGCTCAGACTTTTGCAAGTTGCACAGTCACCTTTCCATGATCTGACCACATCTCCTACTTTTCTTTTGTCTACATCTTCCATGAGTTTCTCTTTTCTTTATCACTCTGTCCTTATCATCATATAAAGCTACAAAATTTTCTACCTATCCAAATAGGACAGTTACTTTCTACCACCTTATACATTACTGTCAATGGTTTTAGGTTTTGTACTGATTTTGACTGGGATCCAGTTAGATTTCTTCACTGTAGTTTACATGGGGCTATATTATCAATTTGTGCTGAAAAGTGCTGATACTCTTACAGGGCTGTTTTTGTTATTGCTGGGCAGTGCTTACAAAGAGTCAAAGCCTTCTCTGCTTCTCACCTCACCCCACCCAAGAGGTAGTCCCTTCCCCTTCTTTTTCCCCTTTCCCTTCCTTACTGACAGTTGTGGCTGTGGGAACAGAACTCTAGAAATGAAATTAAAAAATGCAATGGCAGTGATTAACATCTCTTTATAATGACTGAAGAAAGCCAGGGATATGCCCTTTTTAAGGGAACAACAACAGCAACCAAAAAGAATCATTTGTATTTAAAATGTTCTGTGGGCCTGGTCCAACTCAGTCTGAAATAAAAAACCAGCTTTCTATTTCTTCACAAGTGTCATAGAGCATGTAGAGCTCCTTGTCACAGTGAACATTTAGTTGATAATTTGTGCCAGAGACTGTGAAGTCAGTGAGAATGTGCATTCACAAATACATTCAGCACTTCCATTCTATTTATCCAGGGTGGTGCATCATGTTCACACATTCTTTCTGGTCAGTTCTCTCAGCCCTGCATAGGAGAACTGTTAATTCACCTACACAGACTTGTTACAGATGACAGAATATTTTTTCTCAGAAGGAACAGCTGGAAGTCTCACTACTTAATTCCTGTTCAAAGCAGGATTATCATGAGCATCATGATAAGGTCAACCATGTCTTTATCTTGTTGAGTCTTGAAAACCTCTGGTGATGAATATGCTATGACTCCTCTGGATTACCTTTTCAACTGCCATACATTGCTCATAAGGAAAAAAATAAAGAAAAAACCTATTTGAACTTACCCAGCTCAGCTTCTTGCTGTTAACATTTATTATACCACCTTTTTATTCCATGAGTAAGATCTTGTTTCTGATGTACTTGTAACTCTCTTTCAAAACCTGCAGACAGCTCATATTGTCACTTGGTCTCCTATTTGCCAGTCTAAACAAGTCTACTCTCAACCTCTCCTCAGAAGCCCTGTGCTGAGTCCCCTCAGTATCTTGGTGGCCCTTTCTGGTTTCTCAACTTAGATCTGGGCTTAGGAGGCTCCAGGTACTGGCAAACTTCCTTGGATGATACCTATGGTGCAGACCAGTGCCTTTTTCCAGCTCAGGAGGGCTGTTGACTGCCATCATGTCCTCTTTCTAACTCAGATTCTAATCTGAAGAACTGGAGATGTTCTCTGGTTGCTACAACTTACGAGTTTCCAGCTTGCATCCACTTAGGAGTTCATCTTCACTTCTTGCTCCCTGGTACAGTTAGTGAGGAAGCCTGATGTGAATCTGCTGCACCCATGAATGACAGACAGGCATGATCTCTTACCTTGTGATCATCAGATCCACATCACACTGCTTCCAGGCAGTCTTTAGTCTGGAAGAGCTCCTTCTGCTGTTTCCTCTCTATTTTAATGAGACTGTATAATACATGCACATTTCCCCATGACAAATCTATGCACTGAATAGAACTGCTTAAGAAAACAGTTTAATCAGTGTAGACCTACTTTAGATGCAGATGAGTCAGGCCTTCTTTGCATAGGATAAAAGCATAAGAAGAGTTTATACATATTTATTCTTTATGGAAAAGGTCAGACCAAGTCCACTTCTATTACAACCTTGAAACTTGATTTCTCTGCTTTTGAAAATTCAGCTTTCTACTTTCACACAAAGTGTTGCAAGATCATATTATCTGTGTAGCCAACTAACTGCATCTGTCTGTACCTGATTTGTACAGAAGCATACATGTGCCAGAAGTTCACTGGCTATCTATGTGGTGTTGCACATTTTCAAGTATCTTCTGACTTTGAGAATATGAAACTGTGACACTGAGAATAGGACTACCCTTACTGCAATCCAGCATGCCTTTCAGCCTTTGAAAGCTATCAGCTCGAAACACAAACAGCTTATCCAAAGGAACAAAATAACCTCCTCCACATGAAAGTCCAGTCTCAAAGAACTCTTAGGTTTTTTGGAGTGGGTGGTTTCAGTACTGTGATGGCTTCGCTTATTCTATACTTTCTATAAACAGGGTTATGCTAATAAGTATAACAGCTTCTTGTTCTGAAAGCCCAAATATTTCACCTTTAACAGCAGTTTTAAACAACTAATTTAAGAAGTTTTTCATTCTTTTGTGAAAGCAGAAGTGATACTAGAAATCTACCCATCCCAGTCCAGGAGAAATCCTTCTTTATTCTTTGCAATTTTTATATAGAGAAAGAGTACCTGCACCACTCCCAACTGTGGAAAGATGTCAAAACATTTCTGATGCACTGTTATATATGCAGGTATGTGCATGGGAAAGTTTGAAGAAGAGACTGTGGGAACCTTTTTGATCTCAGCTGCATAATGATTTCCAGCAAAGATGATAACACAAAGTGTAGCTCTTGTATGCTACATACACCATAGGTGTGGTATACTTATGCATACAGAAAATATATGTAATGTACTTATGTTCCCCTATGTAGCAACTGTGCATTCCCATACAGACCATATCTGTACCATCCCACACTTAGAAGCTGGTGATAATGTCTGAGTCTAACAGGTTTCTCTCACTTTGGGGGAGAATTTACCTTGGTTAACCTCCAAAGCTCCTGTGAAGAAGAAGTTTGCTGGCTTTACCCATCTCATTGGAGGAGAGAGATTGGTTTGTACAGTGATTTGTCAATCTCTTGGCACACCATTAGTCACCTAATCTTATCTCAGCAGTCTTGAATGTGATGTGTGCTATCTACCTCTTCCATGGTTTCCATGGTCAATGCAACACATCAAACCGATCTACCCTATCTCCTGAGACAGGAAGCTTGTCACCATCTTTTAATTTTCCTTGACATCTATCCCCTTCAACAAAGTGTTCATTTTTAAGCTGCTAGACCAATGACTTAGCAGCTTTGCCACTCTTCTTACTAATTTTAGTCTTTTATACATGTGACTATTCATACAGCTTGGGAAATTAACTATTTCTTTTTTCTGCTGTTAAATCTTCTTATGAAGTATGAGGGAGATCAGTCTAGACAAGTCATAGTACTTTTCACAGCTGCATGTCTGGAAAAAAAGAAACACCAAAACCCCACTCTAAACTCTTGTGTGTTCTAGGCTTATTTTCCATTGTGTTTGTTTTGCCAAGAAAGAAGATGTACTGGTGTTTTGTCCCATGCCTTCTGGAGTCTTCACATAAGTAGGAGTCCAGCTATAGCTCTGACATACTACAGATGAGAGAAGGTGCAAATGCAAGATAAACAATCCTTCTGTCTATGAAGTGGTAGGAATAAAGCCTCACCAAGATGGTAGAGAAAGCAAAACCAGCAGTTTCCTAAACCCTCTCTACTTCACCAAAATAAACAATTAGAGAATACTAGTATATGTTTGGGAAAAGTATCAGGTCAAAATCAAAACACAGATCAGAATATTCCAAACCATAAAGTTCAGAAATAGATTGAAATTTATGTCTATGTTTTGTTACTTTGATTTGTCTCTAAGTGAACTTTCTTAAATGCTGAACAGTTGAACCAGGACTGGGTTTCTTAGACTTGAACAGTGGTTATTGAGGTTTTTTTTTAACCACTGTCTTAGACTAAGACTTAAATAATTTTCTTAAATCCTTTAATGCATACTCAAGTCCTTTAAAAAAAATAAATCTGACCTTAAATCTCCAACTCCACACTTATGTTTAGACAATCTGAACTTTCTCTATATACAAAATTACCTTCAATGAACTGTACAGGCCTTAACTGGGAAGACTTATCTTGAAGACTTTTCTTGTTTAAATGGAGCTTAGAGTAATGAATCTCTAATTTAGAAAAATAAAGAAAATAGGTGAATTCTGTTCTCTGTCTTATCCCTCTGTTCCACACTACAAATTCACACTTGGACACTTAAACTTAGAAAATTCTGGTTTATATTCCAAGCAAAACACACCTGTGAGGTACATCTTGATAGATGTCATATATTTCCCTGTATGCAATATACAAACACAATTACTCTGGTTTTGACACTGGAACCAGAATCTTGAAGAAACTTTCTTCAAAGTGGTAACACCTAAAACCAGACCTTCACTGAACTCAACTGACATGAGGAACAAAATTCAGTGAACAGGAGCTTAGTTCAGTGAAGATCTTTATCCTGTGTTTCAAAGAGTTACGTTTCACTTATTTTATGAAATGATAGGAAAATACCCCTTGGAATTAAAACTTATTATATCCTGTAATTAATTAGCTCTGAGAGAGGTTTTCTTTAATCACACTTTTACAGTTTTTAGTTAACAAGTGCAAGACCAGAAAATTGTCAAAAGGTTTTGTTTTTTTCAGGTAAGCTACTGAAAAGTAGTATTGGGCTGAGTTTCAAGTGATAAATAGGCTTCCCCCCCCACAAATAAACTATAAAAAATCAAAAGGCTAACTCCTGGATATACTAACCATTTGTAACCATGCACAGTCAATGCAAAATCCTAGCACTGGTATACACACCCATCTTTGTCTACACAGGCTGCAAAGGAATGCATCAGAGATATATTGTTCTCCAAGTACTTCCTTTAAGGCTGATTGGTCAGGACAAGCAATATACATGAAATAACTGGTGCATGTAACAGTAAGTACAACCTTCTGTAGATTTGGCTATAAAGACAGGAAGGGTACTGAGGCTGAACTTTGCAGATGAGTAGTCTATGGTATTTTTAATAATAACCATTTCTGTGGTCTGAATATGAGTACAACTGATTCTGTCACATGACATTAGAGTTTGTACTTCTAAATGAGATACTATTACATTTGATTGAGGCAGTTATGTTTCTCACAAATTATATTTCAAATCAGACAGAAGAGGCAATAATTAGAGGCTGTGAGCTTGGAAAATCTGTACTATTTATTTTTAAGACACCAAGATTTACAACACATGCTCTGTCTGCCTCTCTAATTTACTTCCCTTTTCCTAATGAACATTTGTCAGCTGCCACACACTTCATTTTTCTTTAACAACATCTGTCAAGGTGAGAATAAACAAAACTGGTCTCACCAAGTGGAAGCAAATGAAGTTGAGTCAATTCCATGGCATTTTAGGGAAAACAGGAGATGCAAATCAATTTTCTTGAAATGTAGGTTCTGAATCAACAGCAGTCACAAGGTCATGACTAAAGATTTGATACTGAGAAACACTGCTAAAATGCACTCTTAATAGAATGGGTCAGATCACTAAGTGGATTAACCTGACAATGCAGTTCACACAGCCCAAGGAACTTGCTGAATGGCAGCCAGTAGCATTCACAACTTCTCACAGCTGGACCACCAGAAGATAGCAAATGTCCTGGGTTCTTTTTAAGGCCAATTCTCCTGTTGGTCAATTGTGTTTTAAAAGTAATGTCTTTTTAGACAAACGCAGACCTCTCCAAGGGATCAAGTCAATGGATTAATGTGGACAGATCCTTATAAGCTAAGGGAAAGGGCTTTTAATTTTTAAATTTAGTACTTTGAGTCATGAACATACAAAAATGCTGAAGAAATCTGACATGGTCCCTTGTACAAACAAGATCATGAATGTAAAGCTTATAATGCCACTGTGAAATTTTAATGCTTATTTATTATGGTTATGATGAAACCTGTATAATAAGATGATGATAATAATAATAATGAATAGTCATCAGTGCCAATATGATTCTACTATTTTTCTACATATGCTTTATTGTGGCATTTTGTGTAGCTTGTGTTCTGTGTAAAGAAATGTCAATAAAATCTTTGCTTCCTTTGGTCTGTACTTTGTGTGGTTCTTGATAGCTGTGAGGTTCCCCAACTCCTTCTGTCCATGTAATATGAGGCAAACAGAGTGACAGTGATAAAGGGAAGTGGAACAAATATTCTCAAGTATGAAGTAAGTGACTAGATGAGCTATATGAAGGACTGTGACTGATTCAGACTGCCCCTCTGACTGAAGAATGGAAACCATCTCTGACTTACTAAATCAGTAATTAAATCAATAATCAGTAAATAAAGTAATCATGACCTAAAAGCCCTCTAACTTGGAACTCTTTTTGACTGATTAAATGAATGAGACCTTCAAGCAGCCAAAACTTGTAGGTAGCAAGCTAGTAAATGCTTGAGCACTTTTTTTGGTAAGTCTTTCTGTGTTTAAGGTTTAAGAACTCCCTTCTGGAATGTAATTCATAAGTGGACTTTAATTCCTTTGGTGTCATATATTGAGACTGTGAGCTTCCTTACAGCCAGCAGCACACTGTTATCAGGAGGCTGCAGAAATCAGTGGAGTGGGTTTGGAGGGGTTTGCTGTTTCTTCATGCTCCTATGGTAATGTCTATGCCAGTTAAAAGAACAAGGAAAGGACTGTAAAAGTCAGGAGGCAAATTTAAAACTAAAGAGATGGAATTAATGCAGACCCAAACAGCTATTGACATAATTAAGACTGTAATTAGCAAACAAATGAGCCAAAATGAGTCTGCTGGACTTTGAGTTCATTACTGTGTTGAAATCCAGGCCTAATTACTCAAGAAAATATAAGAATGTGAGCTTTCTGCATTTCTTCCTTCTAGGTGTCATTGATCAGACAGTGGTACATGTGGAGTGATAGTATTAGCAACCTGTTCTTCAGCTTGGATGGCTCCTGAGAACTGACACTGGTCTGATAAGGTTTTCATTATTATGCCCTGAAGTGGTTTTCTCTAATTTGAGTCAGAGAAGGAGTAAGATTCACACATGCCCTCACACACACATGCATCTATGTTACTTACAGTTAATTATGCTGTAGGTCTTTGTCCAAATAGGAATATACCTTCATATTCATACAAAACTGCACACATTTGGAGAGACAGATGAAACTTGGGCTGTGCTTTTCTTCCAGGAGCCACAAAATTACAAGTAAGAATCAACATACAAACTGGAAACATTACCTTTCATCATTGGTTGCCTTTTCACCCCCTCATTCCATGTCTGCTGCATTTCATATTCAAACACACCCATTAATTAATCATTAATAGCAACTGTTGCTATAGCATCTAGAATGGGCTCATCTCATAAGCAGCATGAGGTGGGGTTTCAGAACAATGTTCATTGTAGGGACTGCAGAAGTGATGGTGTTACTCTACAGAAATATGAGAAGTCAGTAGGGACAGATTAGCTCAGGAAACACTGACTATGCTCCATCAATTTGTTAGATGTGGTGATTTCTCTATGAAATTTCAAATTATTTTGGTGGGCTGGAACAAAATAATAGAATTGCCTCACTTTAAATTGTACAGCCTCTTGCCACAAGCATGCATCTTGCCTGCTTGTGTAATCCAGAGCTGCCACAAGCTTTTTAGCTGCAGAGTTATTTATGGATTACCCTGTCTGATCTTTAATGTGAAACATATACAGCAATATCTCTCTAGTGCTGCATACTGCTGTGCTAACTGCAAAGAAGCAGCAGGCAGCTCAGAAAGAGCATCCCTAAGAAGCTTTGATAAATCATAAAAGCAATCTCTACATGGCAGGGAGAAACAGCTAGTCAAAATGAAAGCTGTTTTAAATCACCAGTAATAGTAACTGGTGTCTGGCTCAGTCTGGGTTAGATGTGAACTCTCCCAAGAGCATTTTGTGCTACATGGAATTGTGGTTGTGAAACTGGCATGTTGCCTTTGAGAAGGTTTGAGAAGCAATGTTTTTGGTAGAGCTAAACAGGCAAAACTCCCTTTGCTTCTCTTCTCAACAGTAAATTTTGAATTCAAAGGCCTAGCACTTGCATGGTCATGTCATTTCCTCCATAGCTGAAGTGCCATGACTACACAGGTGGTTCAGCAGGGTGGCACTGTCAGCCCCAAGTAACCTGCACAATCATTTTGTACATAACACACAAGATGGTCCTTGCAACTGGAAATTTTCAAAGAGAAAACAGATGGGAAGACCCAGATTTTGTAACTTTTATGTTGGCTTCCCAAGCTGCAAATCACTAACAGATGCTTTTAAAAATCACAGGGACTGTTCATCTAATAGTCAGTGAACAGAGAAGCCCGAGGAAGAGGTCTCCTCCCCTTGCCCCAGGCAACCACACGGTGTCAGTATTGGTTCACACGATCACAAGGAGTCCTGCCTTTCCTTGACAGACATTGTGCACCCCAGTAGAACTGTGACAGGGCAAGGATCTGATTTTAGAAGCAGTTCTAGGTAAGTGACACACTATGCCTGAGCACAGAAGCAGGTGCACAGCAGTATGGTCATAAATGCAAAGCCTTATGCTCTTCTGATGTGTAATTTTGCTTCTGGTAATTAATCTCATTTTTCTAGACTACCACACCATCTTGAGGGTATATTAAATCACTGTTTCCTTATGTTTTTCCAATTGCAGATGACATAAATTGGAGATTTAGAACTAGTACAAGGCTTAGTGCCCTCAGGCTTGTTTTGTATTTTAGCTCACAACTTGCTTAGTAGTTGTCAGCTGAGTTCTTGGAGATCTGATTTCTTTTACAAGCTGTTCAGGACTTGCTTCTTCTCTTTACAAACAGTAACAAACCAGTTAACAAACCAGTGAGCTCAGATTAGGCTGTTGTACTACCAAAAGCTTGAAGGCCTGCTAGAATTTAACAGGAAAATTTCAATAGATCAAGCTCTTGCCACAGGAATCACCATTAGTCAGATGACACTTTTGTGCTTCTTTTAGGCTTTTATTAAAATGGTCAGTGAATCTTTAGTGTGGACCTGTCCTCCAACAGAAGGGAATACTTGTTTGACATGAAGTTTATGTGAAGGATTGAATCTATTTTTCCCTTGGAGAACATGCAAATATTGAACTGGAAATAGAACAGATCTGTTATTTGGCTGCTTCATTCCTGGATTTCTCCTTTGGGGTTCAACATCCTTAACCTTTTTAAGGAATGATACTGGGGAGCCTGTTTTGAAAAGCTTAATCCATTCTACTGGTAACACATCAAAGCTCAGCTGAAAGCATATGCTAGATACACTCTGTAAATCTTCTTAGGTTTCTGGGTTGCTGGTGTTCTACACTTCCTTTTCCCCAAGATGATTCATACACAAGGAAAGATTAACAGTACATTAGAACAACTCTGTTAGTGTTATATAAATTCATGTTTTCTCAGTTGCCATATTTTTTATGATATAAACAAAAAAGAACAACAACAAAAAGCTAAATCACAGTTTAAATACTGAATCCTCTTAAACCCCTTTAGTAGGCAGCCAGCTGTTGGAGTTTTTATAGTTAAGCTACAAGATTTTATTTTAGATTAATATTAGATTTTTTTCATTATATTTTTTTAAAGGTCTTCCAGTGTGATCCTCTCTGGAAAAACAGATGCAGCAACTGGGCCAACTTTTCACTGCTCCTCTGCTGCCATCAGCCACCTCCTTGGCTGTTGTCTGAGAGTATCACAACAGCCATCTTATAAAAAAGGATTTCCACTACACAATAAAGGTCTGCAGATTCAAACACCAAAATATACCTGTGACCTAGGACTGCACTCATCAGCAGCACGTGCTGAATGCCTTCATATCCAGTGCACTTCCCACAGGAATGCAAATTACTCATTAATATTAGTTCTTCAGAGGGGAACTCAGTGTGTTGAGCAGAACATTGGTTTTACTGTCAAGGGGTTTATCAATTTTATTCCCATCCTCCACCACAGGTTTATTGGAAGAAGCAGATCCCAGGAGTATGTTAAGTCCCTTAACTTTCATTAATCAGGATATTCTTGGGTGTCCAACCAAATGCAATACATGAGAATGAAATACATGAAGTAGGGAAAATTAATAAGGAACATGCATGTAAGAAAAAAACAAGTCTGTGTTTAGAGACCACTCAGTCAAGAATCTATATGAGGTTTTTAAAGCTTCAGATGATACATTAATCAAAACTATTTCAGATATCTCTGCAATGCTCACCCTTCAGAGAGGAAAGAAACACATTTCTAGGCTGAAGTGCTAAAAGAAACAAGAAAAAGTAAGAACAAGAAAAAATACAGAGGCAGTGAAAACACTTGCAGCAGTCACAATGTATTAACCAGCTGATTAATTTTCACTGCAACAATTTTGAGGTAATGTTTCTATTAGAAAAAAAGTGTTTATAGTTTTTATAGTTTAAAATCTTTTAACAGAAATTCTTCAATGGCTTCCCAAGCAGTGCAAATATTGACTCCTCCTTTGAACAAGAAAAAGTAGAACAGTGGAATCAATTAAACATCCTGTGATTGGCAATGTATGCAGGAGAGGTTTGCAATCAACCCTGAAGGAGTAGTGTGGTGTTGAAGAAGTATCAATGCTCCACTTGTTCTCTCAGAGTTAAAGTGTTTCAATATTCTTTCAGCTATTTTGTAGACTATTTTCTTGAGGAAATGAGACTCATACAGTCCTGCTAAGAATTTCAGCTGGAGTCCAATTACATCTAAATTTGATGGGGGGATAGAATTCACTAAGATATAAAGTTCTCACTCCTTCTGTAAGCAGGAGAACACATCAGACAAAATATAAATATTGAAGTGAAAACTTAGTCTTTATTAGATATGATAATTTGCTTATTTTCTTTTTAGCAGCAGAGTAACACAGCATTAGTATAGACTTGATTTTATAATGATTATTTATTGCTTTTAAAATTAAAGCCTGACATTAAGATAGCTACACTTATTGAGTAGTTCATGGGGTTCTTAACTGATGAAATGAACTGTGATCTCTCCTTTCTCTCATTTTTCCCCTTAAATTTTGAAAACACATTAACCTTTCCTTGTTAGTCACCAAGCAATACATATTTTTTTCCCCTGAAAGGAGTTAGCATTAATAACTGAGTTGCTCTTGAGCTTGTCTTAACACTAAACTAACCTTAACCTGCACTATATATATTGAGCTGATTAAAATCTCATGATGTTACAAACATCATGTTGTTAAAAAACATCATGATGTTAAAAAAGGTAACAAGTATAGGTTAAAGAGAAGCTCCAAAATTTCTCTCTCTCTGCAGCAAAGAAAGAAGACTACAAAATTCACCAAAGATATTGTTCATCTGCTCCATCTTCACCAGTGACAGAGGTGGACAATGTCCTCATTGATCAGTGTGTCACATACACTTTGTGGGATTATAGAAAAAGACCAAATGCAAATAGGAGAAAAAAATATTCCAAAGATATCTATCCCTTCTGAGTTCCTACTCTTTTCACTACAGTAACTCTGTGTTTCTCAATAAAAATATTTACTTTGGGTAGGAAAGGCTGATGGAAACCAAAACATCATCTCCCATTTCCTGCTGTCAGGACAGGCACATCAGCACTGGCAGCCATATGTTTATGTTTCTTAGCATCAACTACTGTCCCTTCCCACCAGGCTGAGCAGGTTTTATCCTGGAGCCAAACCAGAGCTAAGTGACAAAACCTACCCTTTCTTTGTTGTTTGGTGGCCACCAAACTGTCATTAATGGCTTTTGACAAGGTGCCTATGTCTGTTAAAGCTCTCAGATGGAGAAGACTTCCAGTAAGCTCATAGCATAGGCACCATGGTGTTTGTATAATGGGCAGTTAGTTTAGCTTTCCTGGCTGTTACTTTCTACAATAGTGTGGCATGGTGAGCAGCAAGTTGTCTGTGTTCTCTCATCTCTTCTGAGGTTATTTTTTTGCTTAGCAATAATTATGCCTTCTGACAGACCTAGCTGGGACTACTCCCAGACTAAATGTTATTTGGGGAGGGTTGTGTTTTTCAGTACTAGATTTAAATTACATAGCAAGCTTGCTTCAGCATAGTAGAATATGATTCTACTTTGTCTATGCCTGTTCATCTGCTCAGGAAGTAGAATTATTTTGCCCTGTCCTTCCTATTTCTAGAGCCATATAATGACTAGCTTCTAGTCTGTTCAACAGTTCCAGCTGGCACCAGTTCTTATGCTGTGAAGCTTCCTGCAGGCTTACAGGGAAGAAGATATGAGCTGTTCACAGAATGTTATACTGCATGTCCTTGATGCATGTCTTCAAAAGACAGAAGTGATTCTGGAGGCAAAGTAGTAACTCTCAGTAGATACAAATCCATTTGTGGCACATGATTAACATGCAATGTTTGAAAGATTAAGAATAAAGATAGTGCAGCTTGCAAACCTGAGATAACATTCAACAGAAGTCAACAAAAAGCCAGGACAATACAACACAAAAATTAATTTAAAAGACAGTGAAAAGGTCATAGATTTTATCTGTCACACTAGGCACTAGCAAAACCTCATCTGAAACTGAATGTACAGCCCTGTCCCTCTTGTCCAATCAGTGTTGAAAAATGATCAATTTGAATAAGGATCTGAAGAAACTTATACATAGAATAATATAAAAACAGAAGAGAAAGTAAACCTTTCAAGACATAGAGAAAAAAAGATAAAACAACTGAAATAAAACCCCCAAACAAACCTAAACTAAAACAACAACATAAAAGGAAAACACAAACTCCATGAACCACAGAAAAGGAGGTAGGAATGCTGCCTGTAAACATTAAGGAGGTAACACTTAGGGAGAAGAAGATCTATTTTTGTTGAAGGAAAAACATTAAAACACAAAAAAAGAAACTCTGATAAACTAACTATGAATGTAATTTGGCTGAATATGAAAGGCACTATAGTCTGAAGCAGCCTTCCAGTGAGAGTAAAAGGAAGCAGAAGCTGAGCTTGCCTCAAGGTGTTGGTCAGCGATTTTATAACTGAAGTTCCAGCTCACTATTTTCTGCAATAACAGTGAGCTGAGCTCTGCAAACTCAGACACTCATTTCAATCAAATATCATACTACTAAACAGAACTGTGTCTCTAAAGCATAATTTGATTCACATTGTGTCTCAGAGCAGTGAACTTCTCTTCATTCAGCGAGTCTTTTTTCAGATGTTAAAGGAAAGGTCAAGAACAGGGGGGAAAAGTGAGAATGGAAACTAATATTGACTATTTATGAAAAAGGTCATGGTCAACTATAAGTGAAGAAGAAAGAATAGGAACATTCACAGTTGGCAAACAATAAATTTCACAAATAAGTTGAAACATGAGAGTTGCTTTCAGAGAAAAGTAGGACTTTTATTCTGCAAAGAAATTGATGGCTTTAGTTTGCAAAATACATGAATGATTTAGCTTAAGTCCTGTCTTTGAGTAATTATTTGAAAATCAAAGTTCCATTTGCCTTTAAAAAGATCCAGAAAACTACATAATTCAAAAACCTGAAAATTTTTTTCTCATTTATGCTGCTGTTTTTTAGAGCAACTTGTATCAGGGCAGAAAAGCTGTGAATATAAGATACCTACCTGAGATATTCCTAATCCTTTGCCAGTAGGAAAAAAATATACTTACAGTCATTTCAACCCATATTAGTTCAGTACAGTATGTAGAGAAGAAATTTACTGTTTGTTAAAAACATGTACATATCTGTGAGATACTCTGGTTATTTATCTGTCACTGGATGTGGACACCCTGGACTTTCAAGTTTCACTGATTATCTCATTCTCATCATCTGAAAGTCTAACTTTCCTTTTGAATCAATCATCAATAAGGATATGTAATTTACTGCACAGGCATGCATATAACTGCTAAAATCAGTCTCAAAGAACTGACTTTTGGACTCACTGACAAATATTATGCTCAGAAAGAACTACTGAAACTATAGAGTGAACATTTTACTAATAGCAGAATTTCAACTGCTGCTGAAATGCATTATGCCCTACTTTCATCCACCCTTTGGACCACATTGTGTTAGACAATGCACCTCAACAAACTTACAAAGAATAACTGGCAGTTTCTGCCCTTGAGTCTCTGCAATTTCAAAGTATGACCAAAAAGCAACTGGAACTTTCAGAAACGGAACAATCTATGCAGGAGAAAACTGTCAGCTTTCATGTGTTAGACATGCAATTGAATTACCTTCTTGAGTTTGATTTCACTTCACTGGGACCCAAACAGGATGCAATCTGTAGTCATTGAGAGAAAAGCCCCATCAGCACAATGCAATGGGAAAATAACCCTGAAAATAGTGCTGAGGTAAAAGCCCCTTCAGCTCCTGCTTATCTTCCCAAATGGCTAGGGGTAAGAAAGAACATGTTGCTAACTGTGTAATGAGGCACAGATTGAAAATTGCTTAAAAGCCTGTGCACAGTAACAGGGAGGATTTTACCCAGTGGCACTCCACAAAAATTATTGTAATTGCACTTTTTAGTTATTACCAACTTGGTCTCCAGGACCTTGGTAAGTGCCATTAGACATCTGCTGTGGGACTATTCTCAACAAACAAAGAAGCTGCCAAGTCCTTTCAAAAATATCAATAAGTGGGGAGCACACATGATTTTTTTTCCTGTGGATGTGGGTCACAAATAACATTATTGAGATTTCTTTTTTCCCAAAGTTAAATATTATTATGGTGGTAGTTTGGCATATGCTATTTGCTGCAATGAATGCTTTCCAGGTGAGTTGGATAGTGTTCATTCTACTCATTTTAATACTTACAATAGCTGAACATCATATTAAGGTGAATTTTCTAAACAATACAAGGAAGGTATGTTATAAGTTCATAGAATTTGAATATCTAGACTCCTCACTTTCAGAATTTAATGACTCATATTTGCTTTATTTCTGCCACAGTTCTGCAGAGTTACTCTGACAAAAGAATGCGAAAGAAAAAAAGAATTGAATCCAGAAGAGAATGGATGGATTTAAAGAAAAAGTAATTCTCTGTTCAAACAGTTAGGAATTAGGTGTCCAGCTCCAGGTGTGGCATTCACAGTACTGAGCCTGCTGTAGGGTTTCAGGTGCTGATTTCACCTGTGCTTTGTAAAATTGTTGTGGATTATCTGTGGTGGGCAGCTAAGCATCACACAATCACTCACTCGGTTCCCCCCTACAACATACAGTAGGACAAGGGAAGAGGACAGAAAGAGTAAAAACAAGAAAGCATGTGGGTAGAGATAAAAGTTGTTTAATAAGTGAAGAAGTAGTGGAAAAATAGAAAAAGAAAACAAAAATGAAACAAGCAATGCAAAGACAATAACTCACCATCTTCCATAGGTAGATGGCTGCACAACGTGTTCCTGAGCAAAAGTTGACTAACCAACCTGAACCCCTCTTTTTATTGCTGAGTATGATGTTAAATGGCATGGAATATCAATTTGGTTAGTTTGGGTCATGTGCCTGGTTGTGTTCTTTCCAACCTTCTGTGTACCCCTGAGGTACTCACTGAGAGGGCAGAGAGAGAAACAGGGAAGAGAAAGGAATGGGGAAGGCCTCAATGCTGTGCAAACACTGTTCAGCAACAGATAAAACACAAGTGTTTGTTGTTTTGATCACAAATGTTAAGACACAACACTATACAAGCTGTTACAAATTAAAACTCCATCCCAACCAGAGTCAGTACATAAATGTTGAGAAGGGAATGCTCAGAGGGGTAAGATTTGAGTCCTAGGCATTCTTTCACTGGACATTTCCTATATCTGAAGGGGGAATCTCAAAGCTACCCCAGAATCTAGGCAGAGCTTGAGTAGAGATGTTACCATCCTTCCTCTGGAGGAATTTGGGTGACCTCAGACATGGGAATACAAAGTGCATGGCTGCAGGAAGAAAGCAGTAATGGAAGAGCACAAACTCACAGTGAGGATAATCAGCTGGGTTGGACTCATCAAGTTTCCATCCCTGCTCTTAAATTATTTCACATTGGTAGCCAGTGCTTGTTTAGCAGACATAAAAGAAGGCTACATCTATGGTATTAAATGAAATGTGCTGGGGTTTTCATCTGGCACTGATACTGCTGGCATGGAGTGACTGATATCTATACTATTAAACTCTCTTGCCTTCCAGAACAGGATGCCTGCATCTAATGTGCTCCTTGGAAATGGTCTGTGGCCTACATTGTCTGATTAAATGCCTGGGAATTGTCTGGAGACAGCTAGTTGGTCCTGATCAAAACTGTGCCAGAGACTATTTTAGAAGATCAAGGGTATAACACAGCTAATGTCAAAGTAGAATATAGACATAGTCAAATGACCCAACAAGCACATGTATATTTACCCATTAGTGGCTTGGTTATCTGCTGTAGCTCTTTAGGAATGCCAAGAATCTGGGGCAAACAAAAGTTATCCTGCCATAAATGGACCCACCCCAGCTGAGGTGGCTCTTAAATGGACTCTACTTCAACAGTCCTTAGACTTCAAAGCGTTTATCAGCAAACTATATATAAGTGTTTATAAGCAAAAGACAGGAATCTTCCTTTGCAGATGGAGTTCTCCCCTTGCATCAGCCACACTGTGGAAAATATAGAGCTGGACTGGCACAAGGACAGGGAGGGATTCACCCTTCAAAAGAGACTAATTCCCTCTCCATGTACACTCCGCTGCTTGTCCAGGCAAGGAAAGCAACAACAAGTAATTGCACAATGATTCTTACAGGAAACCTGGCCTTGCTGCTCTCTGCTCTGTATTGTACCTGTTTTCATGTGTTGTTAAAACTAGGACACTGAATACTCAAGTCCTCTCACAGAAGTAGGTCCTCAGTCTTCTGCTTATTGTTGTGGGGTTTGTTTGTTTGTCTGGGTTTGGGGGTTTTTTTGTGTTTTTTTTTTTGTTATTTGTAGTTGTTGGGGTTTGTTTGTTTGTTTGTTTGTCTCCAGGAGACCTTACCTGGAAATCAAACACGAAGTTGCTCTTCTCCAGCCTCTGAAACTTGATAAGACAAAAGGCAGACCCTTGAAAGTAAAAGTAAGGGCAGAAGAGTAAGCATCTATTCACCTCCAAAGCAACCCTCTTGGGTTGTTTCCTGTGCTTTTTCTTCTCACTTTCCTCCTGATCAAAGAGAAGTCTCCACAGTCTGCATAATACATGAAGCTGAGACAGCTAACAGCATGCTCTGGATCTTGAGTGTGTAGGGAGACTTTGATGTCTGCATGCTCTGAATGGCCCTAATCGCTGCTCTTCTCATTTGCCCCTGATCCCTCAAAGCCCTGCTCAGCTCAGGAAAAGAACTGAAGAATTAGTTTCCTTACTTTTTTTCACTAGGATGGTCTCTTTTTCTTTTCCCTCTGACAGAAACCACTGTGACTGGGGCTATCTGATGTCTAATGAAGCAAGCAGAGGACAAAATTTCTATCAAGTTGGTGAGTGATGAAAGGAGGAAGAAAACTTGTTTAGTGGCACTGGTGGAGATGGGAAAATACAGGACAGTATCTCAGAGTGGAGCAAAACCCATCCCCTACGACTGCAGGAAGGAAAAGGATTAGCTCTCCACACTGAAGCCATGCTTTATGGTAGGCTTCTACATGCTTTGAAGCACAAGCCTGAGAAATTGCAAAAGGAAACAATCCTTAATCCTGCTTTTTTTATGATTTAGTGATAAAGTCAAATCCACTTTGCTGTAAGTAGCTCAGCTGATTTTTAGAAGCTAGGTTATTTCCTGAGATACAAGGCTTTGCTTATATAAAGAGATCGACATAGTTTACTGGGGCAAGAGGAGGAGAGGAATAGGCAGTGGTGTGTGGGAGAACTTTGGATGATCTTTAGAGAGAACTGCTTTTTTTTATTTTGTTATTGCCATTGTTACATATTTGTTGTATAATTCAAGCAATGGAGGATAGAAAAGGAAGAAGAAATATGAGGAAGGAAAAGTGTTTTGCCCATTTTTATCAAAACATCCTGGAAGTCCATTCAATAGGTGCAGTTTTTAACTTCCTTTTACATGAACATCCCTTTCAGAGAAAAAATGAATCTGCTCTTCTCTTCCTGTCTAATGTGAATGATGTAGTTTAATTACATATCTTCCATTTTGTTAAAAAAGCCCATCCACTTATTCTCTGCATGGCTGCTGAGCACACAGAAGATCTTAAAAGCATCATGCGAGTGCATTTCGAGGTCTAGCCTAATGAGAACAGCTAACTGCAAAAGAATAGGTAGCTATAAAACAATTAAAACTCTGTATAAACATTATTAGCATTATAAAGACTTTTAAAACAGGAAGCTTTTTACTGATCCACCTTGATACTGGAGGTTTAGATACAGGGAAAACAAAACATGCAACAAATGTGAAAGGAAAAGCCTCTAGATTAGGTGCATCCCATGGTAAGTCCACTCAAATCTGCACACACTAGGCACAGAGAGGGATATTCAAAGTGACTTATTAAAAAAAGAAGTTTGTATTGGTTAAATAACACCACCATTGTTAGTAATATCTATCCAAATTTAATGTATAAATTGAAAAGGAAGGAATTAACTTTGTGGTATTTTACCTGCCTAAGAACAGTCCACATTCAGAAATAATCTTCTTCTTGAGTACTTCTACTGAAGTACTCAAAATTACACACAGTACTTGAGGTGGGACCACACCAGTGCAGTGTGAAGTTGGACAATCACTTCCCTACACTGGCTCATTATGCAGTGCTTGGTGCACCTCAGGACATGCTTGGTCGTTTTGGCTGCCAGGGCACACTGTTAACTCATACTCAACTTGTTATCAGCCCAAATCCCCAGATCTTTTTTTGTGGGGGTGGTATCAAGTCTCTTGTTAAAAATTATCTTTTCTGTAATATTTGTAATTAAAGTATATTATGAGGTCAATATCTTCTCAATTTTGTACATATAAAGTATACAGAAAAAGACAATAAAGGCATTTTCTCATAATTATGTAAGCCTATGACCTAATCTCTAGTTTATTCAACTAGGTCCTGGCATCTTCTTTTCAAAGGACAAAATAATCTGTAATTCAACTGAGAACTGCATAAAAATGCATTTTCACTGCTTATTTCACTAAACATGAAATATATCTTCAGGTAGGTGTCAGTGCTGTGAAATGTCAAAGAATTTTTTTGCTTTTACAAGACTTTTATCATAGCAAAACTGCTGTTTAATTGACATTCCTTTTGCTGTCACCCAGACAAACAGAAGGATTAAAACATCAATTAAATGGTGATTGTGACACTGTACTACTTCACAGAATATGACATTAAATGCTTAACAATAAACTTCTGTGGAAGAAGCTGTTGAGTAAGCAGTCCCAAGTTTAATATCTGAAAATCATATTTTGAAAATAATGTTTTATATATATTTTATGAAGAAAATTAATCCTTTTGCTTCTACTTTTGAAAGTGTACCAACAAAATATACTATTCTAAAAAAACAAGGACAAGTCTTGGGAACACAGGCTTTCCCCTTAGCCATCTATGCAAATTCAGGCTCTAGCCATCAACATCTGCCTCCAAAAGATGAAAATGGATGCTCTTCTTTGAAGCCCAGGCAATCCTCTGAGAACTAAGTGTAGCTATTGGGGACAGTGAAGATGCTGAATGTTCATTACAGTTTTAAGTGTGACTCTTTTGCCCAGTGCACATAAATGCATGCTTTCATAGTTCATGTCAATTCAAAATAGATGTTGTCACTGCAGTACTGGGATGCAGAAGTCCCAGCTGATATAAAATGAACTTAGTCTCTTCCAGAGTTGTAAGGGTACATTTGTGACTGTGTAGGCACAACTTCAAACCAGATTTTCCTTAGAGGTGGCTAACTCAGTGCTTGAAAAGTAGGTGCTCAGTTTGCTAGGCTAAAGAGCATCTGTTGATGCAAGGCAAGCTCTTCAGAAAACCAGCAACTCAGAATCTCCAACCATTTCCAAAATTTGCCGTGGATAATCTTAAGAGCAAAAAATAGGGAAGGAAGAGAGAAGATATCAGATTTGAGTGTGCTTTTAGCCATGTATCAAAAATTTTCAGCAAAGGCTGCCAGCTGTGCAGAATGATCCAGTCATACATTTAGCTTCATGAAATTACAGTCACATGGTGCCAGCTGATGAAGCCAATTAGAAATTTTGGAAATAATAGGTTTCCAACACTTTTATCAGGAATCCTCAAATTAAGGAACATTCCCCCAGGGTGATAACCCCTTTTAGGCAATGACCCCTTTAGTCTTCACAGCTTTCTGGGGAGGGACTCTCTATGCCTGACTCCTCGTTGTGAGTTCCACACCAGGATAATGGCCTAGTCCTTCTCTTTTGATGGTCTGAGGAGCAGCTAGTTCAGTGCTCTGGCTTGCACTGTTTAGATTTTCACCAATCATGTTAGTAATATTCCTTCACCTATCATTTTTCCTTTGATCCTTACCAGGTCCTTATATTTAATTTGCTTAGTCTTTAGTCAGGTAACTTAACAATATTGGTGCAAACCCTTTGAAGAAAACACATGTTTCTACACACCTGCTAGCCCAGGTTTGAGTCTCTGGTAGCATAATATTGTAACCAAATTGCACTCCTGGCTATGCCACTGGCTTGCTGCATATCCCTAAACAACTTCTTTAGTAAGTTATTTCTATGTCTGCTCTCACCTGATAAAACATGATGAATAGAAATGCATGCAGTTATCATAATGAAGAATGAGGCAGTTCAGTTTCTAATCCATTACTAATGTATGAACATAAGTATTAAGGTAAATTTCTAATATTTTGAAGATTTCAGCATAGCCTTTTCATTGCCATTGCTTCTATGTTAACATCTCAGCAACTTTAAAGATTCCAGCCTTGCATTGTGTTGCTTGTACTATTTCTGTGCTGCATTAAAGAATCTAGTTGCTGCTTCAGGAGAATTCTGCATCAGCTTCTGTTCAGATGTGATAAGGGCTCTCTCATAAAGCATATTTTCTGTACTTCATGGATGACTGGAGGTATGGTAATTTTTTTCTTACTGGAACAAAACAGGAGTGTGTTCTGAGATGTGGATATGATAATGAAGGGGTGGTGCCTACAGGTTCTGTATTTTCACTCCATCCATGCTGTGTCTGATAACTGTGAGAAAACAAATCATTTGGCAGTCTATGCCTCAATTTTCTTTGTAAAGAAATATTGTTGTAGGCTTGTTAAGTTCATAGAAAGAACATTCTCAGGCTGGCCATCTTGGTGAGGTGTGCTTTAAAATGAAGGACTTGGGAGTGGGGTCTAAGATGACAATGATCATGTCATCTCATTCAACTGAGGAATAAGCCAGGACAATCAGAGCAGTGACAAATGCTCCTTATCTACTTTTCAAGATGAGAGTCAACAGACCAACCACCTCAAGGATGTGCATGACCATGGTGGATCCTCTTGCATCCCTCCAGGAAAACCTTCTTACTCAATAACCCCTCAGAAATGCCTGTACACCAGTGCACACAGCGTGGGAAATCAACAGGAAGAACGAGAAACGTGTGCAGTCACAGGGCAATGAATTAATTACAATTACAAAGACATGGTGGGATGGGTCACATCTGGAATGGTGTCATGGATGGCTACATACTTTTTAGGAAAGACAGATCAGCAAGGTGAGGTGGTGAGTTGCTCTTTATGTGAGAGAGCAACTGGAATGTATGGAGCTTTGTTTTGGGGGAGGAAGAAGGCAGTGTGTGTGTGGTTAAGAATGTGTTGAAAGCTTATGAATAAGAAATAAGGGGCAGGTTAATATGGGTGACACTGCAGTAAGTGTTTACTACAAGCCACATGATCAGGAAGAGAAAGTTGATTGCTGAAATCGTCCCTTAATCCATTTATATGGATTCCCTATTTCTCTGGCCTGTTTTTATCCCTTTTTTTCCCCTAACAGCAACAAGAACAAAATTCTATTTTTCATCTTTTCAAAGGCTATGAGTAACTATGAAGAAGGACAGACTCACAGACCTTATCAAGAAAGTGTAATTTCAGTTTCCCTGGGACAGAAAAGGGAATATAGATGTATAATGCCCTGACCTGTCATTTAATTTATTATAAGAATAAAATACCCACCCTGAGAGAGTGATATTTGTTGTCTTTGTTGCCACTACCACCTGATAGAAGAGTTATAATTATATGCAGAGAAATTCCTGTTTGATCTGATTTCAGTGTGGTAGTATGAATGACTAGTAAACACATGGATAACGGAAACTATTAAGAAGGACATAATTTAGACAAAAGCAAAAATCAGCAATTTTCAATATTTTCTCTTAATGTAGCTAGCCAGCCTTTCCTTTTCATCACCCATTCTAGTTGATTCATAGCAAGCATAGATCAAAAACCAGTAAAATGGATGTCTTACTCCATACACTGACACATGATCAGTTTTATCCAGTTTCGACTGAACCAATGACCTTGACATTAAAATCATCATTATGTTTGTCATGAAGAGTTGCATTTGAGTGTATCCTTGAGGGACTCTTGTGAACTGGGTGGAGGTGGCTGATTTAATGCTGATAAAATATTTGATTTTCATTGATTTCTTCAATTATTTTCCTTTAATTGAGAAAAATTATGCCAGCTTTATCTCTTCTCTCCCATTGGTAACCCATTTTGTACCTAAGGATATATTCCAGAGTGCAAGATGGGAACATGAGTACTAAACATAGAAGGTGTCTTCCTGGGGATCTGGGTCCAAAGACATGGGGAGAAAGAAATAAAACATGAAACTCTGGCTTGGTCTTCAATTATTTTTCCTTTTCTATTTTATTTTGGGTCCTAATTCCTTTCCACTGGCTTGCTGAGTTTTCAGCAGCTTGATTTTCCTTTCTAAATGAATTATAACAAATGCTGGGTTTTCTGGTAACAACTGGCCCAATTCTGTCAACAACATGAGTCTAGATCTGTAATTGCACTAATGGTGTCCTTTTCTTTGTTCAAAATAAGTTCTCTCCTTAGTTTTAAATAAAAAATGCTGTCTGGAATTCCTTTCTTCTTAAACTTTATGTATTCATTACTCTCTCTTTCACTCTTGGCTAAGCAATTATAATTCCTCCTTTCTCTGTCATTGGTTTGCTAATTCTTAGAAGCCTCCTGTCTGCCTCCAGAATTTTCTCTCAGCAAGCCATGTGTTGAACAGCATTACTATCATCACAGTACTGCTCAAATCTTTTTGTAGATGCAGGTCTCCTCCCTTGTCATCTGTTTTAGCTGTCCATCAGGGTTACCTTACTACCTCTTCCTTCTAAGAGAAACTTACATGTCCATCCTTGAAGAATCCTCTAGTATGGTCCTAGTTAACCCTTGATGACTTAACTTATTATATTCCCATTAGCTATGAAATTTCTTGGTGATTTCAACAGCAGCAAACTATGCTCTGAAATGCCAATTCCACTCAAAGGAAGTTCTGCCAGGGACTTAATACAGGCAGCATGCCATGCTTTGATATTTTTTTCCTTTTCTTTAGTTTTTTTTCCCTATCCCTGTATCAGCAGCTTTCTTTTCAGAAGTAATTTGCTTGGTAATCTCTTTTTATCACATTTTCCTTCCATTCCTTTCCATCTTTCATTTTGTATTATCTTAGAACTCAAGAAATAAAGGGTATCCTTTACCATCCCAGTACAGCATTTTAGGAGATATGTGTAGGTTTGAAGTATTCAGTACCATTGTAAACATATCTATATGTATGTACTGTATTGTACATTACTGATCTTGAAAAAAAAGATTGGAAAAAAATATAAAGAAAGGAAAATGAAAAACATAAAAGGCTAATTTTGGTTTATTTGGAAGATTCTTTCATCTAAAAACATCACTAATCTGTAAAAGCATAAGTAAGCACTGAGACTAAAGACTAAGATCTGCATTCTTGATCCATATCAGTTCATGCTGCTGCCTTCCATTAAGTTCTGTAAAACTGCTTCCAAGCTGCTGGGAAACAGTTTGAATTAGAGACTGGTACCTTTGCTCAGCTGTAATTCAGTCTGGCATCATAGCTGAAAATGAAGATAAAAGTTTTATGAAAAGCAGGACTTATGCTTGTAAATGCTCTCTTTCATGAACTATTAAAGTGTAAAGAAATTGCAATATTCACAGTATTTTTTAGTTCTGAGATGAAGATGTTTCCTATAAATGTAGATAGGAATAGAACAAGTGAGACAAGTTATTGATGGCGTGAATATATATATGAAAGGACTTATTTCTGTCATCTGAATGTGTCAGACACTATTCCAAATAGATGTCTATTTTTTTTCACAAAGAATAAGCAAAAGTATAAGTTTTGTAACTGTAATGGCACATACAATCTTAATGAGCAACAAAGGCAGGAAACTTCTAGAATAAGTAGGGAATTTTGTAAACCCATTTGCTCAATTAGAATAAAAACATTCATCTGAAATAGATCCAAAGAGGGATTCTTTTCAGAAAATGGATTTTATGATCCAAAGATACTGCATTATTGAAGGGATCTTTATTGTTCCAGTCACAGAAACAGATTCTGCATTTCCTCAGGTTTTTACTTATTTTACTTATTCATGCTCCCACTGAAGTTAGTGGGAAAGGATGGAAAGAATACGAGCCACAGCACTCTGACATCTTTGTACATGTGTTATATACACCACACCTCCTCTGTAGAGTATATGAGGCAGCTGCACAGACTGGTACCAATGTAAACTAAAGAACTTTGTCCTGCCTATGGCCTTCTGCTTTAGATGTTTGGCCTTGTAGATATACTTGCTGGGTTACCACAAATAACGGGATTCTTCTCTCTTAAAGATGTGGGGTTTAGTGTAAACTAGTTCAGGGTTTATCTCACCCAGTACTGCATGTTTACTACCCACACATCTCCATCTGCATGAGGTATCTGCACTGTTACTACAGTTAACAATAATAATGTAATACAATCAGTGAAATTTAGGAGCTAAACTCTACTGATTCTTTTGTCCATACATAGGAGCATAGTATGACTTGATCATATGGAGTCACCAGCATAGTAGACACGAGTTCATTCAGCGGATGCCAGCTAGGTGTTTAGGATTCCTTAGCAGTTTGTGACAGCCAGAGAGATACTCTTCCAAAGGATAAATCATCTCATCCTAAGTGATATTAAAAACATATCAGATGAATCACCACCTTAAATTACTATCTTATATGATTATCTAACTCTTTAAGCCATGCTGGTGGAAGCAGTAGGTAAAAATGTCATCCCTTTGAACCCAACAGACCTTATACAAAAACATCGCATCATGTCATCAGGACATGACTTGCAAGCAACAATGGCCAAAAGTCTACTGTGAGGTTGAGAAAAAGTCCTTGGCCAGACCTGTGAATGTTGATTATTGTGACTCTCCCAAAAGAGAATAAGGTAACCTGTGACATGGCATTGCCTGCTTTATGCTGAGTGACATGCAGGCTGCAGAACAGTGGTGACAAACCCCAGGAGCAGAAATATCTGGGTTTGAGTATTTGCCTTCACTCTGCTCCGCTGCTGGCTTACTCTGACTGCACAGTTTTAGTCCTCACTTGCCTAGAGCCTATGAGGGATGGCTGTATATGCAAGAGCATGCAGAGGGAACACATTCAGACCATTATCTTTTGGTTATTACAGAAAGCAACAAGCCAAAGCACAGGTAGAAGGGAATCAAGTGCTCTGTATTGTAGAGAAGTGGCTTCATCTCTGCTGACATGCTTCACACCCACTGCTCCAAACACAAGTGTTATCTTGCTTAGTTCCATGACAGTGCATTCCTCTTTTGAAACCTGACACATACTCTGAGAAAGGTAAGGAACAACAGCTACTGAGCACATATATTACACCCAGGGATAAGAACAATATGTGTCACAGTCTCAGAGCTGACATGCTTACAGGCATTTGTCTACAAACCTGTTAGTCTGATGTTCTTTCTGAAGATCAAACAGAAGGCACCATCCTATCAAAAAAACCTAGAAAACCTCATGTCCCAAGACTTCCTAATCTAGATTCATTACCATCTGAAGAAAATGAACAAACATAAGTCTATGGGACCACATGAGATGCATCAGAGTCCCAGCAGGGCTGGAACACCCCTCCTGTGAAGAAAGGCTGAGAGAATTGGTCTTGTTCAGCCTGGAGAAGACTCTGGGGAGACCTTACTGTGGCCTTCCAGTACTTAAAAGGAGCCTGTAAGAAAGATGGGGACAGTCTTTTTAGCAGGGCCTGTCGTGATAGGACAAGGGGTGTTTGATTAAACTAAAAGAGGATAGATTTAGACTGCATATAAGGAGGAAATTTTTTTACAATGAGGGTGGTTAAACACTGGCACAGGTTACTCAGAGAGGTGGTTACAAGCCCATCCCTGGGGGGCTTCAAGATCAGGTTAGACAGGGCTCTGAGCAACCTGATCTAGCAGGAGATGTCCCTACTTTTCAATAACTCCCAGAATAATCTTCTCTAATTTTACTGTGTATAGAAATAAGACTAACATGCCTGCAGTTACCAGGGTCATCCCTGTTGCCCTTCTTGAAAACAGGGACAACATTTATGAGCTTCCAGTCTATTGGGACTCCTCTCCAAGATCCCACATCAGTATACTTTCATCTGGCCCAAATAAGGACCCTGTAAAGACAAAGTCAGGCAACCTATATCCAAAAGCTGTAGGAAATCCAGATATCCCATATACCTGAACATCAGTGTGGGCTTGACCTTATCTGTTCTTCAAAGGAAAAACAAATCCTGCCTGACATCTCCATGTCACAGCAGGTCAGTCAGTTCATAATTGGCTTTAATTGGCACAGTGATGTACTTCACCTGCAGGCAAATCACACTCAGAATGGTGTGAAATTCTTTTCCTCTTCTGAAAAACCATCAGAGCTTTCAAACTGATCTTTACATCCAACAGACCCACTGATCAGGATAATTTAGAACATTTTTTTTCTTTAGATACACATAACCATTAAAACCCAAGCCCACTGTGTAATAAATGATACATACTGGTGTGCATGAAAATTCTTCTGCAAGAACTTTAAAGGC
The DNA here is from genome assembly GCA_013399015.1 of Galbula dea. NCBI lineage: Eukaryota > Metazoa > Chordata > Aves > Piciformes > Galbulidae > Galbula > Galbula dea. The sequence goes on along the minus strand of VWZX01004381.1, from coordinate 624,427 downwards.
TACAGGACTGTGGTTAGCTTTTGTGTGTCACATATACACATCATTACCCTGCTTGAACCATGCAAAGAACAGTAAGACCCTGCAGTTCCTCATTGTAGCCTTGTGCTATTCCTTATTTAAGCTTTTCAGACAGAGTCTTCCAGGACTGCATTTACCTTCTGCAGTCTTGGACAAGAATGGTGAGGGAAGAGACAGAAAGCAAGTCTCTGTATATATATTTGCAGGCTTTCTTTGACCATATCCTGGTTCTTCAACTTGATTTCAAGCTAGATATTGTAGTTATTTTAAGATTTAAAGAAAACAACGCTGTAGAAAATAAAAGGAGAGGGGAATGATACCAGGAGTACAACTTTTGGGGTCACAAAGTTCAGTCCTTAAACTCACAGCAAACAATATAATTAATGTCTGGTCCACAGAACATATACTTTAAACCCTGGGGCAGAAAATACTTTCAAACATTCTACATGACACTTACATTTCATAGTGAAAGACCAAAATCTCCAAATATGATGTGTCAAAAGGAAAAAATGTGAAGGAAGTTAGGCATTGCCAGGATACTCACCTCCTGCAAAAGTCAGAGAAAAAATCATGTCCAGTTCTAGAAGCAAACCATACTTTACAGGTCTGCAGAGCTTTGTCCCAGAAATTCCCTTTTCACTGCAGCCTGACAAGCATTTCAACCCTGAGTGTGTATTGAAGAAATGACATTGAGATTCTGGAGGAATTTCCACGTTGCCCCTGTCATCAGCAAACACCACCCTGGGTAAACTCTGCAGTGTCAGAGGGAAACACACAAACCCCAATAGTAATTAAAACCAGAAAGAAATGATGAGCAGGGAAAGGAAAAGAAGCAGACTTTTTTTTCCCAAATTGTTGGAAGTCATTAAGGGGAACTGCAAAACATGAGCTGCAGGATAAATACAAGCCAAGCTAAGAGCAACCAGCTCTCCTTTCAGACCTTTGACACAAGCATACTAGTACAAATCCATTTCATTCCCTCAGCTATAAGAAGGCATAAAAATGTGGTACCCAGCCTACTACTTCTGCAGCTGGAATGAATTATTTGCTTGGAGTCTGGCTTCCTAATAATGCTTTGCCTTCTCATTAAAATAAATCACAGAAAGTGTCATCATTGCATGCTCCAGACTTAAAAATAAGTTCTCAGGCAGTCATTGGTACCTTAAGGAACAGACACAAATGCAAACCCTGAAAAGCACATGGTGAGAGTATAGAGAAAAAGCTTCACAATGGGAGTGAGAATAAAATTTCATTGTATCTACTCTTACAAAATCGAGTTCTAGGGTGTATTAAAGAGTCCCTCAGCTTTTACATACATTTGGTTATGTTGCCATAATGAAATACTTCCTACCCTTGGGAATCCTGCTTTGGCAGCAGTGTTGGACTAGATGAGCTTTCAAGATCCTTTCCAACCACTAACATTTTGTGTTTCTGTGATTCTCTTAAATAATCATGCATCTATACGTGGCTGTCATTTAAGATTGATTATTTTGTGTGTCCACATGCCTTTTTCCCCTGTTTGGCAATAGATTAATGAAATGCAGGTTCTGGGAATCAAGTTGGTAAATTTTGAGAATTGAACACATTTATATATGATGCTGAGGAGATATAGATGCACAAATATCCCTACATATATATGTGTGGAATATAAGTGTATGTACCAGGACTAATCAAGGGCATCACAGGATTTATTACTTTCTCCCACTCCTGTAGCTGCTAAGCAGAGTATCCTAAAACCTCACACAGAGATCTCAATGAGTTTCCTTTTTTTCCCAAGGTCTAGATACTGTCTTCACACCTTTGCTCCCATCTCCAGGGCAGTTTGTCAGGAGTGTGTGCAGATTCTGCCTGTCTCTGAGGAAAGTCGCCCTCATGCTACAGAGACATTACTAAATATTATACAAGATGATTAATTCCTGGGGAAGACCCTGAGCATTGCAGTTCTGCCTGGTGACTCAGAGACACATGTCCCTCACATCACTAGATGGCACTATTAACTTAAAATCATGGCTCACTTTCCCAAGAGCCTCCCTCCTAGCCTCAGACACTGAAACAAAACAGCAGAGAAATCTATCTGCAGGGAAGAAAACAGGACAGAGTGGAGGCCATTGGCAAAATAATCTGCATTTTTAATTTTGCCAGGTTCTTAAGCAGTTACACGTCTGAAAAGAGTTCAGGTATCTTAAAACCACAATAGTAAAAAGCCCCAGGCTGGTTTGGTTCTGACTGGGATGATGCTTACAGGAAAGGTCTGAGTTGCATCTTGAGTCCTAGGTGGGCTGGCTCCATTCTCAGTTTGGGCCCGTGAGCCCGTGGGGTGTTTGTGCCTGAGGCAGAAGGATAAACACAACATAAGTTGTCTCATTAAATTGTTATTGTCCTTAAAACTTGAAAGCCTGTGGGATCAGCCCTGGGTCCTTTTCTTTGTAGTAATGAAAAAGAAAAAAAAAAAGTGCTTGTTAAGAAAATCACAGTTAATTAAATTATGATCTGAAAGAAGCAGTAGTTTCCCATCTTTAGTGAGCTGATTCTATCTGCCTCTTATTGTTGGGTAGTGGGAGGAATTGCATACATTTTTTTTTGCAGGATCCTTGCCAGTTTGGGTCAAAAAGCAAGGAGACACATTAATTTATTCATGTAATTATATGTACTGCTGCCCTCCTTCTGGTTGACTGTTCTCTCCCTCTGCTTTCCCAAGCAAAATCTACATGCACATTGAGTGTCTCCATGCCCACTCTGTAGTGTTGGGCTGGTGCTGGGGTCAGTGTAGCTATGAAAAGGGTGTGAGTCCTCTCCTAGCCCTCCTAGACCATGAGGTGGTAGTTTCTCAGCACTGAGGAATGCAAGGCCAAGACAACCTGCTCCAGGTATACATAAAGTCAGTAGCAGATTCTGGGAGCAACAAAACTCCTCGCTTTCCTGTGGGAGCTGGCTGGAGGCTGGTACCTCTTTATAATGGTGGTGGTGGTGGTGATATAGGTTTGACCTATATTTCTGAGAAGTTTTAGATTGAGTCCACTGCTTGCTTCCCTCTTCTTGTCTAAACTGGAGATGGATTGGCTACTCAGTGGATAAGGAATTGGCTGAATCGTTGGACTCTCATGAGACGCCCATCTGAAGTTCTGTGTTCAGCTTTGAGACCCCCAGTGTAAGAAAGACATGGGCCTGTGATAGTGGGTCCAGAGGAAGGCCACCAAGATAATCAGAGAGATGGAATATCTCTCTCCTATAAAGAAAGGCTGGGAGAATTGGGGATATTCAGCTTGGAGGAGAGAAGGCTCTGGCAAGACCTTATAGCAGGCTACAGGAAATATGAAGAGGATCTCCTCAGCATCTTTGGCAGGTCAATGTCCAAAACCCTCTAACAAACTGCAAGGAAGGCTCAATTCCCCCCCTTTCCATGTCTAGTAGATACAGGATACCAGTCAGAGTCCTGCTGTGCCTTCTCATGGAGAGAAAGACCTCTACAATGTGGTTAAGATTCACCTCGTGAAAGAGGGAATAGAAATTTAATGGCTGTGTAAATATTTTAATATAAAATGCAAGAGTTTCAATGAAACAACTGATTTGCCCATGTCCTCTTCAGCTCTCTCCCTCCCTTGTCTTCAGGATACTTCATTGTCTGATGATTAAGGCTTAATCTTAGGAGATTAAAGATAGGATACTGAAGTCCTTCTCCATCCAAAGTATAATAATGTCTGAGTGAAGAACAGTGTGACAGTGAATTTCTTAAGATGAAAAAATAAAAGTATTATACTAAAGGCTTTATTTGCTGGTGGTTTTGTTCTTGGTTTTGGGTTTTGTTTTTGTTTTGTGGGGGTTTTTTTCCCCTCAAAGAAAGCTCTTTGATTCTGACATGCTGGAGATTCTAGCATGCTGTGCTATTTCTGTTGAATGCTCTGGACCACAACCAGAACAACAGTGAGGATGTGAGTGTGTGAGGGAAGAAATAATAAAAGATCAAGAAGGTTTAATAAAATGTGAATACATTGGCATGATAAAGGCACTAGCTCAATAAAGAATGGACAATGCATGATTCATGATGAGTGTTGTGCTGCTAAGCACTAATTTTGAGATGTCACTGTGAGAGAAAAACACTTCTCTTACAAGATACCAGGTGTTGAAGGGAGTGAGTTTTCAAGAGGCATGGTAAGACAAGCTTTAAGCAGAAGGAAAAAAAAATCCTTTTAGTTATTTATTGATTTGATTTTCATTTCTGTCTATCCCTTGTACACACACCCAGACACATACACAAAGCTGTGGTGAGAAGAAAAAAAATCTGCTCTAGTCCCATTTCTAATTCCTTGACAGATTTTCCCCACTTTTTTTCCTGCTACTGTTGCAGCCAGAGCCTTCTGACACTTCTGCATTGCCATGACACCTGTCAGAAGTGGAGAGACAGGGGAAAAAACCCTGCTTTCCCCTTCCACACATCTAATGCCAGCTGTTGCTTTAGGAGGGTACAGCTGCTGCTCATGTGGCAGGACAGATCATCCTGTGTTACCTTCCTTCCCAAGAAGTCACCACCCTCATCAGAGCTGCAATGCCTGCTTTCAGAATTAGGCTGTCTTTTGGCTATTTTTTTTTCTTCAAATTGGGTCAGGTCAGGGGTGGCAACTTTGAAGAAGAAAGAGTGAACTGTAGAAGGAGGAATGCATTAACACTCTGGGTCGGGTTTGCCCTGAACAATTTCTTGAAGTGTCAGTTCTATCTTAGGAGAGTGAACTACATTTCACTTTTCTGGTTGTTTGAAGATGGATTTAATAAAGCATCTACATTTGTGAATGGACCAGTTTAGTTTGGCATAGTCTTCACAGAAAGACATCTTTTGGGGAAAAAAAAGGGAAAAAAAACCCAGTTGCATGTCCAGATTTCCATCCTGGTCCTGCAGCATCTTTTAGCAGAACTCTATTTACAAATCTCTCTGTTTAGGGTTGTGTGTAATTACTTTGCCACAGACATCATTAAACATGCAATAACTATGTGGCTGTTTCTTTCTATAGAAACTCAGCTGACAGTTTGCAACAGATTTTGCAGGTAGAATAGGCAATGCAGCTCATACCTGTACATCTGAGGAGGGAAAGAAGGAGGGAAAGAAGGGCAGGAAGAAAGACTTATTTATTAAGTAGAGTATAATTTTCTGTACCCTAAATAGAAGAGCAGTGATTTTGGTTTTGGGAAATTATGATTTAAGTCAGATCTGGTAGTTGTACAAGGGTGACAGACTGGTTTTCCTCAGGTGTAAGAACAAGATAGAAAGCAGCCATGTGACAACTGTTCACCCTTTACTGGAAGGCATCCAGTTGTTATGGTAGTGAGGCTGGCATAGATCCTGTGGCAAAGAGAAGGGAATAGCCCTAGAGAAAATGTGTCCAGAGGATGCAGTGCAGCAACAGTAGAGGTTTCTCACCATGCTTAAGCTAGTAGCAAAGGTTTTATTTCCACCCACAACACTAAAACGTGCTGGAGCAATAAGAGTTTAATGTGCTCTATTTTTTATGTTAAAAGGAAGCATCAAAGCCACCTTTTCAGAGTCAGTAAGCTTGATGTTCTTGGAGTGAGGTTCACTGAGCCATGTAAATGCTTAACTCTTGTGTTTCTTGCCACGTAGAGGAATGCATGAACTGGACATCAGGGGCCTAACTCCTCTGCAGTGAGGGGAGAACTAATTCCTTGTGGGGGAATCTGGTTGTGGATGCCTGGTTTACTAATTTGAGTCTAGAACAGCCCAGGGATGATCAGTTCTTCTAAGGTGGTGGCAGTTCTGGGTAAGTATGACAAAGCAGGACCAGGAACAAAAGGGTTAGGATAGGATCAGACTTGAAATATAGCCTGGATTTCCACTCCACATAGACATCTGGTATCTACAGCTCTTTTGGAGCAGACATCCTAGAGGCATGATGTGTTCTGGGGATGTTATGGTTGTTTGCTCTACCAGCCTAATAGTGCTAAGCACTGAAAGACATGTGATGTTCAATTCACAGACACATGTAAAACTGGTACCACAAGTCACCATCACTCCCACATTTCCTCAGAGAAAAACATGATACAGACCGTACTTCAGAACAGGTTTTGGAAACTCCCTAGTTAAACCCTTGTCTGCATGAAAGAGAGAAGAGCCAAAGACAACCTAACCTGCCTTTAGTCCTATTTTCATATTAATTTATATTAGTATTTATTAACAGGAAAAAATTCCCAGCATTGTGCTCCTATCCTATTAGCTTTTCTGATTAGAAAAATCAGAGCCCAATTCCACAGCATGATGAAGAGAGGATAAGGAGGGAGAAAGGGAAGGATAAGAAAAGAGGAGGAAGGTGAAATGAAGGCACACTGCCAAGTGTAGTTTTTACCTTGAGGATAGGCAACATAAAGGATTTCCTTGAAACACCTTTATATGTAAATGATTTAAGTTGTATCAAATGGGTTTTGTTCCTTGGGCTGGGGGGTATTTAAGAACAGAAGTGACTGAATAGATGTCTTTCTATTCCTAAATGAAATGACTCATTACATTTTGAGAGTTTTGTGAGGGTTTTGGTATTTTTGATTTTGGTTTATGCTTTTGGGTCTTTTCTCATTTGCTTGTTTGTTTCTTTTGCTTTGGTTTTGTTTGTTTCTTTTGCTTTGGTTTTGTTTGTTTGAGGTATCTGTGATTTTGTTTTGTTTGGGCTTTTTTAATATATATTGCATAAAACATCTAATGTGAGATTAAGGGATTATTATTACAGGGAACAGATGTACTGGTTTTATTCACCAACCAGGAGTGTCCCAGATTGTCTTGCCTATGACCTCAATCCTGGATTGCTGTGATTCATCTAGGAAAGGAGTGTGATTGGGCATTGGAGTTGTTTCATCCTTTACAATGAATAGGAAAAATTTTAGGTGGTATCAAGACCATCATCAAAGATCTGAAACTTCACTCTAGCTTTATAATTCTGCCACAATCATTCCCTGTTGGATTCAAGAATGATTTGCTAGAAAGCAGTTCCTTGGTAAATACAAAGCCAGCAGGAGGACTGGAAGAAGTGCATGGTCATCTCCAGGAGGCAGAAACCAGCATATGTGTCAGCAACAAGCATGACTCCCTCAGGTTACCTTTGTAGACTCCCAAGGGTGGGAATCTCTTAGCTTAAAGCTTTGTGAATGAGAACATTTCTCAATAGGATTTTTAAAGGTTTTCCAGGCTAGAAGTCTTATTTTATCCTGTCATTAAGTTTTTGATGTTTGCTAAGGGAAACTCCATGCTTGTCTGCACTGACAGATTCTTCTATAGACACCTATTCCAACTGTTATTCAAAAACATGATTTTCTTGTAACACTTGTTATCTATGTCAAGGTATAGGTGGAAAAGAGCTGATCCAACAAAATAAATATTCCTTTCATGTTACTAAAAGCTCTCTCACTACACCAGAAGCATTGATGGAAGGAGCTACATTCACTATGGCCACCTGAGAAATCCTTTTAACCAGGCATCAGTTTATATAAAATGCTGAAATAAGCTATTGTTTACACAGAACAGATTTGTTCTTGTGGAAGGTAAATTGCTACTTATGATTTTTTTTCTCCAGCAAAACCCATCTTATACTATTTAAATCACTAAAATATCACTTCAGTATCAATTTCCCTTGTGAAGGAAGCTGAATCTAGGAGAAAGACTGGGGACTGTAGAGTGAAAATAACATCATCCTCTCCAAGGGGTGTTAGTATAATTTCCTGCCTTGAAACCCAGGAAAGACAAAGTTAAATTGATTACAGCAAATGACAGTAACTTCCATGGTAACAGTAAAACAAAACCAAAACAGAAAAAAACCCAAGCATGGTGCTACATGAATGATCAGCTCCTCTGCAACTCTGCCACTGCACCACTCTCTTAAGTGCTGTCTTAGGATATGATCAGCTGAGCTAACTGTCCCATTTCAGCAGAGCTATAGCCAGTGTCCTCTACACTTCCCCCTGACTCTGCCCCTGTGCATGTGAGAGACAATCCAGAAGGTTTACCAGATAGCCCTGAAGGGAATCCATTGATAATACTGTAACCACCCATACTATGGAGCACAGCTGCCCTCAAGCAGGTGTGCAATGGAAAAGTGTAAACTCCCTAAATTACAATACACTTTGTTGGAATTGAGACAGTTATCTGGTTTTGAATTAAGAAAGAGCAAAACAAGCTAATTGTTCTTTAAATCACAAGCTCTTTGGGGCAAAGACAAGGGAGGTTTGGGTGTTCTTACAGAGAACTTGCTAAAGGAAGGCAGGATGAGAGATGTTTTAGTACTAACATAAGGACTTAACAGGTGATTGGTTTCATTTTAGAGGTAAGAAGAGATAAATGAGCTGGTATAAAAATTTTTTTCCACAAGCTTGAACAAGAACAAACTGATCTGTGTCTTCATTCACTTTGTCAGGCTATTCTATATGTTCAGAAGATACTTCATCTCCTCTAGAGGAAGCTCTTGTCTGCTAGTGGAGCATCATAGCTTTCTCAGATATCATTTTTCTGCTCTGGTGCTTTGCCTCTAGCCAAAGGCAGATGTGAGTTTAATTTGGATTGTGCAATTTCTTGTTATGCACACTGCAGGCTTTTTGCTGTTTTCTGCAGCTACATTACTGTAGCTCAAGTATCATAATACCATTAACATTTAGAAATGGCTTATAAAATAAATTTGGGGTTCTCTTATTTTGGTAGGGATGCAGTTGTAGCAAATTGCTGGCATAGTGAGTTTGGTGTGTGTGATGGGAAGAGTCATGCTTTTCAGTGAAATTGTTGGCAGAGGTCAGTCTGCATTTCCATGTCTGAGTCTCAGACATTCTGATGTCTGAAAAACCTCTCATAAGAAAGCTCAAAAACTACATTTTTGAGGCAGTCAGCTGTCTGGTAATGAGTGTTTAAAAACCATCAACACTCCTTCACCACTGCTTCAATTTATGCCTACGTGTGGCCATCCAGCTAAGAGATACTTATTATCTAAGACAAAAAGCTTCTTTTGAAAATAAAAGTCTGTGCTTCCCCTTCAAGAAGCCCTCCAAGCTCATGTTGTGAACCCAGGGAAAAGGATCATGGAGTCCAGTGCTTCCAAGAGTTTTTTCATTGTAAATAGTTTTTATTTTTTCTCAGCTTCCTAATGGAGCTAGATCAAGACCATAGGATTAAGATATCTTCTGACAGTTTTTGCCTGGGTTTAGTTTGTTCATTTGCTTCAGTTTGGAAGCCACCAGGATATGAAAGCACAGCTTTGAACAAACCTAACCCAGTAATTTTGACCTGTACTACTAGCCCCAACAAGAGTGAGTGTCCAAAATATAGCAAAGCTGAGCAGCCCAGACTGTTCTCAGCAAAATAACAGGGCTAAATTAACTTCCTTTAGTATTTCCAATTCCCTCGAAAAAAACCCCAGACTTTGAACATCCCTGAGGATCTGTTGCCCTTGTTTGTTTCCACTATTTGTTAAGAATTAGCTTTATTAGACAATCATGTCCTATACCCAGTAGATGGTGCTGTTAGTTTCAGCTTTTCCCTCCACCATATCTGATGAGTTTTTAGAAAGAGGTGGATTGAAAAAAAAAAAAAAAAAGAGAGAGAGAGAAAGAGAGCTAAATTGCAACAGATTTGGGCTGTGTGTAAGTCCTTTGGAGTCAGGGACAAAGGGCTAGTTTGTAGAGAGCTGTTTTGCACAGATGCTTTGTGTTCCCCTGGCTGGAGCTGGGACCACTCCCTGTATCTAATAATAACCCCCTGTGATTGTCACTCCTGCCTTTTGAGCTATTTAGTTGGTCAAACACGTAATTTCGATGGTAATTTCTGCCCTCCTGATTGTATAGACATCTGGCATTTCCCAGGTACAGAAACTGCTCTACAGTCAGCTCTTGGCTGGGCTCCAGTGGGATTAATTCTACACTTTCTCTCACTTGTCTCTACGTGTGGCTGCCTTATATGAAAAGGACAACCATTACAGAGAGTGTTCATAGGAACAATCAAGCAATTCCCTGCTTTGTCCCTGAGAAAAAAAACCCTAAACAAATAAGCAACAAAAAGCCAGTCTCCAATGCCCCTCTCTTCCTCAGGAGGTTTTGCAGAATGTTGCCAATGCAATAGCTCTGTGAAGGAAAATTGGTGAGTTAGAGCAAACATCCAAAGCATGCAAAAGAAGATTGGCCAGGAGTAGTTTTGGCAGCTTCATGGGGGTAGAATGGGCTCCATAACAGCTGATTTAAAACCACCATATTTAACAACAAAATGATCAGAAATAAATGGCCATCATTTCTCAGCTTTTCTGACAGGAGAAGTCAAATTCCTTTCTCTTGTGCTTTTTAACATCTTTTTTCTTTCCTTTTCGTTTTTTTTTCTTTACCACATTCACTATAAATAAGAATAAAATGAAGGAACATCATGCTCTAGTAACACTGCTTTTAAAACCAAACAACAAAAAACTTAAAAGCACACACACAAAAAAATAAAAAGCAACAACCAAACAAACTGAACTCAGTATTTGTGAGCTGCAGAGTTAATGAAGCCTGCTTTCTATGGAATTGTGATTCTTAGCTGATCAACTGTTTCATTATAGAGACTTTTTTCTCATATATCTCCATGATTTAATGTAGAGTTTGATGATGAAATGCAGGCTGCCATGTTTAATTACATGAGTTAGCACATGAAAGTTTTTAGAAATGAAGTTATGAACATTTAAACTGCCTTTTCTACTCAGATTGCTGGGTTTGTGAAACTTGTAGGAAAGGAATTATCTTTGTGATCTCTGCTTCTCTTACATTTGCCTGTCTACAGACAAGAAAAGTTTCACTCTTGATGTGCAGCACACAGTGAGGATGCCTGAGAATGAGCCAACCTACCTTTGGAGAAGGGACTTCCCAAATCCTGTGAGGGAGCAAAGAGTGGGAGTGAGATGCTCTTATGGTATTGAAGAGAAAAAAACCAACCTCTGAACATCAGAGCAGGAATATGAGCTACTCAAGTGACTGAGCTCTGGCAGCATTTCCTAATCCAAGCAAAGCCTTTAGTGGTATTCCTTGGGTAATGTTGCTTTTTAACATTTCTAGGTCTCTGATAAAACTTAGAAAACCCTTTTCTAGCATGTTTTGTAAATGTTGATGAGGTAAATGGTAGAAGAGGTCATATTCTTCCCTTGTTTGGTTGGGGTTTTTTTGTTTTTGTTGTTCTTCAGACTTTTCACTTAATGGTCTTGCTCATGCAAAAATAGTGCCTCATACAACATAATCTAAACTATTGCTTCTCCTACACACCTGCATTTTCTGGTGACCAAGGAGGTATGAACTCTGACCAAACCTTTTTTTCTATAGGGACATTCAGAATAATATTTTTTTTTATTTTATGCCCAGCTGCCTATAAGATCCATAGGACTACAGTCATATTAATCCTCTGTCCTTTCAGTCCTTTTAGATGTCTCTAACCATTAGTACTAATGTTGCTGAGATGAGATTGAAGCCACACATACCTTTAACACTGGGAACACCTGAGCCTAGGTGCTTTCATAGAACACCTAAAAACCTCAGTTTAAACCACGCATAGATTTGAAGTGAAATTTGATGCTCATTTTGCACATGCAAGTGAAATCTTTCCTTTCCTAAAACCATATCTTAGTGTGTGGTCCTACTGACAAGAGTCAGAACTTAAGCACTTAGGCATAATTCTCCCACCATGCAGTTTCAATCAATCTGCTTTTGGTAAATCCTTAGAGAATTCTTCAATTTTATTCAATCTGCATCCACTGTGTAAAATCTCTTCCTTGAGTAGCTGCTGCAGCAATGGACTCTCTTCAGGGACACCTTGAGAGAACAGCATCCTTGGAACCATAATGTTGTTCAAAATGATATGTTCTGATCTCCTGAGTGGCTCTGTGATGGCCAGGATGGAAATGTCAGTATTCCCAGTCTAATTCCATGGAGAGGAGTCATTGAAGACCCAGAGATAGGACTAGACATCTTTGCAACTCTTTTCCCAATTGCTGTCACTGGCAATCATCCTGGTAATCAAACCTGTCCCTGTCTGGGGAATTTTCACACACAAACACACAGAGTCACAGGCAGACAAACATATATATAAGAAAATATAGGAGAAGAAACCTATATATTAACTAATATAACTTCATCAAATAGATAAAGGTGCACTTAGAGATAGTGGGAAGAGGGAAATATTCACTATAATTGCTTTTCACAACAGATTCATTTCAGGAAGATGAGGAGATAGAAATGAACAATTCTTGTAAAGAGGCTATTCACCAGGAGTAAAAGAGGTAATTTTGTAGTTCAAGTAGATGTCTCATCACTACACTTTGTCTTTCATTCATTCATTTATTTATTTATTTGGTGGATATGGCGAGTGCAGTGAAAATTCCCAGAACAATCCCATGGTTGACTTTTCATTTTCTGTAGAATAATCACATAGGCTACACCTTTAATAAATATATGACACTGCTCCAGGGGAAATTTAAAAACATCCTCTCTTTAAGGAGAAACAAAAAGCCATTATCTATACTGCTTGGAATTGGCAAGAAACAGGATGCTTCAGTGTTTCTTACCCTGCTGATGAAAGTGCAGGTTTGGAGTAACTTGTGTGACTGCTGATCCAAACTTTATTTTGTGTGGGTCATTGTGAATATGGCATGCAAAGACAGACACAAAATAATCTGTGGCCATCTCAGAAATTCTCATACTTCTTCTATTAAAGTAAGTAATCTAAACTGATTTGGTGGTAGAGCTGTCAAATACACATGACCAGTTCTAGTATCATCTTGATAACAGAGATAGTAAACCTTAATTCAGGAAACTGTGTTTAAAGCTAAATATTTGCTGTTATCCTTAATATGATGGACTTAAAACCAACTAGCTCATGTTCTTCTTTCATGATATCTGTGAGTCATTCACAGGGACTAAATTCAGTCTATAAACTTTAATTGTTGTGCAGATTTAGTTATTTATGGTCATTGCTGAAGTATAGGCATTCATGAACTGGTATAAATATTTGAGTGAAGCACAGAAAAATGAATTAAAGGCATAAAGTTGTACAATTGGGATGGGCAGCACTAGGGTCAAGGTTTTGTTTACTGTGTGGTGCCATTGTATGCAATGGGAGGAGCAGGGGCAATGCCACATCCCATTCACTGTGCATTCCCTGGGAAGATCAGACAGTTACACCTCAATAACTGGGGAGCTTCACCCTTAGATTTGTACCCTCTCTTGCTCCCAGTTGGAACAACTGATCCCCTGGACAATTCCCACACATCTTTTGAATCATGGCAAGGGGATCCCCAGCTTGGGTGTACAACTCCCTAGATTTAGTTATGACCTTCAGGTATTTTTATCCCATTTCCATGAAAACTGAACAGGACTTTTAGTTTAAATCCTGTTCATTAACTGAATTTGATCCTATAATCCTTTGATATCTGTGTTCTCTCCCAAATGAGTAAATGTACATTCCTGAAGGAACCAAACAGTGGCTAGATGACTCCTCAATGGCCACGTGCTGCTGTGTAGAAGGTCATTTACACAAGGCTCCATTCAAGCTTAAATGGTATTTCAGTGGCATGAACTGATTAAAACTGACATTTTAATCTAGAAAGTAATTACTAGTTGAATCTAGAGACATGTTGGGCTCTAAACTAGACACAGTAGTTAAAATACTTTAACTGAAGACACTACAGCATGGAGAGCTGAAACATCTGGAGACAGAATATGACACTAAGGGGCTGGGGACAACTTGATGCTGATGTTCATTTGCTGTTGAGACTGATGAGCTGATAATAGAGAAAATTGTGTTCTCAGTTTTCACAGTGAGACTACAATTTGCTGAGCCTTTCTGGAGAGAGTCCTTGCTGTTTGGAGATATTTAAACAACTACTTGGTGTGAGGCACGGCACAGCTCTGTTACAATCCTGCATCAGTAATTATTTATTCTGATTGTCCTTAAGTGTAAATGAAGGGAATAATATGCTATACACCAACAGGCAATATTTACTCCCCTATTGGTCCTGAAAAATTGCTTGGAAAGAAGCTGAGAAAGCAAATTACCACCTCTTGTGCTTGCCATTTGAGGATGTGGTTACAGTTTGAGATGGATCATCAGATAGATTCCTTCAAGATAAACCTTTTTGTTGATATGGTTAGGAAACCATTTTGTTCTGATTTCATCTTTGGACAAATCTAAAAAGCACAAAACAAAACTCAGCAAAATCAAGTATGTGTTGCTTCTTATTATTGATTTTATTCTTTAGATTTTTGTTCAAATCTGCATCATTTTAAGTTGAATGGTGGCATGGTAGGATAATGTAAGGTTATACCACTCAAGAAATCAGTAGATTTTTGGACTGATAAATTCAGACTTCCTATATGCTGGAATTTGATCATATGTTGAGAATCTTGCAAAATTGTGTGTATTAAAGATATTACTTATAAAATGAAAGGTGTATTACAAAAAGAAGGGAGCCTAGGGCCATGATCCTTGTATCATCAAATAGAAGAACACAGCTGTGGTCACAAAGACCAAGCAATGCTGAAGGTGTCTACAGTTTCATCTACAGACTATTTCTTTGCTTACAACTGATGCACAATGTACAGACTGTTTTGTACAGGGCCTTCTTTCACCCACATCCTAGGTGCAAAAGTGTTAATTTTGGGGAGCATTTTGATACTTTCACATAAAGCTTTGTAACTTCTCTTTTCATTGTCAGCTAGCTTTTAGACTATTTTCTTCTATATGAAAAGTTTGCCATGCAGCTGCAACAAAATTAATTTACAAACTGCATTTTCTATTAAGATAAATAAATCCATTGGAATTACTGAAAAATCCAGGGGCTTGGTCTATTTCTAAACTCTTTGGTCTAAAAGCAGAATTCTGCTCTCAGTTACACCACTGTAGTCCAGAGTAACCCAATAGGGATTCAATCTGCTGGGACCTAAACTCTACCAACAAGACAGTGTAATTATGGTCTATTATTATGTGCTAGAGTGATTATGTATGGGACTGATTCCAGTTTAACATCCAAGGCTAGATTTTGTTTATTTACTTGTAAAGCTTTCAGCACATTTCAGCCATGTTATAAAGAAGAACCACTACCAAGTCTTACAGTCAAAGAAGCCTGTCTATATTGAAAATGGTATGATTACTACAGCATTAGGTTGTTTCAAGGTCCACAAAGATGTCTGCAGAAAAAAAACAAAGAAAAAAAAAGAGGAAAAGAGATAAAAAAAAGGGGAGAGACAATAGTGCAATGGACTTAGAGCCCTTAGGGTACTTGTTTAGAAAGCCACAACATCCATATGACTACTAAATCAAACAAGGATGTCAAAAGCACAAAATTATGATGTGCTAGTTTATCTGCCTGGCAACCAGCAACATGTTCTGTTCAGGGTCCCTCTACATATGTATTTCTGTGGCTGGATCAAGAACAAACAAAAACCATCAGGTGCACAAGCATTTGAATCTTAACAAGTGAAGAGATATTTGAAATAAGAAGTGAATATTTGTGTATTTGAACTGGGGAATACAAGTTCTTTGGAAAAAAAAGAAAAAAAAAAGGAAGAAAAGCAAGCCAGCAAGTGATCTGGAATGCTGGGAGATATATAGATTAAAGGGAAGAAATATGCAAGCAATCTCATATTAATTCTAGCAGATTCAGTTTGATATATATTTCTAGGCTCTCAGGGGAATCACTTGAATTTCAAAGGTGCTTCAGTAGTAGTTTTGGCTGAGCCACAGTCTGGAATATTAAACTGTGGAGTTATTATTTGCAGAATGGTACATATTCTAAATGGTGGTCAAAAAACCCCTCACCAACCTCAAACAAAATCCAAACCTCCAAATTTATTATTGTAATATGGCACTCAATTATCAGTCCCTGACTCCACTTCTGAATCATTTCTTAGAACCTGCTATGCCTTTTGTGTTGACTCTGCTTTTCTTGTCCACCTACTACTTCTCCAATGTTGGATATTTCTATAAGTGAGCACAATTTCTGCATTGTTACTTTCTCCATAGAAGAGGTGGTTCCTGTCTCTCTCCCTTTCCTGAGGAATAGTTAGACCTGGACTACTCCTAATGGTTTGATTTTGAGTAGGAAGTTGCTAGTAATTGGTGTGCTCTATGAACCACAGTTCATCCATTCTTCCACTTTATTTAGATATAGCTGGGAAACAGGTTATTATATTACTCAAAATAGAAGATATTGCTTGCTGTTAGTGAATTATCAGTATTAGTGAATAGTCAGATGATGTTAGAAACTCTACCCACATTCTCATACAAGTAAAAATACACTGAGACAGAAATCCAGTATGAAATCTGTGCAAGATTTTTGTAGAATGTGTTAATGAAGCCTATTCTTTCTTTGGGACAGACTTTCCTAATCTTATTTGCAGTGATCCTCAGAAAAATCTGTCAGAGGTGATGGGATGTGACTTCACTGCAAAGGTAAGTACTGTTTCAACTCATACAAAAAACTCAAACACAGGCCTGACAACAGTGAGATTTTCCAGTTAAATTGGGAAGTCTTTGGGGGATCTGCTGAATGAAACCTGAATGCATTTCTGCTGTGCACAATAAGAATGGCAATCTATCTATTTCATAGTGCACAAAGACAGTAATCAGCTAAAACAGATGGAATTTCTTTAAAAGCATTCTGTTGTTCCCCTGGAGCCAGATTTGCTTTACATATCCTCAGAAATCACCTATCATTCTGGATATACCAATTCAACATTTTAATCCTTTTTCATGTCAGCCTTGCTGTAATTCTCCTTTGCTTTCAGAAGAGGTGACTGAGGTCACACTTGTACAGTGCTACCAGAGGCAAACATAAAGCATGCTACAGGTGAGCTCTTACTGGTCCTTGAGATGCCCTCGAGTAAACAGGCTGTCCCCTAGTTCCTGTTTCAGAAGATCACAGGTCTCCTGAAGATATGACAGAGAAACCTACAGGAAATATGGGACATTCTGGAATGTCAATTTGGGGGCATCTCAAATTATTGTCTGTAAGTAAGAGTTCCTGCTGGTCTTGGACTCAGTGAGGGCTTGTTCAGGATACCTTGCCTACATAGATATGCAGTCAATCAAACCAAAATAGGGACAAGTCTTCTGCAGTGTGAGTTTGCAGGTGTAACATTTTCTTTTTAAGTTTCTTTTCAATTCTGTACACTTCACTCCCTGTTTACCAAAATATGAACATGATTACTTTTGTCCTTGTTTGTCTGGCACCAGTACTGCAAAAATCAATGTTCTACTTAGGGAAATGATTCAGCAGGTATTAATGCTTCTTCATATAACTGCATATCCATTTTCTGTGGGGCTTTTTTTCAATTGCAAATTGAAAACCAGTATGAAAGTGTTACCACTGCAATCACAGTTAAGTCTAAGTTCATAAAAGGAGAGGAAGAAAAAAGGAAAGAATTGAATTACAATAATACAAATATGAATGCATGAAGTGCTGAATGCAAAATTGTGTAGTGTGTTGTGTGTCTGTGTGGGGAAATCAAACTACTGTTGTATTAAGGCAATTTGCTTCTGTCACATAAATGGCACAAGGTGATAGTAACAAAAGAAAAGCAGACGCCATAGTTCTTACAACAGAAATTAACTTCTTTCAGAGCTCACTGAAACCACCATGGGTCTTTGAACTGTTTCCATGAGACACTTCTACTTCAAGCTTCCACTTCAAGCTTCTTTACATTTACATGATCAATAAAAAATATAACTAGAAAATGTAGCTTAAAACAAAGAACATCCACAAAGCAGAGATCCAGTGTGCTTTTTGTGAGAATAGATATCACACAAGTGAATAGAATCCTTTCTTTCCTAAAGAGATGACAAATTTGAATGCCAAGAATTGAGCTTTATTGTTTCAAATTTTCTTTCAAATTAAAGGTTCTAACTTACTCTTTATTAACAGTAGCAGTATTGCAACTCTTTTCTTCTGACCTTATTTCTTAGGGCAAAAATATTTCTACTTTGACTTCTCAGAAAACAGAGGTGGTGTTCAAATCACTCAGACCTGAAGATAGTGTCTTAAATCTCTATGTCTAGGATTTCCTGAACTGCTCTTTTCTTCCCAAAAGTGCAACCATTTTTATAAGCATCTTTTCAGGGAAACATGACATTTGCCATAAAGAGATCAAATGTTTGAGATAAGTTCTTTATACAAAATTAAAACAGACACACTGAACTCTAGGTAGCACAGGGACTAAGCCAATCCATGCAAAAAAATCTATGTACATGCATTTTTTCTCAGCATTTTCACTGAGATTTGGTTAGAAGGGAGCTTAAGATAATTTTTTTATCTCTGTTTCCACTCCACAATTAATTTCTGGTTCTTTTCTCTTCTCTGAATTGGCTGGAACCATTCTTTTTATAGTTTTTTAGTACAAATGATGCAACTTCCCTATCCAGCCTTGATTAATGTCCTGCAATTCATTTATATAATACAGATCTAAACTACCTTGCACTTAATTCAAGATGTTCTTGCATGTGAAAGGTTGCATATCAATGTCTAGTACAACATCTATTAGTTTTAAACTTTCTATTAGGTGTGATAATGTCTGTGGCTGCAGGGGTATTTTTTAAGGTCAAAGTGGAGGTTGCAAAACTAAAGTAAAAGGACACAAATATAGTAAAAAATCACCATTCCCTCTCTCCCTAAAAAAACCCCCAAACATCCTGAAACAATGAATGAATTCTGACTACCACTGAATCAATACTTTTTTCTTAGGCTTCTCAACTTAGTGAATTGGCTCAGTATTTATACCTGTAAAACAATAAAAGTCACATTGATGTAAGTCTAGTGGTCTTAGGCCCTAGTGAGATGCTGATCTGATAGATAATTAATACTACACAGAACATGGACATAAATACTTTCTTTTTCAAATCAGCCTTAGACAGTAGTCCTTTGTTTGTAATGAGTAGTAGAAACCTCTGAACAGGTAAAACCCATGGATTTTTCAGACTTTTACAGACTTAGTGTTGAATTTTTTTTCCTTTCTTTCTCTGTGCTTGTTTTTTTTTCTTCACTCAAACTGAACTTCCATTAAGAATCAAAACACAGCTTCCAGCTACTCATTAACCTGTTTAATTTTCTTACTGGAAGTTAGACTAAAGAAAAAAAGAATTAAGACTAGTCAAAGAGAAAATTCCTGGTCATTCATCTAAATGTTTCTAATTGTAAAGCATAGTTTGAGCATATAAATTCTAGCAGACTGAAGTCAATTTGTTTTTATAAAAGGAACCTTTGGCTTTTGAATGATGAAACAATTACTCTCCTGGACTACAAAACACTTATTTATAAACAAAACCCAAAGTAAAGTACATTAGCACTAATGACTAAGTAATTAATTGTCACCAGCACAAAGTGTTGGGAGAGGTCTACACTGAGACACATTATTATCAAATATTTCAGCTTTTTTCCTTATTTTAGAATTATTGCATTAAGTGCTAATAATAATAGCTTTAATTTGTACTTGAAACACTCTATGTTAGCTAGAGTTATATGAGCATAGAGCAAATGCATCTCTCTTTATCCCAACAGGCCTCTTTATCTGTAGAGCCAGAGATACTATTGCTGGTATCTGTTAGCTGGTTCCTTAACACAAGTGACAAACACCTGCACATTAGAGATAAAGTCTCTGGGATCAGCTGCCTGTAGTGAACTGTAGCAAAAACTGTAGCTGAGCCACTCTGAACAACAAATGCAGGAAAGAATCTTCCACTGAAGAAGGAATATGCTGCTTACCAGCAAAGTATGAATCATATTGTCTTCTGTATTTAATATAAGTTGAAATAAGTTAGTATAGCTCCAAGTTACTGAAATACATTCTTTGGTGTTGGTGATGGAGAATTTCATTACAGCAGTGCTCCACAGGTGTGTAATATGTACCTCTGATGGAGAGTTAATTATATAGCAACCCAGAAAGTGTAATTCTTACTCTTCTCTAGCACACCTGTTTGACAAGTTTCTCCCCTCATAGTTCCCTCTTCCTACTTTCCCTTCTTCTTGGGTCCTCTCAGGTCATAAGCCTTAGAGACATCTTAGAATTGCAACCTGTTCTCTTTTCTGACTGAGGGGGTACTGAGTATTTACCACCCTCTTCATGCACTAAGGCTACTACCTATAGCCTTCTTTACAAAGGTAAGCAAAATAAGCCCATGCTCCTTGATGGCACAGTCTACTGAGAGGAAGTAGACTTTGCAGACCAAGCTAGTCTCCAGTGTAGAAGAAATGAAATATGGAAATTTCCTAGTCATGATGTTCCTTTGAATGTTATTAAGCCCACTAGCATTAGCATGTTCCATAAGGCAGCAAAACCCCAGCCTAGGAATGCCCAGGTCATCTGTAGGATATTGATAAATGTAGATAAGTGTGTAGACAAAAGCAGATTGGTGTATGGAGCCTGGAAGTGATGGAATAGAGTTTGAATAAGTACTGTGGTAAAAGAGAAAAGCCCTGAAGTCTACTGTAATTTAGTTAAATTGACAGAAGAGGAGAATCAGAGTAACAGCAACTTTGTTGGCACTTTCATATGCAGGATAAACCTCTGGAAACAGCTGGTTTTGTTCAGTAGGTGCCAACAATGTGTTTGCAATTCACATGTTATGCCATAGAGAAGCTAATTCTGGAGTATGCTGAGGAAAGCAAATTAAGGTCTTCATTCTGTCTGTCTGCCTATACCAAGAAACAATTGGCTGTGACAAATATGGTATTTTGGGAAGAGCAAAGGGATATCCTGCATGATGCTGAGCAGAATCTTGGTTTTATTTATTAATAAAAACAAGAAGTGACTTTGCCCAACTCTACTTTGCTTTTTGTTAATTGCTATTATTTACTGTTTAGCACAATACATAATAGGGAGAGAAGCACTTACTTTGCTTTGCTTAAATGAGTTCAGCACTGTATTATCTTGTGTAGTAAGAAAGAAAGCAGCACATTGAAAGTATGTAATTAACTTGTACTGTGAATGATGTGGTGGAAAACAAAGGCCAGTGTAGAGCTAATGTGATGGATGCAAAATAATGTGTTCTCATGCACAGCATTCTGAAGGTGTACATTATTCCCACTATTTATTGTGGTTCCTGAGTCATGGTGCTATTTGGGAAATAATTTGAACCAAAACAAGAACAGAGCCTGAAATCAAATGCTTTTGTACAGGAAAGAAATCTCAGTAAAAAGGCAAATAGTTTCACCCCTTCTCCTTTCTTTGTCTAACAACACAAAGAACATTATATGTCAAGGAGCACAGCATAGCAAATAGCCCATTTGCAGCTTAACTGCTTGACAGTCCCAGAAGCAGCTTAGAAGCCATGAAGACAACTCTGCTGGCTGCATCCTGTTGGTTTGCTTTAGTCCAGTCACTTTGTATTAACAATGTCACTTTATGTATTGCAGCAGGACAGACAAAGCATGATGTTTTGTGTCATGCAAAGCAGCTGAAATAAGATGTTCCCTGAAAAGAGTGGTGATTTTGCCTTTGCTTTAAATATCTTTAAACAAAATATCATCCTTACATATATAGAAAATTTTCTTCTGAGGATTCCCATGGCAGTTGTCAACTCTACCTGTGGAGGAATCACTTCACTTGTCCATTTAATGTAGCCACCTCTGGGATGGAGACTGATAGACAACAGGCAGCAATAGCACAGGAACTGGAGAGGTAACAGAGACAAGGACATCAAGGCAGCTTTCTGCAAAGCTCTTCCTATGCAGCACTTCAAAATAGCCTGGGATAAATAGGGCCTTTTTCTTTTCCTAACCCCTAGCCAAAAGGACTATCTTACTTTCTACAGCATCTTGGAATGGGAAGAACCAATCAGTTAGATGCAGCCAAAATATTTCAAACCTTAAGCTTGTAACATCTAGACCTCAACATAATGGCTTTTGAATAATTAAAAATAATATTAACCCCCCCAAACCTAAACACATTTAGGTGGGAGTACTTGTGAAAAAAAATTTAAACCCTAAGCATTTAAATGCTGACACTTAAAAGTAAGTTTGTCTAAACATATCACAACCACTGGAGATAACCTGGGGTATCAAAGATATCTGCTTGTGACTCACAAATATGATACTAAAATATCTTAAGAATCACTGAATATTTATATTTAACTTATTGAATGGAGACATTATATATAGTGGACAAATGTCCAGATGGAAACCAGCCTTTTCTGAATTTCAGATAACATATTTAGTTGTATAAGTGGAGTTTTCATTGTATAACTTCAGACATTACGGGTTTAGTCATTTCATCTTGAAACAGAAAGTGGAGTGATGGAGAAATTCAACCAAATATTGCATCTATCAGGCAATCCATCACAAAATGACAACATAGCTCTTTTTTTTCAGAAGCTCATTCTTGTCCTAGATGTACATATGCCCTCTTAAACTCATTGTAGAATAACTCACACTGGTACTGTGAGCACCTTCACATCTTAAATGCCATCTTAGATGCTTTTATCAGTAGTAGGAAGAAAGGAGGTCCTTATTTGGAGATTCATATAGGAGTTAGTGTTAATCCTGTGAAAAGCTACAACATGCCTAACTAATTACTAAAATACTCCCTGGTGGTTTTGACATACAAAGTATAAACTGCAGTAAGAACTGGAGCCATTTAAAATGAGAAGCAGGTAATTTTTAGGATATAAGACCTACAGCAGAGGAAAACAGAGTGATAATTCTTCTCTCCTTTCTTTCCTCTTTTATAAAAATGACAATAAGGTTGTAGCTGCCTCACTTGCTGTAAAGACACTTGAGGTGGAGCACAGATACCCCTACACTGGTTTCTGTTCTCCAATTCCTACTCAACAACCTTTTTTAAAAATTTATTTCTGAGATCAGAGGTTCTAGGTATAACACTGCTGTTACCATGATATTATAAACAAAATCCAAACCCCAAAAGGGAAAGAGGGCAATACAGGAATACACGTTGTGACACTCAAGCTTCAGTTAAGATTGGAATTATTTCCTCAGTAAAATCAAACAACATTATTTTATGACAGAAATAGAATAATTCATGAGGAAAAATGCATTGTTAAAAAAGGAAGCCTGCAAGAATATCCAACTATACATATTTTGATTTCTCATATTACTGAAGGAGGTTATCTCATATGTGTTAATATATATGTGTACCTAGAAATATATTTCTATGTTTTTAAACTTAAAGTACAAGTATCTTTATACAATTCTTTAAAATATTTTGGAAGGAAAGTATTAGGCAATGATTTTTATTTATTTATATGGCTTGTGCATAGAGATTCTCAGCTTTTTTTATTACTATTTACTCATGAGAGAATAGTTCTACATACGATTTTGAGCTGGACATATAGAGACATGCACTGATGTAGGCATGGACATACATAAAGACAGACTCCACCAAAGATCTGAACAAATTACCTTATCTCTCCCACTTTTGAATTTCAATGTCAACAAATAGAAGCTCTATTATCAGTATATAGACAAATTTCCCTAAATTACTCTTTTAGCCATTTTTATGACAATGCTGACAGTGCTATTACTGAGGAGAAGAGAACACCCTACTGAACAGTATTTTCCTGCTTTTAGTGTGAAACAAAGACAAAAGCTAGAAGAAAAAAAAAATAGAGCTTTTTTGTGTATCTCTTTTAGAGATATGCCTTTTATGCAAATATCTCCTAGTTTTCTACAGTAATGTTCCCATTAAATGCCTTCAGATTATCTGTAGGAGAAAAGCGTTACCTTGAGATTAAGACATAAAGTACTAAGTGCATTTTTTAGGAACAGAGAAGATTTCTCTGTAAAGAAGTTAATGTTCCAAAGAAAGCTTTGTTTATTTGAAAGGTTTTATGGTTGTGCTGTTTTCTTCACTTAGCACCTTAATTCTCACCAACCATACGGCTGTCCAGATGTTTAAAATAAAAAGCCCTTTTGGGTATTATCAGAGATTACTGAGAAAAGATATACAGACATGATGTTTAGCTATGCAACATAAATTCTCAGAGTGTGTAGTACCCAATAAACACCATATCCTCAATCTGATGAAACTGAACACATAAATCATAAAAACTAGACAAAGGTCTCATAGAACAATTTGCCTTTAGCCAGATGCCATCTAAAAAGAATCTACTAGCCAGTCTGATAATCCTTTTTTATTGTGGGGTTTGTTTGCTTTTTATTTCTTCTTCTCCACAAGTTCCTTATTGGGAAATGTGTTTACCAGGGGTGAATATGTTTCTGCCCAACCCAGATGCACTTTTCAGATGTTCTTGTTGCTTGTAATGCCTTGAGAATAGGCTTGCCTAACATCTAAAATACATACATTCTCCTTATTGCCTGAATCCTTCATCTCCTCTCCTCTGGGGTTGCCTAATACGCTCACCAAGCTATTATTGTTTTGCTTCAGATAGCTTGGCCCACTTGCAGAGTTTCATTTGCTGTCACACAGTCACAAATTACAGCATTTACCTCACGCTACCTCCATTCCAAAGCATCAGTGTGCGCTTGCTGAACTGGAGAACATGATGATGGATCAAAGCGCATTTGCGCTAATCCATCGCAAGTTGCCTCTCCAAAGAATGCGACACAGTAGTAGTCTCTGGCATTTCCTTTCCATTTTAATTTGCCTATGCTGTTTTCTAGTAATTGTTTGCTATCCCAGGCTTTGTTTCAGTCACAGCAGTTTACTCTTACTTTTCATCTTTGGTTTTGGACAGAACCTATAAAACAAGTAAAGACAAAAAAAAAGGAAAACGGACAAAAAAGTGATTTTTGGCTTTTAGATTTTTTCTTTCCTTTTTTTTTTTCTTTAACCTTCATGAACAAAACTTTAAAGCTAGCCAGATTTTCTGCAGGTGTAAATCACTCTAGCTTCACTGTGCATACCATTTTACACCAGCTGAGTCTGTAATACAATACTTCGAAAAAAGCCAATGAGTTAGCTGTTGTCTAGACTTCAGTTTCAGTTGTAGACTCACATTTCCTAGAGGAATCAATTGCACCATATTATCTATATTCTCTGACAAATTGCATCTTCTGCTTCAAATCCTTTCAAAAGTATTTGCTCCTAAATGTATGAGAATTCAATATTAGAGTGGGGAGTGAATGTACATTACATGGAAATTGATTAGCATGTATTTCAAGAACAATTCAGCTAACAAATCCTTAAGAAAGGTGTTGACATTTATCTTTTACTTCATATGCTTCTTTAGTGCTTCAGAATCTGGATTACAGACCACATCCCTACTTCTGTGTCTGCACAGAACAACAGGACAGTACTGCCTTCTCAAAGAGATCAATTTTAATGCTAATTTAATATTAGGATTCTTCAAACAAATTTATCCATACAGGAACATTGAAAAGCTTTAATTCCATATTTTTATGTTAAATCCACATTAATAACTTAAAATGTAGTAACACAATTGCCACCAGGCTTTGGTGAATGGCCGATAGGTACTGCAGGAGTATCAGAGGTCTGCAAAGTCATGGGTGATCTGGTGAAGATGAACAGGAAATGGTTATCATCTCTCTCTTCTCAGTACAAAACCCACAAATCCCCAAATGTAGCAACTGTCAGATTCGAGGCAAATAGGAGGTGATGATTCTTCACACAGTGTGAAGCTGAAGTTTACCTCAAGAGATTTTATTCTAGATCCGGAGGCATCCAAATGCCACGGGAACTTTATTTATTCATTTACTCAAAATTTCTCCAGGTGTTTTAAGTTACTTTTCAACATAATAGATTATTTGTGTCCTGATATGGCTGAGCTATTTAATACCTAGCTTATTCTGCTTCATCAGGATACTTCCTGGAAGAGCACAGTCCGTTAAAGATTCCCATAGAAAGCCTCACACAAGGTAAAAGTCTAGGATATTATCAATATTTCTTCTCTTTCCCTTAGGCTTTTCTTTCGTAATGACTTTCCCATGAGGTGGGAGAGGGAAGGTTGATATCCACCTCTACCTGTAGAGATTCAGTACTACGTCTCTTGTTTTCTGAGCAAGCTACTTGAACTGTGGAACAGAGTGGGAGAATGAGGGAATTTGTGCATATTTATCATTCTTTACTCCCTCCTGAGGAAAGCAATCTATTAGATAGCAAAATAATTTGAGATTCATGAAACTCGGCAGAGCACAATTGGGAGCATAAGTCTGTAGCCTAGTGATTAGGACCCCCTGGTGACCTAATTTACTCCTCCAGCAATACTATTGCATGTAAAAACTGGATAAAACTGAATATTCCCTTCTTTTTCACTCTAATGTAAAATATCCAAGTGTGATCTCCTTTCATAAGAATAATATTCTGAGCAGACAATGGCCATGTATACAGATGATTTGACAGGAATGGGGTCTAACATAATGGCTTATAGCAATAGCAGTTGTTAAAACTGCTTTTGGGCACACAACAGTTTTTGTTTTCCAGTAGTGAAAGAGCTGCTTCTGGACTTTACTCAAATCACAAAGCTACAACTGACCTTAACAAAGACATGAAAGTGACCAAGTAGTACACTACCCAACCTGCTGAAAGTGCTAAGTTACAAAGACATTTAAGTAAAAAACAGCAGCAGTCACAAAACAAACCAAACAAACAAATCCTTGCAAAAAGCAAGTTAAAGGTGACTTTTAAATCTTAAGGAAGGCTTCTTTAAAGTAAGTTCTCAAAACTGACATTTACTGTGAAATTTAACATTTCCCTTTCTAAGCAGTTAACAGGGGCAGCTGGCAGACACAACAGTTTGTACATCAGTTTCTGTGCTTTGTTTTGAGATCACCTGAGAACCTCTGGGGCTGCCAGAGGACACCTGTTAGCTCTTTGGAGTTCAAGGTGCCAGCTGAGGATGCAGGAGGTCCTGATTTCCAGTAAGCTCTAGTAACTTCTAATGATCTCTGCCAACTACTTGATCTGAGGGTGCTTTGAACGTTTTTTCTACAGCTTATTCCTTTGCTAGGTTGTGTCAAACAGCTTTTCAACAAGTGCTGGAAAGAGGCCTGTATAACTGCTTGCCTTAAAGCCCAGCTCTCAAATGCAGCAGTTTCTGTGCAGCATGGGACACAGAAAAGACCAGAAATTCTGCTGTGGTCACTCTTTCTGCACTCAGCAATGACGGTAGTGTGCAATGGGGTATTGAGACCTAGGGGACATCAGAGAACTTGACTGAGATCCCAAGGGAGGATTACAATACAATTAAAACACAATACAAGGATTAAAATATAATTTTCAGTAGCACCTTCCAACTTCAGCTATCCTGATTCAGGAAGTTGTGAAGGTTTGGACCTGGCTCCCTGCCAAATACCCAAACTCACAGTGAAAGCCTTTCTCCCTCCCTTTCTCTCTCTGAGTTTTAGAAAAAAACTATGAGAGAAACTAAAGAGCCCAAAACAACCCGAATTATATCAAAAGTATTTATATTTACATATATAGCAGTTATATACAATTAAAATACTATGTACACAGTAGAGGGAACCCCCCAAGGGAAAGGGAAAAGGGAAGGAAAAAGGGAAAAAAAGGGAAAAAGGGGAAAAAACAGAAAAGGGAAACTAAAACATGTATGTACACTCAAAACCCAGGATAGAACTAATAAAAGCAGAATCTTACAATTCTCCTTAGGATAGCAGAGTCGCACTGACCGATGCCAGCAACAGCTGCCTCTCAAGACCTACAAGGCCTGCAAGTCCTGACTCCTCCGCATGGGTGAGACCGATAGCAGAGAACCTGCGTCCTCAGATCCACCGGAAGGCAAAAGAGAACGAAGGCCTCTCCCCCTCTGTATTTATACCCCCAGTTACATAAAATCGTATGGAATACTGGGTAAACATGATCACTTCCCTGGTTACACACTGGTTACCAGGAAAAGGCCTGGGTCAAACCACTACAGAAGTATAGAGAACACTTTCAGATAAATCTTGGGAGAGGTAAGGTATTTCCATTGCCTCTGCATCTTGGACTTGATGATGAAGTTACATCTAAGCACTTCCTTTGTTACAAATCTTCCTGGAATTACATCTTCCAGTCTAGTTATATCTGTGGCCTTTCTTAGGACCTTTGAACCAATGTTCCCAAGCATACTAATTTTTTACCTCAGTGCCTAGAGTTCATAAATAGTGATTTTCATGGACCTTGTGTCCACAGAGGTCCCTAACTTTTGTGTCAATGATTAACCATTCAAATATTCCCCTTCATAAGAGAGTTCATTATGACATTAATTGTATCCAGAACTGCTTGCTGATCTCCTAAGTTTCACTGCTAACCTTCTAGTTCATTACACATTTTTAGCTAACTGAAATACTGGGATGTTTATTCCTTGGCTAAGTACATCATTGTGGGTTTTTTTTCTGCTCTAAAGCTCCTTGTGCTATAAAAGAGTTTCACACCTCCTCCAGGAAAGTTAATGGTGGTAACAGTCCATCCTTGAGCAGAAGGTTAGACTAAATAGTCTGCAGAGATCCTTTCAAATCAATATTTCTATGACTCTGTGAAATCCATCCCACTGCTTCTACAAGTTTTGTCCTGAAATACATAATACATAATATTTCTATCCTGTCCTCCATGGATATTTCTTTCTTGTTTTCAGCAGGTCATTAACTACTTGAAAACTGTGATCAGGTATGCTTCTATTCTTTTCCTCACTTGGCTGAATGGTTTGATTTTTTTTTTAGTCTTTGTAACACATCATGCCTTTCAAATATGTGATTACTCTCATTTATGTCATCTGTTTTTTGCCCATAGCTCTCTTAGATATGTTGTTTTAGAAGAGGCCTTCTCAGTACTGAATAGATTGTAAGGATAAAGGCATATGGTTTTAAAGGTTATAACTGCTGGATTTTCAGTCATGATGGAAGGAGGGGGTTGGAAGAGGGTGACAGTGTTGGCTTGTGACCCACTATAACTTCTAAATACTTTTCTACATAATGGCTGCTCAAGCAGATGGTAC
The DNA here is from genome assembly GCA_013399015.1 of Galbula dea. NCBI lineage: Eukaryota > Metazoa > Chordata > Aves > Piciformes > Galbulidae > Galbula > Galbula dea. The sequence continues at coordinate 595,512 of VWZX01004381.1, read as the reverse complement.
CCATTCTGAATTTTTACAGCTGGTTATGTTTGTGAAGTGTTATACTTAGCATGAGTCCCTAATGAATTTAGTTGTATTTTTCCAACCCTATCTCCTGTGTCTCAGGATAATTTTGAATTCCAGTCTTGTTCCTGAGCTTGTTGAAGCTTGTTGTCACCTGCAGATTTAATAAGTACACTTTTTATTCCATCATCTGTGTCATTAACAAAAGTACTGAATAGTTCCAAAATGAAGGCAGATGTCTGTGGGATCCTGCCCAGCACTTCCCTCTGTTTTGACTATGAACCACTGACAAATAATCCCTGAATACAGCTTTCTAATTGTCTTCACACCTACTCTATGGTAGTTTCACCTAGTCCAAATTTCTCAGGTGTATTTGGGAAAATAACCTCTAAGCCTATGTCAGCAGAAATGCCAAGGTGAAAATATGCTATTTCCAGCTACTGCCCAATCCACAAACCATTTTATGGAAGAAGAAAAAAAAATGTTTTGACATCCTTTCTTCATGACAAATCTCAACTAGCTGTGGCTCATTATTTCCTATGTGCTTACAAAGGCTATTAGATTTTGTAGCTCTTTTTCACTGCACAAATCACAGTCACAAGCTATTGCTTATCATTTCATATATTCTTTAACAAAAGCAAAGTTAGCTTTTTAAAAGATAAGAGGTAAGTAAAATTTGTCTTAAAGTTATGTTGCAATACACATTATCTCCATGATAATGACACTTTAGTGTTTTGTGCTAAGAGTGCTATTTGAGATAAATATCTAGATTTATGCATAGAGGTGCAAAGTATATTGTTAACTATGCATATATAGTACCTCAAAGAAAACTACTTTGCAGAAATGCAAATATCTTTTAGTCATAAATTTCATCAGTTGAGAAAAAAAGGGGTAATTGCACTTTAGATATATATATGATAGAAGAAAAAGCTTTATGGTTATTTCAATTGCTAGTTATTCTAATCATGAAGACAGAATAGCATGAAGGAAGTGGATATCTTATTTTATTCAGATAGTTTTTGTATCTAAGTTTGAATGCTAAGCTTTTAATACAGCCAGGGTGGAAAAATAAGCTCTGAATGACCCCTAGGAGGTTCTTAGGACTTAAACTAGAAGTCTAAAGTCAGGCAGTGTGATTAACCTCCATTGTTCTTTTTCTTCCATTGCCCACCAATGCCACATTGTCCTATCCTCAACCAACTGTTCATCAGCTTCAGTTTTCATACCTCTCAGGTTACAAGACTTGGATCTCAGCCTTAATTTTACTAACGTGCACAAAATTGAATAGATTGCAGTCTAAATACCTGATTGTAACTGCCTTTTATTGTTACTAGCACAAATAAGAAGAGGTTTCATAGTTTGTTCAAGCTTTCTTTTTTATCCAGATTTATATTGAGTCTTGCTTCTTCAGGGAAATCAGAATCTAGCAGTGCTTCCTGCACTGCAGTTATAGGTTAAACTGGTGGCATGGCATGATCAAGTTTATAAATGTTTCCAAGCATTATTTCCCACTGTTCTTTGCTGCTCTTCATAGGACACTCAGCAGTGTAGCTCTTTTAGGGGATCCTCATGGGAAACTCATTAGTGTTTTCTAATTGCTCCATGCAGAGGGAAATAACTGCACATGGCAGGACTGCACCATTGCTTGAGCCTGTTTAACTCATGAGGCCTTAAGTTGTAAGTGCCAAATCACAGAGAATGAACTAATGAGAGAAAGATTAGTGTAATAACCCTCTAATGTGTTATCAGGAGGGCCCATGATATTGCATTAGGCTTTTCCCAAACTAATTTCAACATGTCTTTACCAAACATCCAGTGTTTTCTGTCTTGAACTCCTTGCTCTCTTGTGCTAGGTTCAGCAACAGTCAAGTCTGCTCAAAATGGCCATGTACATCATGTAACTTATTCCCCATCAGGGATTTGTCTCTGAACCAGCTACAGATATGTGTTAAGAATGGAAAACACCAACCTTCTCTTAAATATTCTAGCAATCAAACAGAATTAAATTTGAAGAGGAAGATGAAGAACAAAACTAAAGGAAATAAAAAGAAATCTCTTGCACTTGTGGTTGTTCCTTCCATCAATACATATTGCAAACAGAAGTCAGAATATTCCTATTTTTAAGCAGTTTGCAATTTCTAATTCCTGTGTCTGATCTCCACACATTTACTGTTCTGTTGGAGTGGCTTAACAGAAACCTTGGAAGGTGAGCTCTTCAGAGATTTTATTTTGGTTTCAGCCACCTTATTTTACTTCAGTATAAAAACCAAGAAGTTAAGATCCAAAACAATGAATGCACTCACAATAAATTATTTTTCATAATTGAATTAATGAATATAGTTCTTATGAAAATTATATTTTGGAGAAAAAAAAATTTGCTTTGGTTTGGTTTTAATCAGAGGGAGTAGTACAGACATTAAACTTGGATCTTTTTGGTCTTGACCACAATCTTTAATAAAAAGGATGTACCAGGACTTAATCTTTAATCTCTTGAAAGGTTTGCCTCTTTACCCAGCAACCTTCATCATACCCCAGACTGACACCTCAAACCTTGAGCTACAAATCAAAAGACAGAAGGAAGACAGGACCTTTCAGGATAGGTAAGGAATTTGGTAAAACAGGAGTATAGCCTCTTCCTGTTGGCAGTATTGATAATACCTTGATTTTGGAGTTTGTTAATTACAGAGCAGGTAGAAATTGTTTGCAAAATTCTATTGATGAAGCATAAAGAGCAGTGAATGAGACTTCAGCTTAATCCATCAGACATAACCGTGGCAACCCCTGCAGATTAAAAAGTTAATGTGACTTTAATAGACCATAATCACACTAATAAAGTTTATAACTACTCACTTTAGTAGCCAGAGTAGTTTAATAAAACTATAACTTTTGTATCATACTCAAAGTCCAATTAATCTTTAACAGGGCAGAGCTCTGCTTTAATAGAGTTTAACAGCAAAAGACTCTGGGCCATCTCTTCTTAAAGAACAGAACTAATGAAGCTAGGGCTAAAAGATCCTTCCAGTCAATTTAGATGTGCACAGAAAACTTCATCTCCAGGGATGATCCTGATCTAGTGGATGATGTCCCTGCTAAGCAGAGGGGTTGGAACTAGGTGATCTTTAAGGTCCCTTCCAACTCTGACAGTTCTGTGATTCTATGATTCTATGAAATGAAGAGGTCTGAACAGATCCAGGATGAATCTCTTGGTCTGAAACATCACAGACCTTTTTGGTTCAAAGACCTTCCCTGACTACAAGAGTCAAGCCAATTATTGATGGAACTATCATGTTGACTTGTTCTGTATGCTTTCTTTTTGGCAGAATAGCCTAGAAAATGTTTCTAATGAAAGGTAATTTTTATCCCAAACCAGCTCTAATCAATACATTCACCTTAATCTAGAAGATCATTGAGGTAGATCCTGTCAAATAGAAAATTCTGTGTGGTCATGTATTTGGCACTATTAGAAAAGAGAGCAACTTGGCCTAGAAAGGAGTGGAAGGTGATGTCTTTAAATTACCTTAAAACTTATTTTGATGGGCAGTTAGAAAGAAGTCAATAACATTATACTTTCCTTTGGGTGACACCATGCTGCCTTTGCCCACAGCAGAAATGTTTATCCTTCAGGAAAGCTGGCAAATCACACTTGGAAGAGTCCCTCAGCACTGCACAAAGGAAGTGACAGCAATCCACCTTTTCAGAAAGGGCTATATTGCATGAGGAAATATCAGGGGACTGAAGGCCTTTGAAAGGCAAAAGATTTCCACTCATTTGAACTTTTCTTTATCTGATAGAAATAGCTGTCAGATATTTTCAGCTTCTCTTTCTTCCTTCCAGTGACTCTGAGACAGGCCTTATTGAGATAAGCCTAAGAAAGGGGGAGAAAGTGCAGACAGTCAGGGTAAGGCAGTTGTATTTTGTAATGTGACAGAAAAGAAGAGCTCAAGAGCACAGCTGGAAGTCTGTAGTTAATGTTTTAAATATTGTCCTATTCAGCCTAAGTGCTGGCCAAAGCAATTTCAGTTAATGACAATTCTGCTTTCAAGGCAATCTGCCTAAAAAGAAGGCAACTCTGCTAATGCATTTAGCACTTCTCCAGAGCAAGCTGTGCCTCTGGATGACCATGGAGGATAGAGGTAACTCTTTCCCTGGTTCAAAGACATGGGGAGTTCTTCCTAGTAACTCATGAGAGGTTCATACCCTTCTCAACAGTTGCAGAGTGATGGTAAATAAAATGTTGAAAGCAGATTATTTTGGTCTGTTCTACCTTAATACCAGACAGAATATGATATGAATATGATATCTCTACCTCTTGTGGAAGAGCACTAATTAACACCTTTCCAATCACTTTCTAGCCACTCTATGGAAAATAACAGAAGAAAAAAAACAAATAAGAAAATACACATTTACATTTGAAACTCAAAAAATAAAAATAAAAAACTAGTAAAAGAAATCTGTATCCATCCTGCTGCTGTTCTGGTGGCATTTTTCTTCCTTGTACAGCTGCTGTGGATTCCCATATGCATATGGGTCAAAACTGTGCCAACAGCAAACATATAATTTGAATTTATTTTTTTAAGCTCTAAGGCATTTTTAAATAAACTACTGAATTGAATCCTTTGCTTTTCTGAGTCTCAGTTTGAAAATTCCCTTTCACCCTACCACAGTTAACAGTGCATCAGTCTGACTGGAAAAAAACCCAAACCTAACAAATTAGCCTTAAACTGTCCTTTTACCAGGGCTCACATTTTCAATTGCAATAAGTGCCTTGAGATTTTTACCATTTCTTCCACATGTATTTTTGGGCAACATTTTGATCTTGCTAATATTCACTTAGTACTTCATGGATTGCCAAGCAAGTACAGACACACTAAAAAAAGATTTAATTGACATCCTTACCAGTTCTTAATTTACATACTGACCCACAGAAAACTAACAATAATGAGCCAATAATAACAATAATGAGGCAGTCCCAGGCTAGGCTTACAACTTAATTGTAGATAATAATATCTCTGTAAGATCTTTTCTTCTTGCCATCACTTCCACTAATGAAGGCTTTTTGTGTACACAACCTTTGAACTTTGTCAGTCAGTGAACGCTTGTTATTTTGTTAGAGAGGTGATGGTAGAAGCTAGAAAACAGCAGATACTTCACAGTAGTATGCTAAGTTGGTGTTGCTGTTGTTTGTAGACGATTTGTAGTAATGAAAATGGCTTTATTGTATGTATGTAACTTGTAATTGAATGCATAAAGCATCATCTCTGAATAGAACTTTAGGCATAAAGGCTAAGTACTTCCTGGCTAAATATATGTCTTTAGTGTAGGTGTTTACTTTAAAGATAGGCTTTTTCCTGTTAGTAGTCTATGGAAGCCTGGTCAATCTTGTTGGTGAAGTTCATGATGTGTTTCAGTCTATGTTAATGTAAGCACCCATGGATCAAATGGAGCTGCATTCACTCTGCTTATTAGCTCCTCTTTAGGTACAGTAGGAACTTGAGGTGCTTTCTCAGACTAGATTTGACATTGCAAACCTGTGGACTTGTGGGGGATGAATCCCCCACAAAATGCTCTAACTTTGGGAATCATATTTTCATGCTCTTAGCCAAGTATAAATGCAATCATACCCACAGGCAAATTAATGCAACTCTCTGGCTGGGCAAGGCTACATGTGTGGGAAGCACATTAACTTAGCTTAGGTAGAACGTCAGCTTAGCACCTTTGTATTCCTGGCACTAAGGGCAGATGTATTGAGTCATGCACAAATGACCTATATGTCCAGACTATCTTTCAAAAGAAAGATGCCCCTGTAACAAAATAAGCTGTGACACTTAGAATATGACCCCTGTTGCAAGAGGAGAGCTTTTCTGAAAATCTAGTATCAGTGACAGATACCTGTTTTTTGACAACATTCTTGCCTTAGTTTTTAAGCTTGCATTCAGCCAGCAATCAACTGGGAGAGAGATAGGGAATTTATTTTTCCTGAACTTTATTTTTAGTCTTGTTAAATTCATGCAAGTATTTTGGGACAAAGACTATTCCTTCTTATTTGTTGCTTCATTACCTTGCACAAGGGGGAAGTGGGCTACCACATGAGGACTCTGATCTTGGTTGTGACATAAAGATGATGTTTAACAGTATTGCTTATTAAAAGAAAAAAAAAAGAAGAATAAAAAAAAAGAAAAAACTCCACAATTTCCCTTTACTTAATTGAAGAAAATAGGAGTGAAGGAAATCTTATGTCTCCCTGATGAGCTTTCCTTGGTGCACAGATGGGCAAGATGAACAAATTTTATATAGGAAAGCTAAGCTGCTTTACTCCCAAGCTTGTCTGTGGTAGCTAACGATGGTTCAAGTATCAAAGCTTTTGAAAAGCTGGGGAATAATAAAAAGCACTGTGCAAGACATGAGTTTTTCCCCCTGCACTTTCATTTCCTAGGAAACAGATGCAAGATCAGTTGGCAACCTGGTATCAATCTGCATGCCTTGTTTTAAGGGAGTCTATTGTTCATAAAATGTTATGAATACAGTTACTCTACAGATGTGTGGAACTTAATTTGATGTGACATCAGTTTAATAAGAACACATGAAAGATTCAGAAGACTTCTAGTTTTGTTGCCTCATTATATGTGTGATTATATGTGTGCATGCAAAACCACTCATAAGACACAGAACTTTTGAAAATGTCTCTTTGCTGTGGGATGCTGATTAAATCCAGAGTTCCTGTAAATTGTAATCAAAACAAGAAAAAAGAGTAAGGGCAGTTAGATAACATTCTGCAACTCCATGAGACTTTCTGATGCTTGCTTTGTTACCATTTTTGCTTTCTATATGATTCCAGATAGTTGTGGTAAGTTTTAAAACAACAATTCATGACAGTTTGGGTAGATGAGGCCTTTATGGAGCCATTCTTTACAAATTCAAAGCTGGTCCAGGCTATTAAGGACTGAAATATTTCTGCTGAAGTCACATATGAAATTAATTAAATTTCTCAACAGTGTCACAGATTCATTATCCCAACCTGACTGTCTCAGAACTCCCCTTATAAACATTGAAGTCCTCAGATTGTCTCTGTAACATCTTTTTTCTTGATTCCAAAACCTGATGGTAGAAAACACCCATCATCTTTTTTTGAGGCCATGCTGGTGCAGCCTGGGATGTGATTAGTGCTCTTAAGGGAGCTGCCTCATATTTGATGAAAAATAGAGCTGCTGTTAAAGTAAGTTACTCTCACTAAAGAACATTCCTAGCATCTCTCCTGTACATACCTGTGTACAGCCATGGCTCATTACTGATCCCATTGTTTTGTACATCTTCAGGCAATTTTGTGTTTCCACTTGGAGACTGCAGTTGCTCCTCTCCACTAGGCTATACTAGGATATACTACTATATCCTAGTTCTGTAGTCAGCAGATGTTTTATCTGCTTTTTTAATAGCTATCATGAGATTCAGAAAGTCATTTTCAGAGCTACAACACGTTTCATACCATATTTTAGAGTCTGTGGCCTGACTTCCAGGGATCCTTCCCAGGTTGCTGTCTGAACTAATGAAATTTCTACAGCCTAAAGGCAGCTTTGCAAGAGCTGTTCAGGCTCTCTTTCTGTTGACATTAATTAGTTGTTGGTGTTGCATAGAGTGAATAGGAGCCTTTCAGAGTTCATATTCTTTATTTTTACTCAATTTGATGTCACATCAGTGCCTCTCAGAGACTTGGTTTATACTACCAACAAATCCAAATGTCTTCTCAAAGCTATCCTGTTTGTGTCTTCATCTCAACAGAGTAGGTATCATCTAATTGCCCTTACTACTTTTTCTTGATTTGATTAAGATTTGCAGATCCAAGTGCTCATGACTCTATAGTTCTCAGAAGGACTGAAAAAGCCCTTCCAAATGCAAGAGGCAATTAGGATTTTAAAAGGTTCCAAATTACAGCAAAACCTTCATGTACCATGACTGTAACATCCACAGGTTAGAAATTACTTAAGTTGTTGTTTCCCTAAATATCTTTCAGCAGGAGGCCTGTAATTGCTTTATGGCATAAGCTAATAAAATTTTCACTTTTAGATACTTCTTACTATACTAATTACACACCTTAGAAAATCTGTCATACAGGGAACAGGAAATTTTATTTAATTTTGTGGGGTTTACCTACACAGAGGCATTAAAACTTTTTGTACCTGATTTGACATAGTTTGATGCCTGAATAGTTATTGAAATCAGCAGTGAGATTGGATGGAGCAGTGTTAAGAAAGTAGATTATGAAGTAGAGCTGTGGTGGGTGAACCTTGGCTAACAGTCAAACACTCACCCAGCTCCTCTTCTTAAAGTGGACAGGATGAAAAAGTGTAAGAATTGAGATAAAAAATTGAGATCCCATACCAGTTACTGTCATGGGCAAAACAGACTCAACTTGTGGAAAAGTGATTTAAGTTATTGCCAAATAAAGTAGATTTAGGTAGTGAGAAACAAACCCAAACATTAAAGCAACATCTTTCCACCCCTTCCTCCTTTCCCAAGACTAGCTTCACACCCTCATTCCTGACTCCTCCTCCTTGAAAGCATGACAGGAGAGTTGCATTATAAAAGTTGGTTGGGATATTGTTTTCTTTTTTTTAACTTAGAGTTACCAACTGCAAAAACTGGAATTTCTCCTCTGTTTTATGGTCATGTATCAAAAAGAAACTAATATTGTCTATTTGCTTAAAAAAGATAAAGTAAAATATAATAAAATTAAATTAAATCTAAACAAACAAACAAAAAACCCAGAAAACAACTAAGACCCTGTGCCTCTGGATGATTATATATTGTCACACACTGAGCTATTTCTTGTTTATAGAATGACATATATTCTGCCACAAGTTGACAATAAACAATGTGCTAAAAATGACCTGAAATTATTTGTTGCTTGCAATAGAATGAGGAAATTTATTTATCTAAGGATTTGGTCTATAAAATCTTAATCTCCTTTTGGGAAGTTATTGCATAATTTTCTCCATTGACTAGATTGCCTGTAAAGCACATTTTTTTTAACCTCTTTTTTCAGCAGTTAGAGTAATTCAGTTTGATTTCTAACTCTTTATTTTTTTTTTTAATGTGCAACCAAATACCACTAATAGCTAATTCATATGCACAGTGAAGGGAAAATCAGTGGTTCAGGTTAATTTAATATGTAGTAAAAAAAAATGTCATTGGACTTATTCCTGAATTTACTTTGAACTCACTGAATATATATATATATAGTTCTAGATAAATATAAAAGCCAGTATTTTTGAAAGTGCTGAAAACAATTCAACTAGAAAATTTTGAATGATATTGCCATTTCTGAAACATACACTTGCCAAAAATATCCAACTAGATTCCCAAAATGGTGGATGCCAAAATATCTTCATTTATGCCTAGTAGTTAGCATGCTTAGCCAACACATGAGAGAGATAATCAGGAAGTTAGTATAGAAGGAATGATTCTGTATCCTGGCCAATAGTACTCCCAAAGGGCATATTTGTGTGGCAGTACTTGATCTAGTGAATATTTAATACAGTTGAATATGGAATAAAGTCAGGAGATACAGAGAATACTACACAAGATTATAGCACACTCTAGGGGATTGGTTAATGTGGGTTCAAAGTCTTTCAGACATAAGCAAGGTTTGAATATGGATCTTTCAGTTCCATGGTTTCTGGTTTTCTTTTGGGCACTTCTGTTAATGATCTTTCTTTTTTTTTATTATTTTTAAACCTAAAATATTTTTAGAAATATCAGAACAGCTTCAGAAAAGTATTTTCAAAGTGGTTTTGTTCTAGGGCTAAGAGTATGTTACTTATCTTTTCTGCTATGAGAGGGATATGCATGGAGATAACATGGTGATTTGTAACATTTTGGTGCATATTAAAAAGGATGGGAAGGGCCTTGGTTGTTGCCTCTTGAGAAATATATTCTGATTTTAATCCTATATAACAATAAAAGGATTTTTGTCTCCCACTAATGAAGTGCAGCTCTCCTTACTAATATTACAGCTTAATTATACTATAAACAATCTGCTTTCTGATGCAAGAAAATTTATTAAATTGTAGGGTAATGAGAAACAGAAGGGATTATTTTGAAAAATGGAGAAGTAACATTAAATAAAGAAAAGTAGAAAAGACACACAAACTTACATATGGAAAATAATTAAGAAGTCCAGAAGATGTTTTATTCTGTTATAGTGACACAGTAGCCTAGACTAAAAGGATAGACATATAAATTCTGTATTTCTATATTGGGAAATGTCAAGAAGTGATTGAGACCACTCAAGTAGCAGTGCAAGTTCAAATGCCTTTGAACTTACTGACCACAATTGCTACTTATCTGTCCACTTATTTAAAATATCTAGGCACTGTAAAAGTTATGAGCCCATTATGTAATGAACAATTAACTTTAATTTACAGCACTTTAAAAATATTGCAGATAGGCAAACAACAGATATCTGCTGTGTTCATGTTAAAGGAAGACAAAAGTGAGCATCTACCTCAAAAAATATTCAAATAAACTTTAAAATAAGTGATATACAGTCACTGAAATTTGGTACAGGTCTTGCATTTCAGAAATCATCACTCAATGATTAGTTATAGCTGCTCCTGTGTCCAGAATAGTCTTCTGGAGGCACCACCAGAATGAATGATGACCTCAATAGTGTTTTGAAATGATTAATATTTAGGATATATTTAATGTTAAGTCATTGATAAGTTGATTCTCAGAGCTGGAATCAGAGACATAAAATGATTCCTTTGCTGGCTTGTTTTGCAAGTCAACAAAATTTTGTCATGAAAATGTAATTAGGGCAAGTGACCTTCTTGCCTCCCTGTAAGTGGGAGCCTGGGTGTTAACAATTGGGGTTTTTTAATATATGAATTAAAAAATGGTAAAATTATATAGGGGAAAAAATATTCTGGAGGCAGTTCTTCTGGCATAGAAATACCAGACCTGGTGGAACAATGTCTCTTTAAGTCCAAGTTACTTCAGAAATATGCTTCCATATTCAAACTATTTAGGAAAAAACACAATACCAAACCATCACAGCTATTTCATATTCAGTATAGATCTTTCCCTGGAGGTCTGCAGTGAGCTCACAATTATAATTGTAGATCCCCAAATGGAAAGTTTTACATGCTAAAATATACTTTGTATTTATGAAGAGGGATCAGGAAGTCAAAATTTAATTGTTTTATACCTTAAGAAGCATGGGATCAAAATACCAAATAGCAACCACAACAAAATACCGTGTATTAGGAAAGCTCAAGACCAGTGGAAGCAAACAAACCAACCTCCATAAATGTAACTGACTCCTAAAAACATACTTTGTTTTAAAATGTAAATGAAATGTGCTTTGTTTCTCTGTTCAATACTGCTGTGTAAATTTGCATATTATCTCTTTCTTCCTTTTCAGTATCCTCAACCAACAGCTGTGACTTGTCAAAACTTGCCAGCACAAGGGAAAAAGGAAATGAAGGGGCATATTGGAAACTGTGTCAGCTTATCTATTCCTTTCAGTAAGATGTAATTGCTGAAGATGTCATTAAGAGGTGTCTGAAAAAATGTGTTAAGGCTGCATAAATAGTTTGGGGTTTTTTTCTTCTCTTCCTTTAATAGCGGTTGTGTGATACCTGGGAAGGGCAGAAGCAAGAGAACATCTTGTGTACTCTTCTCACAAGTTGCCTCCCCATGATGAGGGGCTGCTGAAGCTGATAACTTTGCAAGTGGTTTTGACAGAGTCCTTCATCATGGGTGTTTTGCAGGGCCCTTCATATTCTTTCATAGAATCATTACAGTTGGAAAAGATAAGATCTCTGAGATCATCACTTTCTTGTGCTCTGAACACCTTCATCAGGCCCACTGCTTTCTGATGCTCTCTCTCACTACTGAGGCATCACATAATGTGCAACAAAGAGCTCAAGGTTTCTGTGTCACCATGCAGTGAGGTGAAGTGAGCCTGTATATGCTAGAAAACCCCTAGAAGGTGAACCTTCAATCATTGTCCTCTGTACCAGTGAGGGGGATCAGGCCTATGTCATTGCTACTGACAGTTTAGTATAAAAAGAGGTCACATTTGGCTGGAGAAGTCATGTGTCTGAAGAGATGAGTTGAATTCTGAACCTTAGCTTGCTAATAAAGCTCTGGCACTTTGGCATTTCTCTGACTGTTAGGTAAGAAATGAAGGTGGCCATAAAGCAATGCAACATCTGCTGCCCTCAGTGCTTTATCCATATGCTTTGTGACATGCATAATAAGATCAGAGATTGCCATATTGGTGTGAGCCCTAGAGTATCTCAGTTTCTCACAGATTCCTGAGTCCCTACTCATAAGCATATCTTGTAATATTTGGGGTTTTGGTGCATTGGTATCATACAGTGTTGCAGTAAGAGATGAGACACTTAGGAGATCAGATTGTTCACTAAGTAGACTATACAGAGATGGAAGCAGGTACTTTTACCACTGTGGCTTTGCATTTCAGGTGAAAAATAATCCTTAACATCTGGCACAGTTCAGACACAAGTGGGAATGCTCTGGTGGCAGAAACTTCAGTTATTGCAGGAAAAGGAAGGTGAAGAAAAAGGAAAGGAAAGGAAAGGAAAGGAAAGGAAAGGAAAGGAAAGGAAAGGAAAGGAAAGGAAAGGAAAGGAAAGGAAGTGTTAGAAGTGATGGAAATCTCTTTCACCAAGCAGATGACAACTCAAAGTTGAAGTGAGGATGTCAGCCATTAGGAATGAAGTCTCTGGACTGCTATGGTGTGATTTATGGAATGTGGAGTTATCAGATTGCAGTCCAGAAATGGACTCAGCTGCACTAAATTATCTGTGCTTTTCTGACAAGTGGATGAAGATTCTTTGTGTTTCTTGGCTGGCCTCATTAAGTTTCTATAATTATCATTTTATTGATAAAGTGCCTGCCCTCAGTGAGACTCATGGGATGCTACACAATTAAAATAACAGATTATGTGAATGTAAGATACTATACTAACAGAACAAAATTTGTCTTACAGAAAAAAAAGGGGTTAGAAGTTGAGATTCTTTTCTAATATTAATACTGAAGAGGAATTACAAAACTCATCCATTCAAATGGGATATTTTTTAAAGAATTAGCTTATTTCTCATTGGAACTGTTGATGATTAGTTGTCAACCAACCTAAGAATTAATGTCTGTCTCTTCTGTCTGTCTCCATAGTTTTGTGATAAACCCCTAAATCTGATTTTCTAAAAATCTCACTAAATTCAAGCTAACCTCTGTCTCTTGAATTAGATTCCTAAAATTAGGGAAAATTAGTCTAAATCATCAATATATGATAAAAAATCTGAGAATCTAACCTAGAATCTTGTTCCAATAGGAATGTGGTAATACAGAAAAAGGACAGAGATTCATGGGGCAACTTAAGCACACAATTATTTATCTTTCAAAGGTAATCAGGAGATTGTAGAGGATTGATGGATTGGTGGTCCCTTCACCAAAGGGACCTAGGCATTGTGATAGTGATGCCAAGAGTGAGATGGAGATGCCAAAACTGGCAGGAATTCATAATGATATCTTAAGTGTGTATGGTCCTCATGCAGAGGAAAGAGTTAAGGCTCCTGTTTTGTCATTCATACAAGCCCAAAAAATCATCAGTTCAACATAGGAGAAATTCAGAGACAGCTGTCCTTAGTCTAAGCTTATCTACCTCTGGAAATCACAGTCAGGTTTGCTTATCAGAGTGCAGACCTTTCTGCCACACCTAGTAGTCCTTTGGAAATGTGGTTACCATTCTCCAAATTACTTCTCTACTGTTTATCCAGTTATTATCCAATTAAAGAACATATAAATCTTTTCCCTCTTAGCTGGATGGCTTAACCAACATGCTGTAAGTTCAGAATTAACTCTATTTGCCTTCTATTTTTGGGCCCAGATCTTGCTTTTTTGGATATCTAGGTAACAACTTTACTAAGACACGAAGAAAGTACATCAGGCCAACTCCCTGTCTACCAGGAAAAGGCAGAAGTGGGCTCAGGAAGGACCTCCAGATAAGATTTTAAATGTCTTTACTATACCATGCAAAGGAGAAGTATCTCTCATTTCCTTTAGAGCAGGCTAAGTAAATTGGTCTTAGTAATAATAAATCTAGCAAATGCAGCATCTTTAGGGGGGTCTATTTCTGTTTTCTTCGTTCTAAGCAGTCTGAAGTAGAAGCTCCAAACCAGCATCTTGGCAAGATGAAGACATTCAATAGCATTATTTACATGCCTGCATTTGTTAAGCAAAGGTTTTCTTCAAGGTGACTCAGACTCTTGAATGCTGTGTGTTAGGATCCCAGTCACCCTCTATGAGTTCAATATAGGGTCAATAACTGGAAGCCTATGGCAGACTGACAAAGGTCTTTAAGTAGCCCAGACACAAAGGAAGAAGGAGACTCTCATTCATTTTTATGTTGATTGGGTCCATGTAATTATGCTAAATCTGTTTGCTTCTGTGAGAATACTTGCACTGTATATTAGAAACATTTATTTAGAACTTTCATTTTGTAGGCAATGCTATAATTCTTCCTTTAATTACTGTATGGTTTTTAACAATGATGGGCAGCACTTGTCATGGTACTGATATATTCAAAGCACTTTTCAAACATGAAAGGTGGCTGTCACTGACTTTCAATAATAAAACAATATTAGAGAAAATAATGGGAACTCTTTGTTATGTGCAATTTCTTGGGCCTAAAATAATGTTTATATAAGTAATTTTTAAAAAAGTCTTTCTTGATATGTCTCTTAAAGCAAGTAACTGAATTCTTGGTTTATACTGTATGTCAAAATCAGCTCCATTATGTCACATGCTCTTCCATCATTATGCATGCAATAAAAAGTCTGATATTAACTCAGGTTTTACTGGTTTAAAGTCTTCCAAATATAGACTACTATTTTTAGTATTTTTGTGTTCTGTGGAGATCAATGGTCATCAGTATTAAAAGTCCTTACTACAAACACAGGTGTACATACAAATACAAACACACATACACAGACAGTTTTTAACATAAATTACACAAATTCTATATTTGTACCACAAATGTACATATACACACATATGTATATGTAAAGAAAATATGTCTGTGTATGATAAATAAACCATGCATGTGATATGTAAGATCAGGAAAAAAATTCTACAGGCAAGTCTGATCAACATAGGCCACCTTCAGTGGATCAGTTGTGATTTACAGATGCTGAAGTTCCAGCCTATAATCTATGGTGCTGTGGTTTTCAGGGCTACACTCAGACTTTTACAGCCTTCCCTATCTACTGAGGAGTTAGCAATTGGCTTCCAGTTCTGTGAGTTAGTCTCCAAAGGCTCATTTGAGCACCATGCACAGAGGTCCTTAACTGAGACTTTCCACTGTGCTGGAGCTGAAGCTTCAACCCTTTGCATTGTTTACATGGGACTGCTGCTGTCATTTTGTCTTGGAATTGCAAATTTCCTAGTTATGGGAATCAGCAAGTAAGAACCATCTCTCTTGTGGGCAAACCTTAGTGCATCAACAGAGTGGAAGGAAATGTCACTGCTGGCACATTGGAGAAATGCCAAGGTAAAGTACTAGCTGATAAGTGGAAAATTTTGCTCTGTAAACATTTAGCCTGGGACTTCATCAGTGAAAATCAGCAAATATTAGAATCAATAAATGCCCTGCTATCCATCAGAGTCTCTAAGCATGGTTTATTCATCATAATATACAATTTTTTAAACAAAGAATATAATCAGAACTTTTCATTGCAGAATGAGTGGATATTTCCCTGCCTTACACAATTTATTGTTTCAAGTCATAAATACTTGACCTAATTATTTTTTTTTATTATTCCCCTCTGGCTGATGGTGGTAAAAAGTAGGTCAGGTTCAAATGCAGTTGCTCTCTCTGATACTTTTACTGATACAGTCACATGAATCTTTCACATTTCTGACTCCCTTGTTGCTGTTGGTATCCAGTTGCTCCTACTACATATGAGCTTTTTCTGAAATTTCTCTAATAAATGACTGGGAAGTTACATTTTCTTGTTATTTAATTTTTTTTCTTTATTTTTGGTGCCTATCACAAAATGTCTAAGCACTATACAATACAACTAATTCACAAAATAAGATTTTAGTACATCAAATCTACAATTATCTTATGTGTTTACAACTGTTCCATGAAACATCTTTACCAACAATTTCATTTTTTCAGGATTTTTCTTGCTGAAGGAAAGCCATCACTTCAGTTGTTAAGCATTTAAGTAAGTATCTTTCTAAGAAATGGATTTATTGCCTAGCAGGAATTCCTTGGACTAAAGGAAATACAGCTGAAAATAGCAAATAGAAGTAGGTCTCAAAACCAAGAAAGTGAATTCCCTTGGTTTCCTGGCATCTGTGGTACCTCACTGCTGCAGTCCCTGAAGGGATTTAGATAGTCTCCAGGAGATTTTCTTTTAGAGGGAGCTCTGTAGTTGAGTTAAAGAAGCCCTTTCACTACTTCCTTCTTAGTAAATATAAATTGCATGTGAGGTAATGCTTGACAGGTCACACTTCCACAGGCTGAGCACTGAGTAACAGGACTATTACAGAAAATACTCTAGCCTGCTCTGAGAGTGGGCAAACAGCCAGGCTGCAATCCATCATAGCAGGACACAAGGCTCACCATTGCTGGGTCAAAGATTCAGATGTTTGTCAAATAACACTATAAATCATCTTACATGGGAGTTCTTTTAAGCATAGAAGCAGGATGCTGAATAGAGCTTGTGTGGCAGATTCAGCATCCCCCAGTGAAATATTAACAGCACAAAAGTCTGAAGCAAAGGGGCCAGAGCCTACAGGAGGCAGCTTGGTGCCTGGTGATACCTAAGGTGAGGGGTGTGACAAAGACCCTTTCAAGGGTAGCTCAGCAGCCTGCAGCAAGCTTGTTTTTGTTATTTGTCTATAAGTTAACCTGTCCCTAGGGTATAAAAGGAGACTCACTAGCAGTGTCAGACCTGAGCTGACCCTCACAACACAAGCAAAAAATTTGGATGCAGTAGGAAAGTTCTCCCCACAAGGTGGGACAGTCCATGGTGGATACTTCTGCAGATTGAGACCTCACACCCCTGTACAGTGAGCAGTCTGGGTACCCATGGAGGGAGGTTCTTCCCCTTTAATGTGAGTCTATGCAAATTGTGGTTTATCTTCCTAGGAGTGAGATTGTTTGTAGCTTAAGAATCAGTTTCACTGGAGTATAGCTCCAACTGACATCTGAACTTTTAATATATTTTTTCAAAAGGAGTTCTAATTAATCTTGGTTACAGTAAATCCACATTTTGGTTAGCTATTGCTGTCCATCTGGTGAATGTCTCCTTGACAGCCTGGGAGACTGGAAAACAGAACAGTTTCACAGTGGGATTTAGCTACCCAGCTATCACAGGCTCTTGTGGCAATTCCAGATAAAAAGACATATATGATCATTGTGACCACAGAATATTAGTTTAACTTGTTGCTAGTTCTAAGCAAGAGCGTAGGTAGCAGCTTTTTCACAACTATATGTGAAGGTCTCATTTCTCTATCACAGTCAGAACACAACTTAAGAGCAAAGCTGCTCTGAACAAAAGAATTTCAGAATGATCTCTCTCAACCTTGTGCAGACCACTGATACTGTACCAAACAGATGCAAAAAAGTCTAGTGCTGTCTATGTATCTTGCTGCTTCTCTTGCTTTATTTTGTGTTTGAGATGTTTATATGAAACACTTTCCCTTTAACATCTGCTGCTTGCCTGTAAATGATGAACTAGGTTCCAGACACAATTTCTGCAGGTAACCAGCTGTGGTACCCTGCAGTGATTCATAATACTGAAGTGTTTATGGAGATTTTTGAATTTACATGTTTATGAAGTTTACAGTGTGACATAAGAGGACATAATTTAATTGATGTTGTTTATTTTACTGCAGCCACGACTCTGAGGTGCTCAGTACAGTAAATTAAGTTAGTGTGTACATCTCAGTATATGCTTGCAAACCTCTACTCAACAGGATATATCTTGTGGAGAGAGAATTGTGTGAGATCAAGGACAAGAGTGAAGATTTTGTGCTCTGAAAGCCATTTATAATGACTCTGTAATGTAATTCTGTCTAGGAACTTAAATTGTTCAAAAATAAAAAATAATCAGACAGGGAAAGATTGTCTTTCAATGTTACAGAATTAAGTATCCCTCTGGAAGTCAAACGTTGACTGCAAAAGTTTCTCACTGCATGAGAAAGGAAAGGAATAGACTCACCAGAGAAGGTTCCAAAGCACAATGTTGCCATAGGATTTTAGTGTAATTCAATAGCTACTCATCCTGCCTGTTGTGAGAAAGACACATAGAGGAGTCCTCTGCTTCTACATGTGCAATGCTAATTAATATGAAAGGCTGTGTTTTGGCACAAGCTACATGGAACAAGTTCAATATAATTACTGAAGCTAGACTTGGCCCTAGGCTTTACCTTGGTTTATACAGCAAAGCTCAAGGTGTGGCAGTAACTCAATAGTACTGCAAAACATCCCCCTTCTTTTGGTGGAAATTGGGGGCTGGAAAGAATTTGGGAACTATAAAGATAATTGAATTGTACTTTTTTATTTCCTCCTTCCTGATCTCTGCAACTTCCTCAGAGGGTGATCTAATTTTGCCAAGAGTAGTACTGGTTCCTTGGCAACTATTGCACAGGATGATCTAAGCTGTACAGGCTTTGCTCATTGGGAGAGGTGGGACAGCTCAGGGGCTTTGAAATGCAGCATGAGTGTGGGTTCTGAGAAGTCCTCCAGCAGGTCCTTCTGGGACCCTTTTCCACTCCTGCAAAATGGGGACCAGGCTCCAGGCTGGGTCCATTGTACTTTATTGTGTCCTAACTCAAAGATTCAAATCCATCCTTGTATGTGTAATAGGTCTCCAGATTTTGTCTTAGTTTTTTTGCCATTAAGTTAGCAAATGCAAGAAACAGTTTTCCAGGAAGTCAAGAAGGACAAAGCAGTATGGAAGAGGTGACCCTGTTCAGTTGTTCCACTCCTTCTATTTCTTTGACTGGGTTGCTGCCATACCCCTTTGAGCACACACCCTCTACTCTTGTAGGAAGAGGAGACCTGTAAATATACCTCTAGACAACCACCCACTTTATTCCTAGTTAGAGTTGGTGGTTTTGTCATGCAAATATCCATCTTTACAGTCCAGTTACACTAAAACCAAAAAGCAAACAAACAAAAATCCCCCAAAACAAAACATCAAAAGGAGGGGGAGGAGGAGGACATGTGGAGAAAATATTAATGTACCAGGCAGGCACTACAGCTTGGCTTACTTCTCTGTGTTAGTATCTCTTGCCTTCCAGAACAGGTTGGCTGGCTTCATCCAAACTGCTTTTGTGAACAATCCCTGTCCTGAGCAAGCCCTGGAAATGTCTAGGAGTGATTTGTGAGAATGCTGCCTAATGAAGGACAAAACTGGTCTGGGAACACTCTAAGAATTAATTTATTGGTACTGTGGGATAGTGCCTGGTCCATCATTGAAATAGATAATAAGTAGATGTAGGTCTGAACAACAAATCTGCAGTAAAGAAGACTGATATAAACATTTCTGCTTGCAGAAGGCTAGAATATAGTTTTCCCTAAGAAGCAGATTATTTCAGAGGAAGATTTGTGCTAAACAATCACATCCACATGCTGTTCTTTTGCTTGACTCGTTACCATTCCTGTGGCTAGCCAAATTGCAAATAAAGATGGAAATGAAACAGTAGAAAGAATTATTGTTTAAAAAGCATAAAAAATTAAATAGCATCTTTAAAGTAATTATAGGATTAGGATTACAGAAAAAGATGAAAATTTAGAGCTTGATATTGTGCATAGGGAACTTCAAAAAGACCCCAAAAGAACAGCAAAAGTTAAGCCTTCCTCAAAATAAAATAAAAAACAGAAATAAAAAGTAAAATAGGAAAAATAAATCTTCTAGCCCTTCAGATTTTTTCTAAATTAGGAAAAGAAATAAACATAGGTAGATTAGCAGAATTTGCTTCATGCTTGAAAGCAGCTGTTTAAAGGAAAATCGTGCAGAACTTAACCCAAGATTTCAAACCTTCATTAGTTTATTATTTGTTTAAAACAATCATCTGGCATTTAGTAGGGAAATAGATCCCTGCTATTGAATTCTATGTGATGACTGAAACGTTCTACAGAGACCAAAGTTTTTCTCTATCAAGTATCTTAGATTTTTAGAGTCATTTCTAGAGGACCTCACTGATTAAGCCACAATTAAATTCTTAAATACTTTACCACCAGGGTACAAACAATTAACATGAGCCACATTCTTCACTGTCTGGCATCTTATGCAGAGAGAATGAAAAATGCTTATAACGTGATATCATTGTACACATATTTTCTATTTATTATGCACTAATGAAGGGACCACAATGTGCTGTCTCCTCATTTTTCTCTCTCTCCTCAAAACTTAAAATTTTCAGACTCTGTAATAGCTCATAACACATGATATTCTGTAATCCCTTTATCATTACAGCTGAGCTTCACTGAGTTTTTTCAATATCTTATCGATGTCCTTTTTATGCTGCAGGGACTACACTGTGCTCCCTACTTCATTGCTAGTTATGTTAGGGAAGGAAATGCTGGAGACAATCTTCCATACTCAAGTAGCTCTTATTAAGCCTTTTTAGTGGCATGCTCAAAGAAAGCTACTAGCAACTGGTGCTTTTACTATATTAGTCTGAATAAGAAAGCCCACAGCCATCAGTAATGTGAGAGACCTGCTGAAGTAGAATTACTCAGGTCTGACCTGCAACTCTGGACAAAGAATGCTTTTTATTAGATCACCTACTTGGAAAAAAAAGGCCAGATTTTAATGGATTAAAGTTCTTTTTTCAGTCCTTTCAAATGTGCAAGTCCATACATTTGTGTTGTTAATGATACAGAATCACAAATCCATGAGTTGAGCAGGCACCTCTGTAGAATGTCTTGTCCAACTCCCTGATCAAAGCAGGGTTAGCTAGAGCAGGTTGTCCAGGTTCATGTCCAGTTGGATTTCTAATGTCTCTAAGGATGGAGACTCCACAGTCTCTCTGGGCATCCCATTTTATCACTCTCAGTTCTTTTTGTATGTCTTCAGAGGGATTTGGGTAGTCCCTCTGTATTCCTTCTGGATCACCTGGTCTGACTTCCACCTGTTGTGCACTGCTTTTTTATGTCTGGGTTTAGTCAACTAAAGGTACTTTTTAGAATCATTGAACCATAGAATGGTTAGAGTTGGAAGGGACATTTAGAGGTCATCTAGTTCCATCCTCCTGCTGCAAACAGGGACTCTTATAACTAAATCAGGTTGCTCAGAGCTTTGTCCAACCTGACCTTGAATGTTTCCAGGAATGGGCATTCACCACCTCTCTGGGCAATCTGTTGCAGTGGTCCAACACCATCATAGTGAAAAATTTCCTCACTATATCCAGTCTAAATCTTTTGTCCTTTAGTTTAAAGCCATCACCTTTTTTCCTAACAGTCCTTGTTTAAAAGTCCAAAATATTCACACGTGGCTGTGAGATAGACAGCTCTGTCAGATCATCCACAGACCTTGAGGGCTGTCAGGCCACCTCAGAGCAAAGACTGAACTGGAATATTTTGAAAAGAAGACAAGAAACCTTAGGCTCAGGACTGCCCATTCAGTCTCCCTACACATGATGTGGGATCAAGCACCCACTTTGCATGAATCAGGCAGAAACAAGACAAACAGCCAGTTATAGCTGCAAGATGAGCCACCAGTTCTTTCAGCTTCCTAAAGACTCTAGACACTACACATACATGTTACCTTGCTTTGGTTTCCTTTCTGTCCATACTTTGTGATTGTACTTCTAAGGTATCTCCAAATTTTAGCAAAACCAATTCCCAGCTGACAAGAGGACCCTAGCCCTCAGTCTAAGGAGCCTGAGTTTGTTGTTGAGTGCTCTTAGAAATCTCTGAAAGTTGTGACACTGGATGGAGAATCACCTTCAGGTTTAAAGGACAAAGAAAAGAAAGGCTGTCAATAGCTGGACCTGGTAAGCCAGGTGACCTTTATTTCTCTTGCCATGTGTGTGCAGTGTGACAGCTAGTCTGTGTATCCAAAACTGGTATGTAACAAGAAGTCAAACAGCTGTACAAAACCCAAACTAAACAAAGAACAACAAAACATGTCTACTGAAAGGAACTTCTGATTAGACTTCTGCATTGCACTGTACACTGATGGAAGAGTGATAGACAAAAGATGGAAGAAGAATAATATGGGAGGCAGGAGATGCATAAATAGGAGTGTTTACAGTGAGACAGATAAATGACCCAGAGAAAACAGCAGTTTGATAGAACTGCAGGTGAAAAAGAAATTCAGAGATAGAATTTTTCTGATTTCTATTTTCCTTCCACCTTAGAAAAGCAGCTCTGCAAATACACACTGAACTACCACACCTGTTTATTTGATTTTGCAAGTTACATCATTTCAATCTTTATTATATTCTTTTTCATTTTCTGGAAAAGCAAGAACAATATTCTGGTATGAGAGAGAATTGTGGGCTATAAGAAATAATCTTGCTTGAGGCAAATATCATTTTTTCACAGCCTGCCTGCAAATTTGGAAGACCTAATGAATAGCTGCCTATATATCTTACAGTAGAAAAAATGATTATATATAGATGTATGTAAATATGTATATGTGTGTGTGTATACAGGTATACATTCATAAATGGAAGGAAGTAGAGGGCAAAAAGCAGAAATAAATAATTTAAGGAAGAGAAATTATGTCAGTTAGAAAGACATCACTCTGGGGAAAAACTCTCCAGTCTTATTAAATATTTCTCTTCAGACCCACTATAAGGACAGCTAAATTAGTTCAGGTAGAGAAAACTCTCATATCTCCCTTTACCCCTCAAACTTTCTTACCCCTGCTTACAACTGCATTTCATAAAGAACCTTCTGTGGGTGTAAAATAGTAGGCAGCTTCATTATCTTGTGCTTTTGAACCTGGAAAAAAAAATGGTTCTGGAAAACCTTTACCTGTGGTATTTCTGGTCAGGTTCAGATTAGGAACTTCCATCAGTTTTAAAGCAAGGTTCAGTTTATGATATTTAGTAACATCCAGAGGCTTCAGTAAGTGAGATAAGATTCAGATAAACATCTGACCTTTGCAGGGTTTATCCAAAGTGAAAGGAAGCTATTGAAGTGGTTCTGCACTTGTTCGAAGCAGGAAATTCTCACTGATGTTAATAAGAGCTCTGCACACTGGATGAGAGGAGATTATCCAACAGATAGCCACACAAAAGAAAAGTTAACAACATATGAATTTGAAGACACAGCTGTAGCAGAAAATTTGTTTTTGCAGTGTGTCAGGTAGTTTGCTTTTTAAAATAGCAATACTACCATACAAAATTAAATTACAGACCAAAAGTAACCTTTTGCTTTTAGCATAGAGTTCAGCACCAAAGGTGCTTCTGTGTATGTGTACTTGTAAAATCTAAAAGACAGAAAGAATTTTTAATCACTACAAAATGTTTGTGTGGTTAATACAACTTGATTTGGCAAGTTTAACTTCTTTAAGTGCAGAACTCAAAACTGTTTTTCCTCTTGATTTCAATTCAGTCTTAGTGAGCCAAAATAACACTATCTCTTCCCAGCAGTCTATTCCAGACTTCATAGCATTTAATTAGTCCAGTTCTTCTCTAAACCAAACCAAAATGTATTACTCATCAACACATGTTTGAAAAAGAGCATGAAAACTGGTATGTTTGAAACACCCCTGCCAGGTAAATCACCTGGCTGCTCTGCTGCTTCCTCACATTGCAATCTTTCAAGGTACCAAGTAAGGAGAGCAAACACAACCCTTTCTCTTGACTCTTTCAAAGCTCCATTACTTTTTGCTTTGTTGTCTCACTTCCTGACATTGAGAGCAGTTCAAGGTAGGAAGCTGTAACATAAGAGCATGTAAAATGTAGAAAGAGGACCAAAAATCCCCTAGTTTATTGTCATGAGTTGAAAACTGGGAGGCATTTCTGGCCTGCCCAGTCTGCAGTCATCACTTCCTTCCCTGTTCTTGCTCTTAGAAATTTGTTGGGAATATCTAGAGCATCTTAAATTGTGTGGACAGAGTGGTTCACTGGAAGTTAACAAAGCAGACTGTACTCCCTCAAAGACAGGCCCCAAAGCTTTCAATAATGCCTTTCAACAAAACTAATGGAAGGAGATAAGCTGTGAAAAGAGACATCTCTCTAGAATTAATAATGCAGCTGGACCAATTTATAGCAGCTGAATATCCAGTCTTTTGCCTATCTTCTTCCCTGATAATTCTGTCTCTCTTTTTAAGAACAAAGAGTTTTCTTCATTTTTATGAACATTTCTATTTTTCCCTCAATGGGTTATTTGTTCATTGGAATGCAGATCTGACCTCAGCTGAAAATTCATTGAGTGTGGGTCCTGCACAGCAATTCTTATCTCCAGAATCCCAGCTAAAAAACCCTGACCTGTCTATTTTCATTGTCCTCCCTAGAACTCCATTATACTCATGATAGTTTTGACAAAGCAGAGTGAAAGAACAATGCTGGGGTTGTGAATACATTTCCTTTCTCCCTTGAGTAAAACAAAACCTAGCCTGCCTTAGGCTTCCCTTGATGAAGAGTTAATGCATTAAACATAGGACACATCCCAGAATTTTAATAGGATCTTTAATCCACCACATTTGGACATGTAATTGTTAACATTTTGTTTTTCATTATGGAATGTTTTGTGCTTAGGGTACTCCAAGAAATGAACATCTGGTATTAATAACTTTTCAGCATAAAATGCTCAACAAAATTACAACCTATTGTAGTTGGCAGATGGGTTACCAAAAAAAAAAAGGAAAAAAAATCCACAAGACACCAGTTAGATTAATCCACTACAATATAGATCCAGATTTAATTTAAACAATGCATAATGCATTGACTTCTCACAATAGGTGGCTATTGTGAGCAGTCCTTTCATATTTAGACATATTCAGTAATGAGTATTCATGTAAACAGGCTTTTTGTTTAAAATTAATCACTGAATTGTTTTGACTGGTGTGTTGGTTCCAGCTTCAATGGGAGACAGTACATGCATATTGTGGAAGGAAGAATCTCAGAAAAGTGGAAACAAACTCCCTGTTCCAGAAAGCTCTTGGCACTGAGTTGCTCCACTCTGTTTCAGAAGCAGTAAGTACAAGGCTGAACAATCTGAACAATAAGTGGTTTCCTCCTTCCAGCTGACTGTGGCTGTGAAGAAGAATCAGGGAGGGTCATTGTGTAAGATGACATTTACCACCATTAAAAAAAGCTTGCAGGACAAAACTGGCTTGAGTTGAAAGCATCTGAATGAAGGGGAAATTGCTATTGACTATACTGCCACATCTTTCCTTTGAAAAAGGGAGATCAGGTTGACCAGACACTTAGGTTGTCAGCTTAGCTACATCATTAACTTATGGCTTCCTGTACTTTGTGCAGACCTGAAAGCCTCAGTTTGCAATTTTCTTGTCTTTTTCTTTCTCTTTTTCTTTCTTCCTTCCTTCCTTTCTTTTTCTTTCTTTCTCTCTTTATTTTCTTGCTTGCTTTATATCTTTTTTTTCTCTTTCTTTCTCTTTTTTTTTTTCTCTATTTCTTAGAAAGAGGGTTAAGATTTCTCACTTGCAATCTTGTTTACAGTGAATGACTTCAGACAGTGAAATAGCTTCTCATGGATATTCATATTTCAGTAAATGACAGGATTTTAGCTGTAAAATTTCACCCTGAACTCAAGCTAGAACTGTTGTGACTTTATATGATGAACTTGGATGCTGTGGAGCAGATATCTGCCTCATAATAACTGAGTTGTTTTTGAAAGAATATTATTTTCATTACTAAGGGAAGAAAATGTGTAAAGACTTCTTGAGTTCTTCCATGTTCCTTTCTTTTACAGCCTACAAAAAAAAAAAGGGAGACCATGTCCTTTACTAGGTCAAAAGAAATAGATAAAAAAAGTCTCTGTAGTCCTGCATCCTCTCATCACCTGGTCACTAGCAAATGTTTATGGAAACAAAGACAAAGCAAATGTACTGTGATCCTCAATGCACTCTCCAAGTCATAATCAGATCAGATATCCCTGAGAAGGTAGTTACATCTAGATAATCTGATTGAAAAACTGCAAGTTGACTGTCCTCTGTGGTTTTGCTACTTATTTTCTAACTTGTTTCAATATTTGGCCTCAGTAACATTTTGCAACAGTGAGCTGCCCAATGTAGTTTTATACTATGTGAAATATCTTCTCTGTTTCAACCCTGTTGTCTAATCCTTTCCCTCAGTGGCCCTTAGTTTTTTAATTATGATAGTGAATATTTTTTGACTTTTTTATCTTGTGTTGTTCATTATTTCATGTACTTTAACACAGCTTGAATATAGAAAGACCAATATCCTCACACTGCAGCTGAAATTACTGGGATTAAACTGGGGGAATGGGAACAATGCTTCCAAAGAATTTAGGAATGTAATCCCATGTGTCAGATGTGGCTGGTGAGTGGCTGAAGCAACTTTAAGAACCAACAAACTATTCAAGGGCTGGGGTCTGTTGTTGCATTGGCTGAAAATCTCTTGCCTGTATCAATGCCACAGAGTGAAGTTGAAATTCAATGAAGCACAGTTGAAAGATAAAACATCTATTTTAGTATGAAAAGTCTTGGGCAAGTAAACACAGAGACACTGTGCTGCAACTTTTACACAGTTATAGAGTGTTTGCTGCCCTCTTTCAGTGTCTTTTCACATAAGAGAACCATAATGGTATATAACACAAAGCTAAAAAAGTTTAAGCTCAATATTTCAATAATGACCTCCTAAACTGGTTATTACCAGTGTACTCCTGAGTTTGGTTGTGACCTATGCCACCAAGTACTCTTCCAGGTGATACCTGGGCATGGTTTTAATAGTTAGGGCTGTTCCCATCAAGCAATACAGAGAACATAAAATCATGTTAATCTCCTTCCATTCTATGTAGTCCTTCAAACTGGCTCAGCAGGTTTTCAGCCTCATTTTAGCATGCAGTGACATTGTACCCTGAGATGGGCCAAAATCAGCTCTTTGTTAAAAGCATACCCCTGTGCTGGGCTTCGACACAATTTCATTTCAGGCTGGGGAGGGAGGTACAGTCAAAGATAGCAATAAGAATGCCTCAAGGTCAAAAGATGCCTCTTGGAAATGAGGGATAGCCCCAGGCCAACTTTTACATGGTATGACACTTAGGTCATGAAAATTGGATGTTATTTCAAAGTGTAGATGTAGCCATACAGATGGGCTCCTGGCAGGCAGCAAGAAACTCAGAAAACATCTTTCTTGAAACCTGAGCAGCAAACAAGCAAAATCTGTTCCCCAGGATGCAGTTTGCTCAGTTTTGTACCTAGTTATTTTGAATGATGTTAGACATCCTGATGGTTGAGTTTCTTGAAACAGATCTTGCACCACCCAGGGAACTATGCAACTAAGTACCTTCTCTTAATGCTCAGAACAAGATTTCAGATTATCCTGCAAATTTCCAAATTTAGTTAAAAAGCCACCATACATGTTTATTCTCACTCCTTCCTATATGTTTTCTTTTACCAGTTTGTTTATATTGGAAAAATCTTGACTGTTTCTAACTACATAGCTATATTGCATCTACTTCTCAGTCCTAGTTACTCCCTGAGTGTCATCATATTGAAAATAAAAATAAAGAGAACTAGCTGACAGCCTCCTGATGGAATTCTTCATGACAAAACTGATTCAGGGGTAGCAGCTTTAGCTGGAAAGTGCTGATTTAAGCTAAAAACCTGTAGTTTGAAGTGTAGTTCTTAAAAGTTTTGAAACATTTCAGACTGAAAGACTAGGAAATTACAGAAAAAAAAAAAAAAATCAACTTTGAATTTACCCAAACTAAAGGATTGCCTTGTTAGCAAGGAATTTAGTTTTGAGAGGTATTTTTTTCTTCTTTTTTCCTGGGAGGGGATGGAGAGGGGAAATGATGCAAAATGAAAAATCTGTCCCCATCCTGATTTTACAATAAATCACAGAATCTGTGTGATTCTGTGATCTTTCAACTCTGGAAAGGTATCTTTCTGTATAGCTGTCATCCTTACATATAGTAGTCTGAATCTTAGCCTACAATCACCTAACTCAAGCTATACCATATGCAAATATACAATTCACATGAGATTGTCTCTCAAGAGAATTCTTATTAGAAGCATGAACTGTATTGAGGGTGACAGACTTTTTAGTGCCATTAAGGTAAATGAGGTGGTAATGGGAAGTGCAGATTATACTAACTTCAATAATTTATTAGATACTTCCCATCAGGGTAGCTTTTACAAACAGCTAGTGTTCTTAATTGAAATGTAAATGGATGATAAATTATGAAAAATGTATTATGAAAAGGAAAACAGGGTGAAATAAAGGGAGTGAAAGCAAGATTCTTAAAGCACAGGAAAAACATGAGTTGACATGTTAATTAGCTAGCACAAAATGATAGGAAAACAAGAAAGCACACAGAGGAATGTCTATGTGAACACAATGAAGTGTAATGTCCACAGTATTAATGCTAACTTGCTAGTTGGTACTGAGCATAAATGAGCAGCAGTGTATTCCTTAGTAGGTCTGTCTTTGATGACCTAGCATCTTGTAGTTTACATGAATACATCTCCTAACAGAAAGTTTGTATTCATGACTGTCAAGGGTTAGGGCTGGGCTGGCCACTAAATGAATGACAGACACTCTTTATTAACCCCTCTCCTTTCCCAAAGGGGAGGTGAAAAAGTCACTGAAAAAGAAAGGGAATAAGGGAGAGAGACTTATGGACTGGAAAAAGAAAACTCAAACTACTTTAATGAAAATACTAACAAGAAATTGAAATATATACAAATATATACAAAACTAATACCAAACCCAATCCCCCTGATGGCAGTTATGTCACCATCACCACCATGGCAGAGCTCCCAGATTGAACTCAGCAGCAGAAGTGATCCAGATTCAGGAGCTAGATTCAGGACTGGATTAATGAACTCATGGATTGGGATTGAAGGCAGAGTCCTCCTGGGATGCTGGCCATTGAAAAAGAGAGGTAGAAACACATGATTCCTCAGCTTTGTACAAAATATGATGTATGTGGAAAGGAACACCAAGTTGGTAAGCTTAGGGTCACCTGTCCTTTCTGCTTCTCCTTGTAAGTGCAGCCTTTTTCTCTGCACCCCTCAACATGGTACATAAGATTGAGCAGTCACCCTGCTCTGCATACCAATCCTTGGCACTAATTCTAAACTTCAAGCCTTACCACTACTAGAAGCAGACACTGTCTAGGATAACATGCTGTTAATTTCAGAAAGTGCAGTTACTTAGTAGAGACCTAGCTAAAAAGTAAAACCACTGAACAGAATTAGTTCTATTCTAACTCAAACCAGGACAAAGATATTACATCAGTGGAGTGTGAACTGTATCCTGACCCCTCTGAAAGACCCTAGCAAGGATTTTCAAAGATAGTTAATTATTTTGGCTGCTTCAGTCTTGCTTTTTCATCATATTCACACTCATGATGTCCTAGCAGGCAGAATTCAGAAAAGTGTGTCAAGTTAGGCACCAAAATGAGTTTTCTAATATAATTAGCAATTATGAA
Organism: Galbula dea; assembly: GCA_013399015.1. Classification (NCBI taxonomy): domain Eukaryota; kingdom Metazoa; phylum Chordata; class Aves; order Piciformes; family Galbulidae; genus Galbula; species Galbula dea. The sequence continues at coordinate 565,871 of VWZX01004381.1, read as the reverse complement.
AAATCTTGATGCATTCCACTGAAGATGGCCCCAAATAGCCCCATTCATAATCTCATAGACATGCTTTCTTTCCACAGAAATTTGAAAATAGGAAAATTTACCAGGCTGAGAAAATTTAATGGAAGTATGAATCATGTTGACTTGTACTGCTGCAGATTAGTTACAGTACGTTACCATTTTTTAACTATTTATAAGTTGCACTAACAGAATCTGGATAATATAATTAAAGTGACAGAAGCTTTCAGATCCAGGCAAATACTGTGTGTCAGAATAAAACACATACATCTCTGCAATTTCAGGTAAAGCCTGTACAGGTCTTTCCAAAGGTATCTCATAGTTGAAGTAGCAAGAGTCTAATTAAAGATTAAAGAAGTGCCAGGAATTTCAGAAAACATTTGATTAAGTTTTTTCAAGAAATGAGCATATTATGCTTTCTATTCCTTTGCAAGAGAATTTACTGAAAACATGTTTGAAAATCAAAAAGTTGGAAAGTCCATAAGACTTAAAACAAATTAGAAATACATTTGTTCAAAAATCCCTGACCCAACATAAGCCCTGAGTGATTAAATATGAATGACTTTTCCTTATCAATGCCATAACATATATCAGTACTAAATCTTTGGAAATGCTCTAAGGAATCACTTACTCAGGAGATGTCACACTATCTTTACTACAAGAGTATCTGGACCACATTTGGTAAATCTAGAGAAGCCTTCTTCACTGTATGGTATTCTGTCCTCTTACAAAACCTTGTGGGTCAAACATGATGTAAAGAGCAATGTGTGCAAGTCAGATTTCTTTATCTCACAGAAGGCACAAAGCAGCAAAGAAAAAAAAATGACCCATTAGTAAATGAAGTCTTTATGTTTCTGTTAGAGATAAGCAGCCTATTCTCCTACCAGTAGAGGAAATCACCAGGATGATTCTCAAGAGAGTATAGTTTAATTCAGTAGAATATTTTGTTAGAGCCATGGAAAACAAAAACATAGTGTGAAAACTGCAGCATTAGCTACAAAAGAAATGTCTTTGGCAAACTGTTCAGATTCATTAATGATCAAAAGACAAACATAGCATGGATTTTGAAACTGCTGGACTACCTGTATGAAACCATGAATAAATGGCAAACATTTTTACATACACTGTTTGTTGATCCAGTTAGCCTCTAAATCTGCCAGTAAGAGGTATTTCTGTCACATCTCCAAAAATGCAGAGAGGGCAGAGAGGTGCATTCAAACAGCCATAACTTTCCCATTCCATGGACCACAAGAAGTCATGAAGTTAACTGTTGCCATCTCCACTTTATATCCAAATGTAGAGTCTAACAAATGTCTCTCCTCTACTTTAAGAAAGACAAATAATCTCTCAGGGATGTTGTAAGATGCTTTGGGAATCACTGTCACAAGGCTTCTCCTGATACCCAGAATCATGGTCCTGTAAATATCTGCCTTGAACTGCCTTGAGGCTGTGACAGATGTGTTTGTGCCTCCAGGGCAGAAGCAAATAGATGAAGAGCGACTGCTGAGGTGAAAATCTGGCAACTCAGAGGCAAAACCAGACTGTGCAATAAAAGCTTTTAACTATGATAGGTGATATACTAAACCTAATAGTCCAGGAGGAGTCCCTCTCTTTCTAGATTACTGAGCAATATTAAGATGAACTAGGCTGCCTTCTCTTTTGACTCAATAGATTAAAAATGATATTCTCACATCGTTCACTATACTGAAAGCTTCAAGCTTTCCTCTTGGTCCTGCAAATTAGGACACTAAACAAATTTAAGGAAGAAGTAACATAGATATTAATGGAATGAAAACTTTATGATGACAAATGTGCTTCAGGAAGACAGACAGGCCCTGGGAAACTCTCTTTTGATTTTTATTCCAGAAGATTTTGTTATAACATTTTGGGCTTGAACATTTGGACACAGCCTCACAGACAAGTCTTTCATGAAGCATGGCATAAGCAATATCAAAGATGAACTCTCTTGACTTAAAGAGTTCAGCTTGGAAGAGGATTTGTAAGGAACCTTAATTAAATACTTAATTGCTATGTCTAGGTTGCAATTATGCAATTCAATAATTGAATTGATTGGAAGGCAAGACAGAAAAACTTGCAAAAATAAACTTGTAAATTTGCTCAAAGTCTGAAAAAAAAATTACAGACAGAAAGAGTTGTGATACCAGTGATGAAGTGGTATCTGCTGATAGTACTTCTATTTTGCTTTAGGTTTGTATGATATGTGGCCAGGTGAGCTACTTTCCAAGGAGATAAAATGTTTAAGCTCTGTGGACAAAAGATGCCTTGAGAGTAGATTAGTCTTCAGTTCACCTGACATGCACAGTGACTAGACCTTTGCTAGAATAGCCTGGAATGTATAGTAAAGGCCTCTGCAGACCAATGGAGTAAGGAGGAACAGTTACAAGCCATATCTGAAAGTTTCACAAAAACCAGTTAGATCAGGTGGTCTGTACAGACCCTTAAGTTCTGTGTGACATTCGAAAGAGAACATCAATAAATCAATAACTGCCTCTTCCCACTGCATTGTTAAATGCACTCTCCTGTAATGACTTTCCTTCTATTTAAAACACATCACCTAATGTGATACAAAATGATATATGAGAAACTTTGTGTTTTGCCTCCAGAGGTATCTTCTGGTTTTAGTTTTCCACCTCACCATTTCTAAACTTTGTACTGAATATGAAATCAACAACCAATTAGTTTAGAACAAGAAGAAAGAGTTGTGTCCACTTCCTAGTCACTTTGGACTATTTCTGTACTTCTAACCTGAACTTTATTCTTTATTATTCCACTGAATCTTTCTGTACCTTTTACTTTTAACTCTCCATTTCCTTTCAAGGACTCTTCACTTTCCTTCAGTTATGGCCTTCTTAATTTCCCACCATGTTTTTTGCTTATATCATTTCCCACTGAGAAGAAGAAACAAAAGACAATGCTGTTTTGCCAAAGACTTGTTGTGGGTATGCATAGGAGCTTAACTTTCAGTGAAATAAATCATTTGGATGTATCACTGCTCCCAAGACAAATAGAACAGTAATTCTGATTTCCCCAGATGGTTTATAATTTTCATTACCTCTGCATTAAGTTCTCAGTTTTAGACCTTTATAAATGAAGTTGAAAGTGAAGGAATAACATCTAAAATGAGATAATCTTTTGAAGATGATCAGTAGGTCATTTGCTTAATTGCAATATTCAATAATTGACTTGATTGGAGGATAGGACTGAAAATGTCAAGACCTCAGGAAATCATCTGATCTAATTTTTGACATTAGATTTCTTACTTGGATATTCATGTCTAACTGCAAGCATGAGTTCTACTTATTTTCCTTATTTTAAACCAACAATAGTACCCAAGAACTGAAGTCCAGAACTGAAAATATAGTTCCAAACAATGCATCTTTTTTTCATTTTTCTTCCTTTTCAGTGGTTAATTACTCAGGGCAAATGACCTTCCATTGCTGAATGGAATGAAGGTGTTAGAAAAGATGTGAGGAGAGAGATGGGCAGTTTCTATATTAATGAATTACCCCATTAATTGCAATATTTCCCATTAGCCTTCAGTTGTTTCCTTTATTTCTTTTTAGAGTTGTCTTTAAGGAGGATATATTATTTTATATATTTGATATTGAATGCCCAGAAAATTTCAGAAATGTCTCAGCAGGCAACTTTTAAATGGCTTAAAAAAAAATGTTCAGGATATATCTTAAGGTTTGTACAGAGCTAACTACTTTTCAAGACATTTATAAGGTTTCCTAATAAATTGAAGCCTGACATAAGTAGCAGTGAATTAAGTGCCCTGAGTGTGGCTTTTAAAGTTTAATTAATTGATGTCCATAAAGCATTTTGCACTCCTTAAACTAAAGGTCTGTAAATGCACAGAAAAAAATACAGTAATTATTAATCCTGTATCTCACTGTGTGTGGGAGTATCAGCAGAGCTGCTTAGCACAGGTACTGTAAATTACAGAGCCCTAAACTTCCAAAGCCACCTCCCTCTGCCATAGCTCCATTAGTTTTGCTGCACCTTTCCTGGAATGAATTTGCTTTTTGCAAGTTTGAAGAAGAATAAAAATGAAGGTCTATGCAGAGCTTTTTTACAGCTCTGTGTTTTGACACAGAGAAGATATTTCAGCCCTTGTGATGACAGTGTACTCTTTTGATGAAATAATGCTGCAGTCACTTAATAGCATGGAAGAAACAGATACAATCTAAACATGCAAATATGGTAATTACTAACCACAATTATCTCATGTGCTAGTGCTTGCAAAGGAAACAATATTTCTGCACTGCTTTTTCCCAGAGCCTTTTGCAACACCCTCACTCTGTCTGTTTCCTTCCTCTTGAAAATCTGTCTGCCACAGAATTTCCTTTTCTGCAATGATACAACAAACTGCTGGTTTGGTGACCTTGACATCTCCTTCACAGGGTATATAACTTATGCTGTCTTTCCACCTTTACATGAACTGTATGCCTCAGCTCCCATGAGCTGAGCAGGGAAAAGTACTTTAGCCCAACACAAGCATGGTTGAGGATGCAATTACTGTAATTGGCTTTCCTAGCTGTCTTCTGTAAGAGCAAGAAGTCTGATCCTCTGTGGATCTTAAGCCTGCTCCAGATTCATAATGGCACTATGATGATTTATGCTAGAAGAGAGTTTGTACCAGCTTGTATGTCTATATCAAATTTGCTTATATAATAACACTCCTCAGAGATTTTGTTCTTTAAAATACATAGAGTTCTTTGGTACATTTTCTTCTTCAGCTATTATAATGTACTGATTATTGCCCAGAGTTACAGAGGTAAGGGACTGCTGTTATGTGAATACAGTCATCTAGTGAACAAATATAATAGATTTGTTTTAGAGATTTGGGAGAAGTAAGTTGAATCTTTCCATCACCTTATGTAGAAACAGTTTCATAGAACATCTAGTTTCATAGAACATCTTACTAGATGGGTATTTCTTGTATTCAGATTACCCCTGATAATGAAGTAGAAAATGTGAAACTACATCAGAGACACTGATGTAAAAACCTATGAGAGTTTCTGGGAAGCAGAAGAGAATAATAATAAGGATTTCTGTGAGGTTTTTTGCCTTGTTTCTGTGGGCTCTGTGTTGGTCTGAGTATTTCAGATAAGATCTGGATTCCTTTATTTTCTTGGGCACTCATCTTCTGCAGACAATGACAGTTTACACACAGAACATTCATTTATTTTCTGTACCTGGGTTGTCACAACTCCACCTCAGCTTTCTCTGGTGGTCCTATGTTAAAACAGAGCTAGAGTGAGTGCTAGACTGGGTCTATGAAACAGATTTTCAAGCTACTTTTCCCCAAGTACGCCTGAAAAGATGGAACCTAGTTCTATAACTATTCTTCTATCTTTAAAGTAGACATTAAAATTACTCAGAATGTCTGGCTTGTTTCATGTTATGTACCTGGTGTCACAATAGGATTGGCCTGGACACTGGACAAGTACTCTGTTACACAGTGTTATCTAATGAGCACAGCAAAACAAAATACTTTGTCCTTTGAGAAGTGGAGATCAGCTACTAGAGCAATGCATATTGTTAAAGAGTCATATGTCATTTCCTCCTTGCCAGGTCTTTGTTGCTGATATTACAGGTGGGGATAGATGACAAATCAGCAGCTATTCCTGTGAAATGTGGCTCTAGCTGTTGGTGTTCTCCTGCTTTCAGGCTGTGACCACATGGCAAGATCAAGTCTTCCCTACCCAGCTATTCCAGCAGCTCTCAAAATAATTATCTTACTGATTTTTCAGATTGATCAAATGTTAGTATACTTTGCAATTTCATTCTGGAAATGACATACACATGGTGTTATGGAATAGTCACAATTTCAAAACTAATTATTATATACTTTCAGACATGACCAGAATCTGAATATCATTTGTATTCTGTAATCCATTTGTTTGTGGCACCAAAGATCCATGTAATGCATTGTTGAATAATGAAAATGGAAAAAAATTACAGATCATAAGTAATTATATAGTCAACAAAACTAATTAATTTAACTCTCAGACAAGATTATCCCCTTCATAGATACCTACTGCAATGGATTTTCAGTTTTCAACTCCTTTCTTGCAGCTATACTGCTATGCTACAAGATATCCCACAGTTTTCATGGCTTCGGCCCTGTTACTTTCCAGATGTCTGTGGCTCCATGCAATAAAATGGATGAGTGCAAGACCCACTCATGTGGAAAGAGAAAGCATTTCCATAATGATACCAGAATTTGACCCCATTTTCTGAATAAGAACAGCTTCATGGCATTCTATAGCAGATACAGTCATAGTGAGGTTGATTGAAAGCAATGCTTTCCTCTACACTGTCCTGAGGGGCAGGAGAGACAACAGAGATGTAAACAGAGCAATGTTAGCAAGTGCCTTCAGCAAGTGCAACAAAATGTTTTGAAACCAAAGAGGTTTCAAAGACTGAAGATCTGAAGATTTGGAGTCCCTGATTACCACCCTACAGCACAGTCTTTTTCTAGCTATAGTTCCCTCTACAGAAATGCAACCTTGTATATAAGGACCACTTCCACCATACAGCACTGGGCTGAAGAAAGGTTTCAACACTGCAGGAGACCTCTGCATAGCAGTAGACACAAGTCCTCCATACTTCTGCATCCTCCAGATCCTCTTTGCCTTATCACTCCCTTTGAGTGCTCACCTCCACTCATGAGAGACTACGGCAGATGAGATGGGGAACATAGGCTGCAACTGTGTTCTAAATCCTTTATGTGGGATACTAGTTTTATCAAGCTCTTACCTCCTTTTCTCTAACTCTGAAACCTTACTTGCTGAATGCTTTTCTTTTTGAAGCTGGCTTTAAAAATGGGAGTAGAACTACAGCTAAAAGACAACCAAATAATCAAGAAAACTGAAAAATCCAGCAATAAATCCCACTCTCTTGCTCTGTCAGTCTTGTTAATTACCACTTTATTTAATACCTTCCTCTTCTGCTAAAGGTTATTAAGAAGGATGTTGAAGCCAGACACACTTTCAAGCTAGTATTTTATTAGACAGAGATTACACTGTGAGATTTCCATTTAGGCTTTCACACTAGGGACTCCCTTTGCTCACTGGTCCATAATGACTGACCTACATATCTCTGCCGACCAGGATTTTGCTGGATGACTGCATTACCCAGCAGAATTTGACTCTCCTTGCTATATTAATTTGTCACAGCAATTAAACCCATGTGTTGATTTATTGAGTGCAGGCCTGGTGTGAAATGTAGGAATGAACATAACTTTCTTTTTCTTTATGACATTGCACAACTTCTGGCCAAATTGCAGTTGGCCAGCTTCGTGCTACTTTTAACTTGCTTAGAATTACTTTGACTTCTAGGGACAAATAATGGCAAATAATATCCCTCCTTCATTATTTTTTAACTTTCTGTTGTTCATTGATGCCATACATTTTCTTTACTGAATGGTCTGGAATTTTTTCCATTCCTCCACAGCCATTCTCTTACAAAAATCTGAGCCAGACTTGAGGATGCATTGTAACACTGGTCAGGGATATGAGCTGGAAATGAACATACAAAGCCTTCAGAGATAATCTAATCTTAATGCCTCCTAAGTTAGCTTTTTCAATACATGGATGATAGTTGTGTCCTCCAAAAATAAAGAATTTTAGAGTTTTATCATGAAGGCTATGGGCTATGGACTATACCCCTGGATATAAATGGATAATTGCCAAATGCAGGATGGCACAGTGAGGTAACCAGAGGCCAAATTTCACCAGACACTTTGGGTGCAAATCATACAGCCTGTGTATATGGAGTGAAAGTATAGCTGGAACAATTTTGGAGAGCAGACCTATGTTGAAACCCTCATCAAACTATTCACCCTTGATTACTGCACTTACAGCTAGTCATTGGAATGGCTTGATACCACAAACCAGTTCACACCTACATCCCCTGTGGACATTCAGTTGAGTTCAGTGGTGATCTTCACATGCTTGCTTCAGCCTCCCTCCAATGTTCATGGTGCTCAAGCTGTGCAGACAATAGAATATTAGACATTACAGTGAGCTAAGAAGCAGAAGTTTTGTTTCAGACAGGGCTGAGCAGACCTGTGCTAAGCTCATATACTCTGGTTCCTTGGAAGAGACAAAGAGCCTTTCAATCTTCCTGCATGCTTACTATTGCAGGGAACACAAAAAACCCTTGGCTCCTTTTCTTCTTTTAAGCTCAGCCCTAGAGGAGGAGGCAGAGGAGAAGTCCTTCCTCCTCTTCTTCTGGGATAAAACCTACAAGATTACAGTGTTCCCTAAGGACATAAACACCAATCCCTCAGTTCCTTCATCAAATTTAAATATTCCAAGCCCACGGTTTCCCCTTCAGGAGAAAAGTGTGACAGAAGAGGTAAAGGCAAGAAAGAAAGAAGAATAATATTCTGTGAAAAAGCAAGTTGTCCCAGTCATTCTGGGCACATCCAGAGGCTTTAACCCTCTGTCACAACAAGGTGATTTCCATATTCTTAATGGATAGTCTTACTATTTTAGTGTTACATTGGATGCAGACAAGTAATTGAAAAAGAATTGGGGGTTAATTATGCATATTCCCAACACTTTGCTGTTATACTGTTTTCTAAATATAGGAGCTATGTGTCTCCCTTTAAAAATGTGCCTGGGGCAATGAGCAGAACAGACAAACAGATTTTTAGGGTATTCTTGACAAAGATGTTCCAATACTGGTAGAAGGATGAAACTGAATAATCTTTTGTGTCTTTGTTATCATTATGCTGTTTACCAGATGCTATACTGGTGGGGCCCTTGTGGGAGACTGACTTGTCCTAATCTATACAGTGACCTCAAACAAGTTTCACTGACATCTACAAGCTAGAGTGTGTATCCATTATGCACATAAAGGAGAATCAAGGCTATCGATTTTATAAAAGCCAATGAATTGTTCAGCCTTCACCTCTATTTGTTATTTCTCTGAACAGTAAAGTAGGAAAACAACACACTTTTACCTTATGGCACTTTTAATTCATCAACCTTTGCTACATTGTTACTGACCAGAAGGAAGGAATGTGCTTCACAATGTGTTTAAGACACAAACTTCAAACAAATAATAAGTTTTTCCAAGTATTCTTTGCATTATACATGTTCTGTGTGGGGTTGGGATAACAGCCCAGGATTAACAAAATATCAAGGAAACCTCTCATTTATTTTAAGTGATGAAGATCTAAGAGTTTATAAACAACAAATGCACATTCTATGTCATCCTCTGTACAATAACAGATCCTCAATGTCATTTCTTCCTAAAGACAGGCAAACAGGATGAAAAGGATAGCAAGGAGGAGTTTCCTTGGCAACATGTGCTTGAGAGGATTCAGAACTTCCCTGTTCTTCTTAAGACTCAGAGTTTTGTTGGGTTTTGTTTCTTTTTCCCCTTAGACAATCTTGTGTGAAGGGGAGGCAGAAATCTGAATCAAGCCACTGAACCTGATCACTCCCAGCTGACAGAGTTGGTTGCATACACCACATGATTTGGACTCTGATAGAGCTCTGACTTAGCCACTGCTTATGATAGACTTCAGCACCTCTAAAGTGAGAAGCAAACTCTCCTTGATGTGTTGAGTGTCAGAGCTCATTGTTAGTGCTTTTGAGATTCATCAGTCTGCAGTATTTTTAAAGTTTTTCTTCTCTTTCCCTTAAGGCTAAGCCAAGAAATGGGGTGTGAAAATTAGATCCAATAAGAAGCTTACATGATTAAAAGATTTTAAGACCCAGGTTCATTTCACCTAATTTCATATGCCTGAATGAAAAGTGGTTATCATATGTATATTCCCATCATGTATATTCCCATTCAGATAGCAAACATCTGGAGTAATTTAGCTCTTTGTTGGTCTGTTTTGTCTTCTGCAAGTACAGTTTAGGTATGTTCATCCAGGGATGTTAGAATGATTACAGGGAAAATTGTAAGCTTCAATATTCAGGAAGTCAGGCTGATAGATCAGTAATGATTCTATGATTCTATGATCAGAGAGTCATAGAAGACCTGTGAAATAAGGAGAGGAATCTGAACTTCTAATGAGGAGCAGATTGGGAGCAAGAGGACTTATTTACTTTCTGAGCTTTTATCTCTTTGAATTTAATATCTAGAATGCCCTATAAAGCAATATGAATCTTACACCCTCCTTTTGCTTATTTGGAAAAAGCTTACTTGGTCTTTGAAAGTAATAGGGGTATTTTGGGGGCTGTGTTTTTTCCTAACAGCTATTCCATACATTCATTTATTTACATAATGGTTAGTATGTATGAACTCCAGAAACATTTATTAATATATGTGCAATTCCCAATAGAATAAGGCAAATTGCATTTTTACATCAGAGCACAAACCAGTGACTCTTGCTTCTGGATGCACTGGAATTGTACAAATAACAACCCACTAGGAACCTTGCAAAATCTCAACTTCTTATTTGTTTAACCATAACTGCATATTTATAAATTACAGCAGACTTTTCTAATTAATTTTGTATCCTGCAAATAACATTGGTTTCTAAAAACCTACTATATTAGTAAAATCATTGCCAAGAAACATAGCAGTCTGGAGTCACATTTAGTTTGAAGGGAAATGAAAGGCAGCCAGAGCAGAGACCAGCCTTTTGTTTCACTCGTGAGAGGTAATTACTGACTCCAAAATACAAAGACAAAAGCCTTTCAATAAACTGACACCTTCTGCACATCAATTCCCCAGAATATTTTTAATTCTGTCAGACACAAAGGAGATGTACAAATAAAAACATGATTTTGAGTTGACCCAATCAAAGCAATGCTATTTGGCAAAAAGGTTGCTATGATGGATTTCCCTAAGCAGTCAGCGTATGGAACACAGCAGGATCCCATCCTAAGATATGCAAAATTGTCTGTGGTCACTCTGGATGCTTAGGTCTTTCTGCAATCAAACCTGTAGTCTGTGTCATTAGGGGATCATTTGGATATGAACTGGCAGTTATGACACAGAATTTATGGGAAATCCATAAACCACAGCAGCTGGAAGCCAGGCAGGATATCTCAAAGGGCATTAAATGCTTCTGCTTAGGTAACTGAATCCTTCTCTTGATCTCTATGAGTCCATAGTACATGTTCTTCATTCTGTTTTAGAGCAAGCAGCTTACAAATCCCATCTGTTTTTACAAGGAAAATCTTGTTAAGGACATCTGATTGGCAGACCTAAGCATTTCTTTTTAGTATAATTAATGTATTAACTTTCAAAACAAAAATACTACAGTTCTTATTAGGCTAGGCATATGGCTGTAGAGTTATCATTAAATAATGCCCTTAAGACCAATTTAGACAAACTCTAGTATTTGCTCTCTTTGTTGTTACATCCAGACTCCAAGTGTCTCTCTGACTGTGAAGGTCAATGTTACCTGTTTTTCCCAAGGAGGGAGGGATTATGATGACTTATCAGTGACCCAGATTCTTCACTCATCTTCTCATGATGTTTATGGGGAGGAAGTTCTTACTCCATAGGGAGCTTCCTGGGTATATTTTGATATGTTGTCTTAACACAGTCTTTTTTCATTGGTTACCAGCTCAAGTTTGAAGCTAAAACACCAACTTTCTTCTCTTTAATTAACACAAAGATCTGATGTTTTTTTTTCACACAATGACTACCCAGTTTTACTAGACCTTTCCATACATGACATTCACAGAGCTCAGATAAAATTATTTCAGCTGAAACAATTTAGGCAATAGTCACCTGCCAGCAAGACAACAGTTATTACAGCTGATAGGCTAAAATCAGTTCAGGCTGAGAGTAACCTGGACAAATCCTGATGCCAACACTTGTGAGTATAAAAAGCATACTTTATGCTTCTTGCATGTGGATTATTTTCTGTTACATTATAGTAGTTTTACATTTAGGATTAACATTCCAGTTTTAATATGTTTGCTTACATGAAATGCAGATTGTAATTAAATGTCAGGCTGCTTAATCGTGCCTTCATTTGTATAAATTAGAATGTTGCTATAGAAAAAAAGGAGAATTAAACCACCTTTCATTTCCCTTTCAATATTATAACTGAATTAATAGTTAAATAAGAGTAGACAAAATATTTTTTTTCAGAATTGGTGTTAATTGGTATTTCACAGTCTGGAAAGGATATGTTGCCACAAAGCATATATCACCTGCTTCACAAAGACAAAATACTTCAATAAAATGTTTTTCTGCCCAGAGAGTGAGGCATGAGTGTTGGCTTAGAAAACCAGCATTCAAAGACTTTTCTTCATCCTGCTTCTTCTGGTGAATTGTTTAGAGCCAGCACCAAGAAGGGATATGTGATCTTAAGGTGAGATTTGAGTAGAATTAAGGCACCAGTATCCAGAAGGACTAAAATAGAAAATTCTTCTACTTGGACTTAAAGCATCTCAACTGATGGAATTAAGATCATACAAAGTTTTATCAGGTTTTTAGAGACCAGGCAGTCTTATGTTCTGGTGAGCACCCTCAGACCCTCAGGAATATATTCCAGACTGAATTAAAGTTGTTTATAAGAGGCTGCTTACCACACTGTCTCCCCAGAAGCAGGAGGCCTGCCTATGGGCATTGGTTTCCTCAGAGGAGTGGAAAGCTCATAACAAGCACTTTGCTAAGGATAGCATTGAAGGAAAAAGAAGAGTGCTCTGTATTTCAATCTTTTGAAGTTTTGCCAGTGGGAAATGAGGACTTATTCCTGGGAAAAGGGCAGGGAGAGAACGTTTAGGACAATATATATATCCCAGAGAGTGGGTTGACGCTTTTGTTGTTTCTCGTTGATGCTTTTGTTGTTTCTCGTTGATGCTTTTGTTTATTCTCTTTTATTTTATGATGGAAGAATAGTTTTCTAAAGAACATAAGCATCCTTGGCAGCCAGGACCAGACTTTGACCCCTAGGGCACTGGACCATGGTAAAAATCTTGAGAGGTTTCACATGCAGCAGCAGATCTGCTAAGTGATGGATGGGAGCAATGCCTCCAATGTGAGTGCAATCATCTCCACCAAGATGGCTGAGGCTTTTCACAGAAGACAGCTACAAATTTTCTTGATGGAGAAAAAGCAAGCTAATTCTTTTAAGAGCTGTGCAAGATAGAAATTTTGGCTCAGTATTCACTAGCCCTCTCTTTTAATTATTTCTTTGTTACTGTCACCATTACAATTCTGGATGTTCTGGCTATTCTCATAAATCACCAGTCACTTATTAAACCAACCTGCATGTTATCTGAGGACCAGCTGGCAGCAAATGAGAAATTCTGAGGTCTTCAGCAGATTGTTGCTTCCTTGCAGCAGGGTCTGAAATGAATGTAGTTTGTGTTCATACTAACCATGACAGAAGGTATTATTGACAGGTGAGGATGGTTGTAAAGAAAGCATCAAGCTAGTAGGACAGAAGGGCCTCACAGCAGTAAGGCATGACTGGATCATAGTATCTGTAAAAAGCAGCAAGCAGATGTCTCCCTGTGCTGCTGTGATTGTCCTATGAATAGGACATTGCCAGGACAGATATTTCCCTGCTAACAAAGGGGCACACACAGAGAAGTGCAGGCACTGCTAGCTCTGGTTTCTGTGGGGTTTCCTTGCCATAGCTCATGATACTGAAAAGTAATGGACACACTACTGTAACAAACAAGCACCATGCAAAGAGACAGTTATTTTAGATGCTAAGTAGGCAAAGTAGACATCTTTGGATGTTCCTTTTATATTAATGCTAACCTGGTTTACCTGTAACAGGGTAGAGCTCATTCTGCATGGTACAGGACTAGTATTTCTCCAGATTGACATATGCAGCGGCTTCAGTAACATATATGAGTCCAGAACAGTTTCACAGCAGTATGGCCAGTACAGAATGGCTTATGTACATAGCATTATGTTCCCTTCCCCTGTGGAAAGGTGATCATACACAAACCAATTTGTTAATGGGCTCCAGGTTGTGCTACATCTTGTATCATGGCTAGGAATTATGTGAGAATATATCAGATGGCCCATGCACAGGCTATGCCAGGGAACATCACTCTTCCTAGGGAAATCCTTTGGCACTATTTATTTCAGTGGGAAAGATATGGCTTGAAAACTGAGCTGAAGTGCTATGTCCAGTGGCAGAAAGCAAAAAAAGTTGTTATTCACACAGCTGTTATTCACAGGTTGAAGAATGAAGCACAGGGACTAATTAGTCTTGAGCCTTGAATTAAATTCACTTTCATGGGCTTGGGATAAGGAATATTGCCAAAAGTGTTTTTAATTGCCAAGTTACAGCTGAAACTGACTAAAGTTAACAACTTTTTATACATACCTTTAAAATTCAGGCCCTGCATAACAACCAGATTAGTTACTATTCCTTCTGTTTATTTATTTTTGAATCAAAGTGTCACAGTAGGGAGAACAAAAAGCTTAATCAGATCCTTCCTAACATCTACTTCCAAGAAAATGGTTTGGGAGAATGAAATGCAACCATCTCTTACTCTTGTAATAAACTGTTTCTTAAAGAATGCTTACTAAATCACTGTGTAAGTCTGGGACTCAGGAAGGAGAGGATTAACCTCTGCTGTGTACTCAGTGATGGGGTGCTTCTGGGATGGTAACCCCATATGGGTGTCATAAGCACAGCTTGGTTTGGGGTATGCTGCAGCAGAGATGCCCTTGACAGAGCAGTGCAGTGATACAGGAAAGAAGCAGGGTAAATATGCCAGCAATTGCTCCCCCCATTTGCTTTTTGGGATAAGCCATAGTCTCATCATACATTTGGAAGTGTCATTTCATTTCTTCAGTCTTTGTTTTTCCACTTTTAATGTCTTTTTAGTTTTTTTTAATACATACTCTCTTTTCTAAAATGATTTGTGCATTACTGATGCAATCCACTCTTTTGCTGTTGCAGTTCTTATTATCAAGCAATATATTGTTATCAGTAGAACAACTGAATTATACATTTAATAACCTATTATGATTATTCATACTATGGTTGCACTCCAAGCCTTCAGTCAAGAGAATGATTCCACAGTGCACGATGCTCTATAAGCCATAGATTTTGCCTCTATCATCTTTAGGGAGGTTAGCAAATTAAGATCAAATTAAGACCAGTTAGTTTGAAATAAATTTGGGGGACCATTTTGTATTTGGGTTGGTTTGTTTGTTTGTGGGGGTTTTTGGTTTGTTTTTGGTTTGGTTTGGTTTTGGTTTTTATGGGTTTTTTTTTGTTTTTAACAAGGAAAACCAGTGTGGCAATAGCAAGAGTCTATTAAAGCTACTTTTAATTATGTTTTAATAATTTCAGTTTATTTTTTTCCAGTTATTGTCCTCAATATGCTCTAAAATGGGATAGTCTTACTTCCAGCTAATCAAGAAACTAATCTGAGCTGAAATTTATAAGTGAACAAAACTAGCCTTTTAAATTCATACTTTTTATATCTTGCTGCCAGAGATTTCAAAGACACAAAGTACACTAAAGTCCTGTTGTCTTTAAAGGGAATTGCATTTAGTCACATGAAGTGGGAACTGGTTCTGCCCCTTTGAGATGACCTTCAACTTTTCCATATGAGTGAAAAAGAGACTTTAATCTACGGACTCCATCTGAGTTTTAAAAAGTTCTTTAACTCCTGAAATTTTTGTGTCTCCCATAACCAATTATCTCAGATGTGTAACCTTATCAAAAGTCTTTTGAAACTCAAAGTTGATGGCAACCCCTGTGGTTTACACATCTCACCATAGCAGGAATAATTTCAGAAATGTGATATCTGTTTCTTTGCTGTGCAAATTTTATCCTGATGCACCTGGAAATATGATCAGTATCACTAATAGCTTTTTATCTCCTTCTATTGCAAACAAACAAAGCATTCAGGGCTTTAAAAAGTGTTAATTTCGTGTCCTGGTCTCTGCCTCCCCACTAGCTTTTATAATGGTCTGAAATTCTGGGGGTTTGCTTCATTTCTGTCCACTCCAAATATTTTGGGGGAAGCAACAGTGATTATTTATCCAAATAAAAGTCAAAGCCTCCAGTGTAATTCAGTGATGTTTGAGAAGCAGGTGTGAAAATGCTTCACCGAATGCTCAGAATGCTTCACTGGACATAAAGAATAAAAAATGAAACAATAAGTACTGGAAAAATAGCTAACTTTTCAGATTTGATTTTATTTCTTAAGTATCCTATCTAACAAGTAAAGGGGTCATATTTCAGCCTGAGCAATATTTCTCTTTATATTTTACACTCGTAATTCAACAAACTGCATTTTCCTTCCTTCTTTCTTTCCCTAACACCATATTAGTACCTTACTGCTTCTTTTTTTTACTATTACCTTTCTATAAATTCACAGTGACCTTGACTGTCCCTTTTACATTTTACTGGAATAGTTTTAATTTTTAGTGTTCCTCAAACTGTTCCTTTCATGCTTTTGGATATTTGATTTGTTGCCATCTTCAAGATAAGGTGAATGGACTACTGGATTATTACATCTGAGGCAGTCTCTTGATATAGATATATCCTACACTTCTGACCTTTAAAAGGGCCATGAAAGCATCTGGCTTCCCCTCTGACCTTTTTTTTTTCCCAAATCCAGCTGAGGTTTTCGGTGGGCACTTCAATTTTATCATCTGTATTTGAAAGATATTGGCCCATGATCAAGATAGATTTGGGCTGAATAAACTGTGGCTCCTAGTCAAGCTGGAACTTGGGCATGTAGCTTATATGTCTTTCTTATTTGCTTATGATTTACTTATGTTCAGGAAAAGGAAGAATTTTTCAGTCAAATTTTTAAGGGACTTGAAACTCTGGTAGTGTCCTGGAATCTTGGTTTTCCCTCTTTCAGCAGTAGAGTCTAATTTTTATAGACATTTGGCCTTTTACTCTAAAGGTATTCTTACTTTATGGAATGAAGATTTCCTATCAAACATCTAGCACCTTGCTACCTGTGTTCAAATAGTTTTTAACTGTCTTATTCTGATATTCAGAATAATCTTAAAATTCACATAAAAAGAAGAGGGAACAAAAAGCAATTGCCCTCCTCATAACTCTGAATCCTAAGGACTGCTAGGTGAATCTAAATGTTCTTGATAGAGTCTAAATGATTTCCTTTTCATACTTACATTTGTCCTAGAAAGCCCCTCTTGAAAATGAAAAAGGAATTGATTGTATAGATAAATTGGCAGCCTTGGTTAAAGAGCATATTAAACCTGGTTTGATTTTTATCAAAATAATTATTTAGACAACTAATTTCATACCCAGAAGTCTTAGTTCCAAGACATTCCTGGTTGCAAATATACAAGTACTATTACTGGTAATGGGAAAGGACCTTCTACTCCTACTAATGTGGAATGAGCTCTAGTTTTAATCAGAGAGGCCTTCCAAAGGTGAATTAGCCCCTGGATACTGCCAGTCTTGGAGAGTATCAACTCAAATTCTAAAAACAAAGAATAGAGTGAGAATCTTGCCAGCAAATTTGCTGGATCCTTTATTTCATCTACCTACAGTCTCACCATGCTATGAATTGCATGAAAATCTTAGCTCTAACTCCCTCATTACCCATTCAATTTAAATGTTTTGAAAGATCCTGTTCATCAACCCCAAATGTAATCAGCTCAGCCAGCTAAGTGAACACAACAGAGGAGTCTATACTGATTGCCATGCAAGGAAGAAGCACTGAGATTGATTCATTAGAGTCTGCCTATCTTTTGCTAACCTGCTCCATCAGAAAGCACATCCTGTTGAAATTTTAAAGGACTTCCTGATACCTTAATAAAAATAGGGAAGGAGTTGCTCCCTATTAGCAGATTTAACACGGTACTTTTCCAGTTGCTTCAATTTCTCTGGGTATAAATTGCTCTTCCAAGATCCTTGGATGCTGGAAGCAGAAGGTCTTGAGGCATGAGATAATTTTTAACTGGTCAGCAATAATTTGTAAGAATGTCTTCTGTCAGGGGAAAGGGGGGGACCCAATAAAAGGCAAAAGTAAACAAAGTAGCTAAATTAATTCTTCTGCAATATATTTAGCGTGAATCACCAACAAAGGCACAGCCTGGGGGTACCATGCATGTTAATCTATCATGACCAAGATAATTTATATCCAGATTTCCTGCTCTGCAGGAGCTCAGACTGAAGTGAGAAAACTCAAGTGAACAAAGGACTTCTGTTGTTCTTCCTACCTTTAGCAAAAGTCTGACCACTTATTTACAAACTCTAGACTTCTTTCTGAAGCTGGACATTTGTCTAATTGTATATCCTCAAATGATTCTGCTGAGTTAATAAAGTGTGCATGGATTTCAGTGATGAGCACAAGACTCTCTGTATTCCAGTTCTTCATGGATAAAATGATGCTGTCCAGATAAATGGGCATTCTCAGTACAGTACTGTTAACTGCATTAACAGAATTTCAAATGCCTGAGTCATAGCCTGTATCTATACTATCTATACTGACAATGTAATATTGACAGTAATTGATGATTTTATTCTTTAGACTCTCTATATGTAGCATATTGAATTTTCCTGTTAGTATATGATATGTTTGTTCTTTTGTTTTTTTTTTTTCTTGTATTTTAATTATTGTAATGTAATTACTGATCTATGTATGATAATTCTGATAGCCTCTGAGGTTCCATCCTGCAGGCATTACCCGTTCAGCATAGCCAGTATGAGATTTAACTCAAGATCAAGGTAGTCCTTTGTAGGATTCTGTAGATAAGAAGTTTACATGTGACTATCTAAATTCCCATTACAGTGTGCAAAGATCTGGTTTGTTGATTAACTAGGATGGACTTGATTTTTTTTTCCCTTAAACATGTTCATCACAGTGCATCCAAGGCATCCACTTAGATGTCATATATGAATAGGTCTCCTGGAACATTTGCAACCTGTGATATCCTCTCCTTGGGAACCTTGAGCAAACCTTACTATTTAATACAGGGCAGAGTTAATTTCTATGCACACTCTTCAGACACCTATAGGTAGACATCTACACTTAAAGGTCTTTAACTGGAGGTGAACTCCATCCTAACTCTACAGTAAAAGCAACAAAACCCCCCTGCATCTTTAAGTAAGGTCGAATCAGGTTCTGTGTTGCCTTGAAAAGAAGACAAGTTTTCTTACATAACCCTGTAGCTGTAATGTGCAAGTGCTTTACAACCACACACAGATTTTCCCAAGAAGTCAGGAAGGATTTTTACATGCCTGTTTCTGTGGGGCAGCTGAATTGAAGCCTTCTCTGAAAGAAGACATCTGTTGAAGTTGTAAGATATGAGTTCATATGGACCTATAGCATTGAACAGGGAAATTGAAATTTTTGACTTAGCTCAGGGGATATGTATTGTTTGGCTGCAGGCCAATGTTTTCCAAAAAGATTGTCTGAAGTGTGAGCTTGTTTGGTAAACATTTGTTCCTTTCCCAAAGTACTTGAATCCATTTTTTTTTTGTTAAAAGTGAGTTTTATTTCAAATCTGAAAAATTAAAGCTGTTGCTTTCAACATCTTAAAGCACCTGGTTAAGCACAAGCCACTCATTAAGATTTGGTAGCATTCTGCATGTGCATATCATCTGGAAAACAAAATTGGAATTGAACAAACAAAAGAGGCAAACAACAACAACAAAAAAGCAGATGAAAAACTGAGGGGTAGGTTTCAGCAATTTAAGTCTCGTTTATCTTCAAACAGACTTAATGTGCTGTATTACAATCCAGCCAAATTACATTCAGATCTGCCATAAAAGCAAATTCAGGTGCACAATGGGCTTAATTATGCTTTAGAAAATAGGAGCATCACCAATAGCAGAAGGGGGCACTAGAATCTTGCTGCTCTATTCTCTGAGTCTGTTTCTTCTTTTGAAACCACCTTAACACTTAGAATGTGTATAAAAAAAATAAAAATGCATGAACATACTCTCATTTACTAACTAGCTGCCCTTCCACCCTTTCTCAAGGTCTTAGTGAATGTACTGTGGTGGGCATCCAGTCTTCAGCCTTTACCCTTTATGACTGGTGTTCTTCAGCTGCTCCACAGTTGCATAAGAGATGGCCACTTCAGCAGGCCCATCAGGGGTAATTAGACCCTACAGCAGTTTCCTTTTACAAGAATGTGATAGCATGCTTTCAGTGATGCAGAAACAAAGTATCTTCTAACAAAGAAAGTATTAGCCATTAACTCTTTAAAGCAGCAAAAGTGTTTGAAGCAAAGTGGAAAACAAACAGAAGGGCTGGATGCTGAGGTGTTACTCACACCTTCTTGGAACTTGCCTTTAAAGAAACTGGAAAGTTTTCTAGAAGAAACAAGGATCCTCTCAGCATCAGCATTTTGGTGTTTTTCCCATGATAACTAGATATTTTCTAACTGTTATATTAAGCTGGTTTTAATGAAGAGCTCTTATTGTTCCAAGACTGGTGATTTTAAATTTCCTTTGATGGCAGACCTGATCTTTCAAGCCTAGAGGCGTCTAGAAAGCAACAGTGAAACTGTTATCCTAGATAGTTTAGAGATAAGGCTGTGTAGAATGTCTTCTTGTGGTAATTTTTTTCATTTTCTTTGACCTCACTAAATTTTTGGCCTTGTCCAGTTCATCATCATTCAAACACAGCAACAGCTAACCTTTTTTAGAACCACAGGTTGTCTAACCTGAAAAGCTTCTCTCTGCAATATATTTTCTTTTTTCTTTTTCTGGTTTTAGGTGTTCCAGGGTTCTGTCCCTTTCTTTAAGAAGCCATAGATGTTTCCATGGGCCAACAGGTTTTATAGCCAGAGATACTTTATTTTTTCATTTTTTTTCCCATCTATTAGCCAAAATAAGGAACACTTCTGTCCCATCCTACCACCCAAGAAGGCAATAAGCCATATTTTACCTCTTAGGCTTTTTTATCTAGCTCAAATTTTCCATTACTCAATTTCAAGCTATTATGCTTTTCTTTTGAAGTGACATACAGAAATATTTCCTCTCCCAAGTGTCCTGAAATGTAATAAGAAAGGAACAGAAATATGTTTTAAAAATTTATATGGAGGGGTTGTAGAAGATGACATTGCAATTAGAGGTTAAGAAAACGCTAAAGGCACGTTGTCCTTTTAAGGGAGGTTCAAAATCAGATCTTTTTTTTCTCCCTGGATAGAAGCAGGTACACAGGGACTCTGAAATGGATGCATGCAGGGTCTGCTAAATGTGTTTCTAATTGTCTGAGTTTAATAATTGATAATATAGACATAGCTTGCAAATTTTTCTTTCACATAAAAGATAATTGTGCCTCGGTATAGTCTGAAATTAAATGTGTTAAGTGCTCCAGGGACTAGCATGTATGTGTTATGAAAGATCATTCCTCTTGATCAGTGTAAGTTAGAACATGTAGCAATTTTTATTTGTTTGGGTTGTAGTGGCATTCAAAGAGCTAAAACAGGGTTGATGAGCCATGGTGACTGGTGATGTCTTTTCTCTTCCCCATAAGAAGGCAGTAAAAGCTATTGCTTACTTTCATTCAACTCTTTTCTCCCCATCTGAAAGCTCAAAACAGGACCTCTGGCCTTCTAGACTGCTTCTTTAAGGTGATCTGTCTTTCCTGTGCAGACCTCTCTCTTTTTTTTCCCTTTCTTTCAGTCTCATGCACCACAAGGGAGCGAAGAAGAGGCAGAAGCAACTGCTTCAGTTTTTTCCTATTTTCTACTCCAATATTATTTGGCCAGAGAGGAAGGATTTTTCAAGGACTGAGAGAAGGAAAGGACACAGGGAATATGAGGAATGTCTCAGGAGGATATAAGATCTTAAAGATGTGGAGAAAACAGAAGCTATGGAAAAACAGTAAGGGAGGTGAGCTGAAAGCTGCTTTTTGTGGGAACCCTCTGGGAAACAAAGAGGTCAGAATGCATCAGAAGGAAAAGAGAGAAATTTATCCTGAATTATGATGGTTGAGCAAGATGAGAAAGTGGGAAAGAGAGAAGGAAAGGAAGAAGAGAGAAATGTGAGTATTTTTAGCCTGTTTTTTCAACACTCAGATAATCATGACAACGAAAGGAAGAATTACCAGGGAGTTTTCCCCTGAAGAAGATAGACTGGGAACATCATGGGCTGAACTCTGTCCTGCTTCCACCATTCCTTTCTCTCTGTGCAGCAGGAGGGAAGGAGCTACCTCAGAAACAGGACTCTGGAGATGGGAGGGGTGCAGTGTAAGTTTTTATGTCTATGCTCTCACCCTACCTTGATTCAATTTTTGTTTTGGTTATGATTTTGTTAAATTTTGGAATTTCCCCCATGTCTGGTCTGTCTTTTGCCTGTGACCATAAGTGGTGAACAAACTCTCCCTCTCCTTCTCCTTTCCCCCAAGCCTTTCATATTCTTTCAGCAAGCAACTGTTGTGGCTTGCCTGCTGGGGAAGATCAACAACAAGAGTGATACAGCAAAAACATATATATTTCCAGAAGAAAGCATAAGTTTGCAAAAAGAAAATGTTAAAAAGACAGTAATTATTTAAACAAAAATGATCTGTGTTTACAGACTATTAATGTTAGGCCTGAATAGAAACCCATCAAGATCTAGAGAAGTTTTGGCTTCAAAGGGCTTTGGATTAGGGTTGAAAGGACTCTATCTCTTGAGATGCTTTATGATAACTTTTCTAAATGGATGGTGAGCACTTATTATTGAGTGGAATGAAGAACACCCCAATCTTCTAAAGTTCTTCTTGTGACTGAAACATAAAAAGGTACTTTCACAACTTTCTGGCAGCAGTGAGTGTCCACAAGTAATTTGGATTATTCCTTCTGCCCAAAATGGCTCACTGCAGTTGGTTTTGGGGATAGGATGAAAAGGGTAACCTCCTGATTGTTTTCTGTTGTGCTTGCTAAGCACAAAGATGATTTTACAGGACCACCTTTCCTTACATTTCTGGGTTTTCCTGTAATGTGAGCAACAGGACATCAACTTCAAAAAAATCAAAGTGCAGATCTTTCCTCCCAAACCTCTTTCATATGATTTTGCAAGACTGTGCTCTTGAATTGTCAAATAGTCATGTGATGAAGTTCAGGAGATAGGTTGGGTGCTTCTGGTTTTATTTTGTCTTGTGATGATGCTTTTATATAGTAGCCTAAACCACACAAATAATACTCTGCTATCAAAACTTCTATGGCTTTCTGAAGTGTGCCCACATCAAATGCTTTTAGGGATTTGAAATTACAAGCTTTCATCTCTCATTCTAAGGCACAGCAGTCTTTAATGTGTGTGGTCAGGTGCCTGCAATTGCTTTCTTTCAATATGCAGAATCAGCAATCCAGAAAATTAGACATGAATCCCATAGACAGGAATAACTCTGGATGAAAATGACTCTTTTGTTGTATCTCTGAACTAAAACTGTCTTGAGGTAAAGCTTTCTCTCTCCACTCCACACACCCTTCCAAGAAAATAAAAGAGATTCAGTGAAGCACAAGAAACTGCATGCCAAATTAATAATAATAGCAATAATAATAACAATAATAATGATAATCTGCCATTTTAAAGCATAGGCAAAAGCCAGCCATGAAATTTAGAAATTAGAATGAAATACACAATGGTTAATTTAAATACATTATTGACTCAAGAAAAATTTCCTAGTAATGAGCAAATCTCTGTGCATTTACATCAATATAACAAAGGACACTGGTAAGCACACAGAAACTGACAGTGAAGATAAAAGACAATAATTGACAATGCACAGGGTGATCCTAAAAGCTGAATATTACAGCAGAAATG
The DNA here is from genome assembly GCA_013399015.1 of Galbula dea. Classification (NCBI taxonomy): domain Eukaryota; kingdom Metazoa; phylum Chordata; class Aves; order Piciformes; family Galbulidae; genus Galbula; species Galbula dea. The sequence goes on along the minus strand of VWZX01004381.1, from coordinate 542,176 downwards.
GAAGATATTTGAAATGATTAATTGATAACAAAGTAAGTCATTAAAGCAAATCTAGGGAAAAAAAAACCCCAATGCCAGAAATATGTTTGTGTTACAGTAAAAATATGCTCATAAATATTTTGTGAAAATCCAAGCAATTCCAGCAAATGACCATTCTGTTTAGGAAAATTAAATTTATTGTGACCTTACCATCTGCCAAAATCTCAACAAATTTATTTCTTTGTTTGTCTGTTCCTTTTACCAGTCTATGTATCTGTGTAACACAGTACTGGTCATTCATGTGTAAGTGGAAGAAAAAATCAGGCTAAAATAGGTATTAGGATAAACAATTGAACACACAGATAGAAAAAGCATACCTCATGAGAGTGTGTGGAAAGACCTTGGCTCATTTGGCATAATAAAACAAAGACTCTTAAAGAACACAATTGTGATCTATGAATACACCAGGGGAGTAAACACTAGTAAGATACAAGGACTGTTAAAGGACAATGATTTTACATTACTACTGTAAAGAAGCTAAGAAGAGACAGCTACTGAAATCTACAACTTGATTCCCACGGAAGAAATGAGTCATATAAAAATATTTTGGTAAGAGTAATTTGGGTAAAAATGCTAAAGTTCTATGCTGAATCTCTCATATTTATGAAAAGGATCATATGATGCAAGCCTGCAACAGAAAAGCACTGGACTTAATGGCCCAGGAAGTCCATTCCTTTCTAATATTCCATGTTTCTCTTTCAAAATGTTATACAATGATGTCCTTTGCCTTTTAACTGTTGGATTTTCTATTCCCTTACTGGATTGTGGAGTGTAGTGAAGACTACTACCACTCTTTCCAGCCTAAAACATAGGCTCACAGTCTTTACACAGTTTGAATAACTGTTTTCAGGCACCTTCCTGAAACTGCCATGGTGGTGTCTAGTACAGCAGTGATTCCTGAATTTGTGTACCAAGCAAGATAAAGTGGGTTCAGAATAATTCAAAAGCTGAAGGGGACAATGTTTTGGGCTGAATCCAACCATGAGACCACAGCCTACACAGTCTTGACTGACAATATCATGTATTCTAAAGCATCAATAAGCAAAAAAATCTTTTCTGGTGCTCTTTGTTGGTGATTCTAATTAAAGATCTAGTAAATGAATTTAACAACCCCATCAAATGGCTTATAGGATTCATCATGCTTCAGCTGCATCTGGTAACCTGTCATCTGGACAGGGGTACTAAAACTCCATTAAGCTACCCTGCTCTGTGCTGCAAAACACTGATGCTTCTAATTGTGTGAGCACAGTGAACAATTTGCAAAATGCAGAAGGCAAGATAGGGGTCTACAGGTCCTGTCTGAACATTTTAATAGTATTCCTTCCTAATGACACCTGTGCAGTAGGATGCATCTGTAAGATGGATTTATGAGAGGCTGCATCTCTCAGTGTCCTCTGGCTCTTTTGTGACTCTCTTCCAAGTCATAAAATTGAATTTTTGCATTTTGGCACTAAGGCAAGACCCTCAGGCAGGATGAAAAAAAACCCAACCAAACAAAAAAAGAAATAAACCAACAGCTAAAGATAATCTTAAATCATGTGTGAACAGCTTTCTCTTTTTCAGAGATAGTCTTTTTCTGGATTCACTCTGATATCAGCAGGCACTCTTCAGCAGCACAGGACTCTTATCAAAAGCAATAGATAGCTTTTTACTCATTTCACTGAACACTTTTCACTTCAATGAGTTTCAGTTCTGTCCAATTAGTCAGTGCAATTTAGTTTGTTCAATGCAAATCACTGGATTTTAATTGAGTCCAATTAAGCACAAATCAATAGAAGTCAATTCAAACTAATTATCTCCCATACAAATCAATACGATTCAATTAAAATCAATGAGGGTCTTATTCACTCTAGTGACTGACCTGTTCTCCCTCTCCAGTTGCTATAAAAGGAGTCCACATATTGTTCAATGGCTCTTGGCAAGTATCTTTCCTTTAGTGAGGGAATATTAATCATTAGAGGAAGTATGGAGAAAAGGATATGTAGCTGGCTTATCCTTTCCCCATTTCTGACTCTCTGCAGTGAATTTTCTTCAGTGAATTCTCCTCTTTCAGATTATGCAGGTGGCTGAATGAGTGCAAATTTAGACATAATGGGATATTTCACCTATGTGAAAACTGAGCTCTACAGCCACAGAAATTAGAAATTGAGGAACACATTTATTCTCATTTACATTGTTAATTTTTGCCCTAGAAAGTTGTCTTGATTTTTGAAATGTGATTGTGCTTTGAAAAACTGACCTGAAGTTTGTTGTTAGCCATACATTTAACTGCTTAGCTTAGCTGACAGCAGCATCTTGGTGTTAATCTATAGAGAAAGAACTTTCAGTAAAGACTTTATTACATGCTTTTATAATGTATACTACTGAGAAGGTCTTGCTGTTACTAGAAGTGAGAAGGGTATACACTATGCTACTCACAGAATCATCGAGGTTGTGTAGTGGTTTTGGCTTGGAGAGAGTTAATATAGCAGCTCATATAGTGCTCTATTTTGGATTTCTGACCAAAACAATACAGAAAACAGAGTAATGAACTAGCTTTTGCTGAACAGTGTTTGCACAGCATCAGGACATTTTCTGTTTCTCACTCTGCCCCTCCAGTAAATAATCTGCAGATATGCAATAGTTTGGGAGGGAACACAGCTGGGACAGATGGACAAAACTGACCAAAGGGATGTTCCATACCACATGATACTGTGCTCAGCAATAAATGCTGAGAGGAGGGAGAGACATTTGGAATTATGGTATTTGTCTTCTTGAGTAACTAACTGTTACATATGAGGATGCTCTGCTTTCCTCAAAATGGTTCAACACCTGTCTGACAATTAGAAATACTGAATGAATTCCTTATTTTGCTTTTCTTAGGCACAGGCTTTTTGCTTTACCTGTTAAGTATCTTTATTTTCAATCAAATTTTCACACTTTTACTCTTCTGTTTCTCTCCCCTATCCCACTGGGGGGTAGTGAGTGGACAGCTGTGTGGTGCTTAGCTTCTGGCCAGAGTTAAACCACAATGCCTTTGAAGGCACCTCTTGAGAAGTTCTTTAAAAGACAGTCATCTCAATGTTCCTTCAAAATGAGGAGATAACAGGAAAGAGAGAGAACAGGATAAATAATTTCTGGATTACAATGCAACTAACTGTTAAGAAATAGTACTCTGTTTTTGTTAATAAACCAAATCTCTTCAGTATTTTAAAATATAACATGCTGGCCCCATATGGTAGAATAGACCTTCACTCAAGAGTTTTATGTAAAAATGGGAGTATTTTAGAATGTATGCTTTTTATTTGTGGATTATATGTCATTATGCACTTCTCTAACAACTAGTTTAAAAATAAAATTTCTTATGAAGAGAGAGCCTGTACATTAAACTGAAGTAGCCCTTGAACATGGAATAAATGAACAGAGATACTACTATGATTAAAAATTATGGGGGTTTTAAATACATTTTCTAATATTCCTTGTCCATAACAGTGTCCATAACACTTGCAGTTTTGAAGAAGAAATCATATTTTTTTATGTATGAGCAATAAAGGTGTATGTCCTAGGTAGATTTCAAAGCTTGGAAATCAGAATGTAGACTTCACCATATAGGTATAGGATAGTAGATAGCTTGAGTTGGGCAGCTTAACCAGAGAGTTACTTTATTTCTATTTACTTCAGGCATTACATGCAATGAACATTTAGCAAATGCTACAACATCACTGATATTTGGCATATGTTAACTCAATCAGCTATATTCATATGCTGATGTTGTCCTGGCATAGAGTTGAAACATGTTTCAAGTGCATAGATCAGTCACAATACTAGATATTGTGATTTAAATAATCAAAATCAAACCACACCAAACCAAACAACACACAAAAAAACCCCCAACCAACCAAAATCAAAACCAAACAAACCCAACAACAACAAAAATACCCAACAAACCAAATATACATATATATATATATATATATAGTGAAAGCATAAAACCATCTTTTATTAAAGCCAATGGCTGGCTCTTTAGACAACAGCAGGACAAGGACAAGTATTTAAAAATCTTCAGCTAAGCTTTCCTCTTCAGTTAAGCTTTCCAGCATAATTTGAAAAATGGAGTTGAAGATGCAGTGCTAGGTTTGTGGAGTGGCTTTCACGTGGAGTCAAATTGTAGTATGGGTTCAAACTACTTATGTTAATGCAGTAGAGATTATTAAAGGTTGGACCATGACCTAAATGGCTCCTAAGCTTGAAGTAAATTAGAATGGTTTTTGTTTTACTCAAAGTGGAGCCACAGTCACAAGCAGAAAAGAAATGGAAATTTTTGCCCTAAAGCTTCACTAAGAACAATAAAGCTGCTTCCCAAATTCCTGCCCACCTGTACATCTCCAATTTCAAATAAAGTACCTTGTTTTCCATTATATAAATCACTTCTTTGTACCAGATTGTTCTTGTTCATGCTGAGTAGTAACTATTTAAATGTCTCTCCTGATGTCAACAGCTTTATATGAGATTAAAATACCACCTGACTTCCTGCAGATATCATATTATAATCAAAGTATGCACATTTAAAAATAGCATTCCAATTATTATGATTTCAAGTCCTTTTAGGACAAAAAAGTAGAAGCTTACTTTTAAAAAGTTATTTATTTATTATTTCTACTGTGGAGATACATTTATTAAGAAAGGGAAAGAACTGATAGAGGTTTTCTTAACCTAAAATGTCCTCAATGTTCCATCTTCTCAAGTGCAGTCATGATTTTATAAGAGTCTATTACCAATTTGCAATATTTCTGTTAAAGTGGAGTCTCAAATGTACAGCCCAGTGGAGTTAAACAGATGTGGAAGCAGCATTGTTCCTAAATATTTCTTGAACTGATGAGTAGACTGGGAGAAAAGGAAAAGAAAACTCACAAATTATACATCAGTATATAATTCATGAACACATGTAAGTTTGCAAATAAGAGCTGAAGCAACAGCATGACAAAATCAGATTAATGGTTTATTGAAATATCTCAAAAAATCATCAAATATATAATAAGCAATTTTATACTCTTGTATAAGAGGTGGTAAAAAGGGGAAAGTATCAGGTTTTTATTATTAATAGTAATAAAGTTTCTGTTTAATGTTTTAATCCCTTCAAATTTACTAATTCTTAGATGGTCAAATTTCTCTAAGTATTAAATTGAAGCAATAGGGAAAATTTGGCTGGGGTGAACATAAATATTTCTATGGACCTGGTGTATGAGACTCATTTCACATATAGTGTTGCAAGTGTGGCTTCCTGCCCACTCTCTGAATCCAAACTACTGCTAGGTCCTCCTAAGCTGTGAATCTCATACATCCAGTCCCACTTTCCTTATTATCCTGTTTACAGCTGGATCTGTACTCAGGGATACAAAGTATGAAGTATGGATGACACAACCCCAAAATCTCCTTAGGTAACTCATTTGGTTTCTTCCTTACTCTTTTCTGACATTGCAGTGGAACAAATGGGATGTTCTGGACTGCCCAGAAGTCCACAGAAGATTTCCAGGTATTTGTTTGAATTCTCATTTTGGCAAACATTGCTACAAATGTGGCTTAGGGATATACATGGTGTCTGTATTTTGTTAGGGTCACCTCCAATAGTGGTAATTGAGCCAACTCCATTTAATGGCTGTTTTATTCTCTTCTCCTTCAGTGTCACATTGAATCAAAAGTTCTCATTTTTATTTTCTTTATGCTTTATTTCAAAGCTAAATGGGCTGTACATATTACTGGTCTTAATCCTTCATGAAACTAGCACAAATTGACATTTTCCACATCCCAGGGTAAGACAAAGATTAATTAAAGCCTCATGATGCCCTATTATCCTCCTTTTTCATTTTGTTTCCAATCCCCATGAATTTTACACTACCTTTAAAATAATTCCTTTTCCAAAAATGAATAAATGCAAATATCAGACTCAAAAACCCCCAAGTAAACAAACAAAAACAAACAAACAAGCAAAGCAAAAACCAAACCAAACAAAAATCCAGAAACCCTCAGGAGACACCCATACATCAGTAATATGCATGTCCAAGTGATAATAAGAAATTTCCCAAGACATCCAGTTCTCTGGTAAATCCCAGGCCAGATTTGCAGAGTTCAGATAAATAAAGATGAATGACCAAACTTCTAATTGCTCATTCAATTAAAGACTGTGAATCATAGTCATATCCAGCTTAAAGGATTACCAGGAAGAAAAAAAAGCAGTGGAGTTGTGGGGGAAGTTGAATGGGAAAGCAGTTTTTAGACTCCCTTCTTTCAATAAACTACAGTTTCATCTCATATAGAAAGATATAATATTAGTTACTTGTGTATATGCTTTTGTGTAAGTTACCTCTTCTGTTACTAGTAAGCAAATAAAAAATAGGTCTAAATTAAATGCAGTTAATTTAGAATAAGGGTTTACACAATGTCCCAGAGGCATCCAAACAAAGAGTATTAGCTCCCCAAAATGTGGATTTATTGTAACCAAAAATTCTTGGCACTTCTTCCAGCAAAATCAAATTACAATTTCAGATGTCAGTCAGCAATATACTAGTACACCACTAATTCCTATGCTTTAAGGAATCTTTTTTCTAGAAAGATGAATCAAACTGTGTGCACACTCACTCATAAAGGGAGAAACCTCTGCTCAAGGGTACTCAAAAATAGATCACTCACCTAAATGGGGTGAGGACTGGCTCAAGGATATATCCAGCAGCAATATGCAGTCACTAAAGAGGGGACTGGGACTCACTCAATCTGTGGAAATACTCTTAGACTGTGTCTCTGTCTAACAGGGTGGTTCAGGACTGCTAGATCAGCTTACTCTGAGGGAACCAGCCCAAAATTGGCTCTCCAGCAGGCATCCTTTTATACCCTAGTTGAGCCTGGACATTGGTCATTCTAATTAGATGAGGACAAGCCTACAGCAAAGGCAAGATAAGGGCTTAGACCCTGAGGCACGGTTTAGTGGCCATGAGGTTCTGAGCTGATTTTTATCAGGTCTCTAGCAAGCCCTGGGTCTTTGTCAGATGTCTGCAACACACAGTAAGGGCCCTCTCCCTTCAGGTAAATTGAGAAGGCAGGAAAGGGTGATGAAGAAATTCAACTATTGCTGTCTTGGACTTCTACCACTTTCAGTATTGGTCATAATTTTGAGGGAAATAACTTCTGCTTTGGTAATTGTCAGTATTAAAAACTCAGAGAATTTATGCACCTCAAAACAAAAGAAAAAAAATACATATTTACTTAGCTAGTAAATAAGTGACCTGTAATAATTTGAAGGATGAACAATAAGTATGTTCAGTTCAGGATAACTAGAAGTTTGATGGATTACACATTAAGTGTCTTGTCCTTATGATTTACTTTGAGCATCCAACTGTACTACACGATTTTTACTATTTATAGTATTTTGTGTGTTCTTTAGTGCTCAAGAAATATACAGTGGCATCATCCAACCCCCTTTACACATCCCACCAGATAAGATCTCTACTAGAGATGTGGAAATGGCTCCATTTGTGATTAGGGGTCAGTCCAAGAAGGCCTGTTCTCAGTGTCACACCTCAATTTCCTTTCTAGTAAACATGGGCAGTAGGAGAAAACACAGGATGTGGACACTGTGATGATGGTGGCTGAGAGCAATAAAGGGCAGAAGTTCCTCTGTCACAGTGCATGGGAAGGCAGGTGATGTTCATGGAGAAGGAAAACATAAGCCACTTCAGAGAAGGTAAAAAAATGTTATTTTTCTCTACTTTTTCTTCTTTTCTTTCCCCTATTCCTACTCCCATCATTCTTTTCACTTGGTCTGTTGCTATACATATCTATACCTCAGTGGTATGTTTTTACTTTGGATTCACTTTGCAGAGAAGAAGCACATAGAAGAATCTTTATTCCATTCAGGAAAGAGAGAGTTCAGGCCAGAATGCTCACTTGTAACCTGGCACAGAAGCAGAATTCACTTCCCACATACACTTATTCTGTGTCCATTTGCAGGAGGCAATGATAGCCTTATTATTCCTGATGAAAAATTCAGCACGCTGTTATAAAAATCCAGGAGCAGATCCATATATTCTTCTTTTTTTTTTTTTCCCAAAAGTTTTATTCATTCACAGACTTGTCTTCTCCCATAATTCCTACTGTCCTACTGTATTACTCTTTTGTGTGTATGAATTGTCATCTAGCAGCATTGCCACATTCTGCTGTTATTAAAAACTAAAAAATGTTATGACTAGTTTAGAACATAGAATAGAAGATGTAATTCTGATTGTTCTCACATTACATCTGTTGTAGAACTATGTGCTGAACTGGATTGACTAATATAATTATACAAGATTTGCTGCCATGTAATTATGCTCTCCTGACAAAAGTCAAATTATACATCAATTTGTAGTGTTTGAATAACTGTTTCAAAATAAATTATTCTATTAAAATCCTCTATAATCAGAAGCCAGGAGAAGGAAAATGTTGTATAAATGATTTCATACTCTTTTTAATGTCTTTCAGACTCTTTTTATATGTCTTCCTAATGTATAAAATATTTTCTAGTTATTATGCTGGCTAGTCCACAGATAGAGAACACACAATTTACTGCAGCACACAGTGCCAGGAAAAACCCTTCTTCTTGTTCTGATTCTATTCTATTCTCTACAGCACATCAGCACTATAGAACTGAGGTCTTTTCTAGACATTGATGAAGCAGTGTCATTGGAATTTTCCAGTGCAGAAGTCCCTACCTTACTCTTTCTTTCTCACTTTATAATAGGCATTAAAAAAGGGTCTTTCTTTTCTAATTGATATTAATACTACTTGTTTTTATTATACAGGATATGATCCAGTAGCCCATTTCCCACCTTGAATGAAATAGTGTAGTCTTTCTGGCAGCCTTAAAGTTCAGCTGGTTGAGCCTGGGGAACTTCCACAACTCCCTGTCCTGCATAATCTTGCATTCAATTCCACCCCCACACACCACAGGACACACAACTAAGGGTGCAAATGGGGATCACAGGTTCTTTTATTTGTTCACAGGTACAGCATTTCTTTAAGAACTAAGTTGGAATGTAAATGCTGCTGGAAAATCTGTCCATGCAGCTTGGTAGGAACTTGTGTGCCACAGGGAAAAAGATATATATATACACATATATATATATATATATACACTGTATTCAGGACATTGCCAGTGGGGAACATGTAGCTTCAGGGAAAAAAACAGCAAAAAAAACAACAACAAAAACCACAACACCCCCATAGATTTTTCAATGCCTTTCCCCTTTCTGTACAGGAATCTCTGCTTTCCACTTTTGAATTTTTCTATTTCTTGGAGAAAGGAATTGTTTTTCTTGTTAGTGGCTTTGAAACCAGTTGCTTTCCTTTCTAATATTTACTTATGTATAAAATGTTAGAAATCACTATAAAGAATAGAAGAGCAATGTCACTTGAGTGACTCTGCTTTGATAAAAATGGGTTGGGAAAGAACAACATTGGTAAAACTAAAAGCACTGTTATTAATCAACTGACCTGGCTGTTATTAACTCCAAGTCACTTGTGAACTGGATAATCTAAGCAATTATTAAAGCATGAATGTGAATTTAGCTAATGCTCTCGTCCTCCACATCATTATCTTAGGCATAATCACCCTTTGGTCCTTGAATGTCTTTTTCATCTGAGTGCTGAAACTCTCAGTGTGCTCTTTTGTTTTATGACTGCAAGATGAGGCAAAATTCCTAGCTAACATGGATCCTCTGCTTTCTAGTATTTCTGTTACATATTTGCTATGCCACTCATAGAAATGAAAAGATATATAAACAATGCATTTATTATATGAATAATAAGAGGCAAACTTTGTGTTCTCAGCCCTGACAATGATCTTGTGCAAGCTGAACAAGACAGTCTTGGTAATCCTCTTTTCTCTGTCTCTAGGACCTTAGTTTGTGAAATTTTCATGTCTGTGGCTCTTCAACTGTGTGTTATTTTCTTTTGTCACTGTAAAAAAAAAAAAATATATAAGATATATCTGCTCTGATGTCCAGGCAGACCTGCTGCAAGTTTTGCAGGCTTTACTGAGTCGTACACGAAACGATGGCAAATCAGCAGGCACATTTGCACTGGTTTCTCAAACCATCTACCAACAACTGGGCAGGAGATGAACATTCTCCCTGTGTATGGTGCAGTCTCTGCACTCTGCCATGCAGTACTCAGATCTTGGTTTCTCCTTGTTTGCTGTTCCTTCAGAGAGTAAGGAAATCTTGTTTGATTCCTGATAGATGCCCATTTAACTTTCAAACTCCAGCATGGTGCAATGACCTTATCAATTTAAATGCAAGGAGATGTACACTGAATAAAGATATATACCTACCAACTCCTGAAGAATTAATTACTGGGGCAATGATATAGATTAAAAACAGATTTAGTGAGGTGGACTTTTATTTGGGCTACTTAGTGGCTTAACTATGAAAGAATTACCATAAGTTCCTCCTGTTTTGGTAGCTAGATTGTGTAGTGCTTACTTAGGTTGACAGCCATGCATTTACATTAATAGTTCTGGAGGAAATGGTGCTCATAAATATCATTTGGTAGAATGCCTTGTGAGTAAGGTGATGATCCTTTTCCACACTTTGATTGTCACTTTATGGTATGTATACAATCATGTGGGTTGAAATGCTTGTAGTGTAAACTGTTATTCAATAATGATAAAAGATCTGTGTCAGTGAATTTCTCTCCTTTGGAAATGTGACAGCACTTTGCTCTTTTCAGATAACACTATTCAGTGTTAGTATGTGTTGATGCCATCAAGTCTCTATTTTTATATATTACAACTGTCAGAGCCTCATAGGCTAGAGATTTTAAAATGTCTGCTCCTGATCAATACTTGACCCTGCTCACAGCTATCTGGGATATCAGTTAGTGCTATTTGCCAGTGTGTTTTCTTGTGACAGGGATTGTGCTAGCAGTGTACTCTACTGGTAACCATTTTTCAGGCTTAAAACCATTCAGCTTTGTTCTAGGCTAAGGATTTAAAGAGCCATTTGAACTCTAATTTTAGCTTGTTTGATATTACTGTAATCAGGTCCTGGTGTGACAATTGTATTTTAATTGATCAGTATTATCAGCAATAATAACAGATTTATGCAATTTTAAAGAACCAATTTGATTTTTAATGAGTCACAAATCAGGCAGTTAGTCTGTGTAATGTAGCCTCTGATCCCTGGAAAGCTGCATTTCATTTCAATATCCTGGACAGGAAAATCTTAAGTTCTTCTCTAATAAGTTTCCTTCTGTTTGTTCTCAAAATATATATTTTTAATTTTCAAGAAGAATACATTTTAGACTTAATCACTTCTGTAACTATCATTGTGATAAAACCCCAACATTCTGGTCATATTTCTTAAACAAATACTACCTATTTGCTTCAAGTTGGTAATATCCACCTGAACTATTCATTTCAATACAGGTTATTCATGACAAAGATAATTAATTGAAGAACAAACTGAAATTCATTACCTGATTGAAGTAGTAGAAAATCTGAAACAATCATTTTTTCAAAAGAGTCATAATACTTGACATTTATTTTCAATCAGAAACAGATGAAAGAAAAACAACAATTAAAGGGAAATTTGTTGTTATCTAGAAAAAAATAATTATTGAAAAGGTGTCTAAAAGAGATACTGAACATTCATGTAAACAATTGAAAGGGAATAGGGTATTCCTCTCCACCCTGGAGGATCAGTGCTACTTAAAACATACCACTTGAAGTTTAATTTATGCTTGATTTTATACATGGACACATACTTTAATAACAATGCATTATTTGGATACAAATAATAAACATATAGAAGGATTGAATAAGTTGAAGAAATAAAAGTTGTTCCACAGGAAAAAAAACACATATATTTTCTTTCAGAGCTCATATACCATTATTAATAAAGTTCATCTGACAGAATGATCCTCTTAACTAATTCTTACCAACAAAAGATATGACCTTACAAGGCAACAATTTCGGAAGGAAGATTATTTCTGCTTTATGATTGATGTAGAGCAAAGGATTCATATTTCAATGTTTTTTGATTACAGAATTTGTTTGCTGAGGTCCCAAATTATTCCTATTTTCATTTTAAAAATAAAAAAAGATATCCATTAATTGCTTGCTTTGTGATTTGCTGACAGATTATGCCATTTGCTGTTGCTAACAAAATAGGGGGGTTGTGTAATTTATTGACCTAGAACAGCTCAGCAGAGATGCAACATCTGGTTGCTCAATGAACTCTTGTTTTTCACCCAATTTTCCACCTGGGTTGACTAGAAGATGTAAATCTAAACTTGATAAATATCAACCACTCTGAGAAATTCTCAAACTCCATTGTAAGACTGCATAGCAATCAAGAGCACACAGAAGCAGTAAAAATTGTATTGGTTCAGTGCATTATACTGGCAGCAATTGCACTTACCTCTAACTGTTCTGCCTCAGATTTCATTCAAGAAATATGCAAATGCAAGGTTGTTAAAGTGACTGATTGCAGAAATACAGAATCAGTAGTGGTGTTAGCATTACTGTCCTGGCTAAATTGCAGTTCAGGTAATTAAATTCCACCTACCTAAATTCTCTGGTTATTTCTTCACTTGCACTTAAACTCCAGATATCTGTTTGGCTTCTAATCAGTGTGGCTTTGTGAGTGTTTCAGCTCTTGTTGTATGCTTTCTGTAAATAAAAGCATGCATAGAGCTTTGTCCACATGAACACCTTCTGGAAATTATCATAATTATGATAAAGAAAACCTGGTATGTCCACTTTTATCAATTTAAACATTATTTTGGTCTTACAACAAGAAAGGACTCTAATACAGGTTTCCTAGGAAAATACAGAATTCCTTCTCACCAGATGCAGAAAATAGAATTTTAATTCATTTTCTGTGTGAGCAAACGGGTACAAGAGTGTTGGAATACCTGCACTAACCACCAGGGAGCAGTTTTAGGATTCAGAATTTAGGATTTCCATGCTGGTTTGGTGCAAATATAGGAAAGAAAGAGTGTTTTGATGTTGTCAATGAGCCAATTTTGTCTGAACGGTAGCAGCAGAATCTCATATTTTGTAACCTAGAGAGAACAGTTTTACTATCTCTTCCATAAGTGCACTGGTAAGAGAGGGATTTATCTTGTAATTATGTCTGGCTGCAGATACAAATTTATTTTAAAAACCTTCCTCCCAGCTTCATTCTTAAGAAATTCTGATCATAGATGAAGTCATCAAGATCTTTTAATTTTTATTAAAGTGTAATGAAACAGGTGAAAGGACCTGTTTTGATGAAGAGTAATTTAAAAATATTAACTCAGACAGAGGTGATTTTTTCATAGATTGATCATTTAGACTTTCAACTATTTGAAACTCCATTCCTTCATGTTCCTCATGAAAATGATATTGGTGCTGTCATATTAAATGGTTGATACTTAGGCTTTAAATAGCACCTAGTCATGAGACCTCAGTTCCTATAAAGTTTAAAGTTTCATTTTACACATAAAGGACTAAATGCATCATATCTTACTGTAAGTATTGACCTGAATATCCATTTTGGGATTATGGTCAATTTAGTCAATTGAAAATGCAGAAACTGAAGAGATAAAATCAAACTGCAGTGGAAAAGATATCTCTGGAAATGCTTGTTCTTCTGCACTGATAGTAAAGACATAATAACACAGGAGTGTATTCCAAATAGATCAATATCTAGTGCCTGGTAGGAGGTGTCTGACTCTTCATATGCAACCAAAAGTTGAATATACTTAAGAACCTCCATTTAAAAAACAGCATATGTAAATCAGATTAATTAACCTAGACATTGGCAATGCAGTACCTTTTGAACTAAGCTCTTTTCATGGAACAGTTTTTCTTTCAAAAGTGCCTACAAAACCCGAGAATTGGAACTGGAAAAAATAATTTCAGGCTTTACAACAGGATTTAGGAAATTTTAGTTCTTTAAATCTCAATGGCAGTCCCTTCTGGGAAACTGTTTAGCCCTGGACTCTGTTCTTTGACCTAAGAGTTAACTTGACATTTGCATTTCTACCTGCGGCAATGCTCAGAGCAACTCATGCCAGTTTCAGACTTCTTTTCTGTTACTACAATCAAGAAAAAATATCCTTAAGTGTGTTGGGCTCCCTGGTTTGTAAACTAAACCTCATGCTGAGTTCTTTGCAGTTTTAGAGTCTTTTATGCAACAATGTGTAATGTGTAATTGGATTAATAACAGCTTTATCTTTGCAAATAACGTTACAGTCAAGTGCTATTGTTTAAGAATACTTCTGAAGAAAAGGGTAATGCTGTGAACTTTCATTTCTATGATTTTCATGTGGTATTTCATCCTCCTTTATTTATGCCACACAGACATGGAAAATACAGGAAAATGAGGCTTGAAGTTTTGAGGTTTGAATTTTGAGGGTTTTTTTGAATGGTTGACATGCTTAATCTCTGGACCTCCTAATTCCAACAAAATCAACTCTTCCCATTATAATATAGAATTGCAAGAAATAAGAGAAAAAATTGGCTTGAAAGAGTGCATTAGGAATATACTATTGGGTTGTCAGTGTCTGAGCTGCTAGAAATTCAAAAAGGACTCTGTTGACTTGTAAGCCACATATGAATAATAAAAAGAATGGAGACTGGATTGCTAAGGTAAAATTATCATGCAGTCATCATCCTAACATTTAAAGAATATGACAACAATTTTAAGCTTCCCTTATACCAATGATATATTTATTCTCTTAGGACTAGCTTAGAATCTCATATTACTGACACTTTTCTGATTCTGATTTTATTTGACTGGGAAATCCAGCTCTGGAGAAGAAAAACACTAAGTCAAACCCTTCCAAGTTTGGAAGCTGCTGTTTCCTAGAATCAAGTAGGTGAATAATATTGACACTTACTCTCCCATAAACCACTGCTATCTCATAAAAAGACAGAAGAGTTACATTTATGATGGAAAGCAAACGAGAGTTCTCCCTTTTCACTGGCTTTGTAAAGTGTATAAATTAAACAGGAACAGAGGGATAAAACAAAAATCTTAGAGTCTTAATAGATGTTGTATGTTAGATAGTGGAGTACTTTTTCCTAAACCTGAATCTATTTTTCAGCTGCAAAATTCTGTAGAGTGAAGCAGGTCATCCATTACTGAAATGCTCATCAATCATGAAGCAATTAGAGAGTAACTGTTGTCCTGAAATAATGAAGCACTGTTTGTATGCATCTGTAGCTGAAAAATGAAATACAAAAGGAATGGAAAAAATAATTTAAGAAAAAAAAAGGAAAAGCTTCCTAAGACTGCACAAAACTAGATTTTGGTTTATAAGGAGCTACTGTGTGTACTGTGTGGAAGCAAAAGAATGACTATATGTTATTGTAACATTCCTTTCTTGACCTTCATGCTATGGAGAAGTCATTCTTCCAAAGCATTTCTTATTATTGGTGCTTTGTATTGGTTCTGCAATGCAAACCTGCAGTAACAACTGTGTGCAGTTTGAACTTAAGCATATAAATCTAGAGATCCAAGCACGTTCATCAGCAGTACAGGCAGAGTTCTGGAGACAAGAGTAACCCTTATCCTCTTTAAACTTCTCTTTCAAACAGTGTTGTACTGCAACACTTAAAAAGATAACCTAATATTTCGTGTTGGGAGTGTATCGATTTGTGAATAAGTATTAAAAAGGAGATTTTTTGCTTCATTTGAGGAAAAATAAAACCAAAACCAAACCAAACAAAAAAGAGAATAAACAAAGAGAGAAGAGAGGTTTCATTGTTGTGAATTCTGGATGATGAAGACACTTGCATGGAAGGATACTTGGACACTTTTTCCCGAGACAGAGTTTTCAAGAAGGAACATAAATGTCTCTCTTAAGTCTGTAGATGTAAAGTGCAGTCTTGGCACTGATGCTAGGCAAGGTCTCACATTTTTTGTTGGCTTATTTATTCTTAATCTTATAAAATTAAGATTAATTATAGAATCTTTTTTTTTTCTTGGGCTCTAGAAACTTTACTCCCAGTCACACCTCCTTCCAGCTGGTAAGAAGCAAGTAGCTGATGTAAGGATTTACTACCTTGCCTCTGGGGTGGGTAGTTACAAATGTACATCAGTGAGTTATCTACATAAGATAAAAGCACATGGTTAACGTAAAAGTTTGAACTAAAGGTGGAGAGCACCATTCTTACTGATCACTGTGAGAATCAGCATCCAACAATTTTACATGCAGTGTACATCTTTTCTGCTAACCAGTCACACCACTTAGTTGAACATCTTTTTTCTCTGCAGTAGAAAAAAGTGGGTAGAGCCCTTCCCAAATCTTAGTTCATGAAGCCTAGCCATGATGAGAAAAAAGTTTGTTAACACTATCATATCTCAAAGAGGCAATGATATTACAAGTCATTCATCCATATAAAGGAAAGATGATATAAATTCTGACTTGACTATTCTTATCCTGATGTTCTGTGGAAAAGAATGAATGTCCTGTTTTCTAGGCCTTCTGGTCTCTCTCTCCAAGAGATTAAATAAATGGTTTGTAAATACAGTGACCTGAAACCAATCAAAAAGAGAATGAAGTAGGACTTATTAAACCATAAATATATATTTTTAAGTATTTATCCTAATTTTGCTTGGGAATTATTCAAAGCTCCTTCAGGATTGGTTCTAATTTGACATTAGGGAAAATCTCTTTACTAGGAAGTCAGGGCAAACACAGAGACAGGCTTCTTAGAGAGGTGGTGGATGCCCCAGGCCTGTCAGTGTTTAAGAGGTGTTTGGACAATGACCTTAATAAGATGCTCTAATTTCTGGTTAGCCCTGAAGTTGTTAAGCAGTTGGACTAGATGGTCATTGTAGATCCCTTCAAACTGAACTATTCTATTCTATTCTATTCTATTCTATTCTATTCTGTTTTTTCTTCCAGATGATTTAGTATTGAGATAGAAGTGAACAAATACAAAAGCAAAACATTTTAGGTTAGTATTTCTGAACAGTATTAATTGCCATTTCAACTGCCTTTCAACCATTTTGAAAGAGAATATTCTGCTTCTGAAATGCCACATTTCCAGGTAAAATAGCTTCTGGCTTTTGTTCAGGCTAAGTTTATGTGTTGATGACTAGAATGTTAATGCAATAATTTATGGATGCATTACCTTTATGGTTGTATATTATACTAACTTAATGGAGCAGAAAGGCATTGCAGATGGACAGATAAAGACTGCCTGTGAAAATTAGAGAGACTGCCTTTGAGTAGAGAAGATACAGCACTGAAGGTAGATTGATCATGAATATTAACACAGCTAGTGGGGTTTATTTACCCATTTTTCCTTCCCTATTCCATGTTTCACATGTAACTTTACAAAGCTACATGTTAGGTGAAGACAGTATGATAGCTGTAAGTGAAAATACTGTGCTTTTCACTCAGTAATAGTTCACACAGACACAGCTATTGGTTCCTATTTTTCTTACATTTAGAAAAGCATCAGAAATATCCCTTCTCTTCCCCTCCCTCCAACTTGAAGTGTGTCACTGGATCTTTACCTTATGCCAAGACATTTACAATCTGAGCAGGTATAATGTCAATTTAACACCATCTCTGCCAGAATGATATTGTGAAGACTGGACAGTGACTGGAGAAAAGGAAATGGAATATGACAAAGCAAATGTCATAAATGGTTTGAATAGATGAAAATATAGTAGAAGATTAAAGGAGAATAAATAGCCTAATAACTCTATTACAGTCACAACTACAAATCTCAGTCACATGATGAGATAGTGAACTTCTTAGGTTCACTTTGCAGAGGCAACCTTTAGACAAGGTACTAGATGAAGAAAGGTCCAGAAGTGAAGGAATACTCTCTGAGTATCTTATAATGAGTGAATGGGCCAAAGTCATGTTCTTCCCAGCAGTGGGATACATTAAGATTTAGTGACTAGGCAGAGGAAAAATCAGCTCTTAAACTTATTTCAGGAGTTTGCTGCATAAGCCAGAGTGCAAACATCATCAAGAAGAAGGATAGTAAGTGGCTAACCAGTTTCCTGCAATTCTAAATACTTAGGAGGGCTGAGGAATGAAAAGATATCATTTGAAATTTGGAACTGAAGAAGAAAATGAGGAACAACCATCTCTGGGGTTGAAAGTCTAGCTTAGGTCTCCTGTAGAAACCCTATGCCCTGTTCTTGATTCTGAGAAAAATGAAATTTCTTGCAAAAAGAACAAAAAAATTCTAGGAAGCAGGTTTATTTTTGGTGCAAAGTTTCTAATCTGGGCAACTTTGCCATAACATAGAAAAGTTTTACCTTCTTGCTGAAGGGAGGTTAGATTCTTATAAATACAAGAAGAAGAGCCCTATGTGTATAAGGAAGTATTGGATGATAAAATTTAATAGCATAAACAATATTAATTTTAATATATAGTGAGAAAATTATTTATAAATAACAGGGTACCTTTCCTGTCACTGAAAGTACTCAATATTCTTTATTACTCAGCATAGGTTTGAGCAGTAGAAGAAACTGAATCAAATTTTACTCTGCTGTTAAACAAAAGTATTGGAAATCTCACTCTGTGGTGTCTAACTGGAACAGAGAATTGGGGGGTGGAATTTATTTAGTCTTTTTCTTGGTTGCATCTAATATATCTATCTACAGCCAAGCTGGCTATTTAGGCTTCCACTCTGGTCAGTGTAATCTAATCAATACAGTCAAGAGAGTTTAATGTGATTAATTTGGACAAATGTGTTTACTTTAGGGTGAGATAAACTTCTCAGGCCTCAATTCTGTTGAGTTTATTGACTAAGCCTCCACAGACTCAAACAAGAAACTCAGTAATTTGGTCAGATGTTTCTACATTGAAGAAATCCATGGGTAGTTAAATGAACCTTAGATTTTGTGATGCTCATAATCACAAACCTCATCATCTTTAGCTGGCAGATCTTTTTAATTACTATGTAAAGATTCCTCCTTTTGAATAATGCAGGTTCCAACACTGCAAATAGTCAGCAGCCAGCAAAAAAAATGGCATTCCTTCTTAACAAACCTTGAGTATTTGGGCTAAAAAAATGTCTTTGTAAAAAAGCTTCAGGGTATAAACATCTTACCTTTTACAGAAATATGCAGTGCCCACATAGATTTCCTCAAAAGTACTTAACCTTGACTTATGCATAAATTGAACATTTGGAATACAAAATATGAGAAGTTTCACCACAGGCTACTCCTGCCTCCATCTAACAGGATATTTCTTATCCAGGAAAATAGAAATGGCTGTGAGCAGTCTGTGCTTAGCAGAAAACAAAAACAATGTTTTGTCAAGGTTATATTCCCAAGATAAAACTTGCCTCTGGTCCCTGTAATTTCTTGGGACAAAGGATGTCACAATATAAATCACAAAAAGAACCTTCTTGTGCTTATTTTCTGTTATGTTTCTCATCTCACTGTATGCCCTCTGTCTTTTACAAGGAACACTTACTCTCACTGCATTTTCTTTATCCTTTTCATATTATTATATGTCAGTTATCTCTTCTTCCAGATGAAGGCTCTCAGTCTCCTTAACCTCTCCATGGAAATCATTCTGCAACTTTGATCAGGTATTACATTTCTCAATGTCTTCTTTTAGAGTTTCATTATATTCTTTGCAATAAAATAACCACACACTCTGCTACTTCTATCCTACAAGCACTTTTCAAATACACTACTCACTTACTAGTAATAAACTGAAACATAGGTATTTCTGTAAAACCTGATTTTTCACTTCCTAATGGATGGCCCAGCTTGTGATGAAGTACACTGTCCTGGTGGTGCACAGATTTCCAAGTTTTCTGGATCTGAACAGAATCTGATCTCTCCCTCCTGAGGCTTAGGCTTAGCATTGATCTTGACAAAGATTGCTTTCCTGGTTCCTCTCCTGTGGGAGTCTATTTCTGCAGACCTTGAAAATAGTGCAAGAGCTGCCCAAGCCTCCAACAGAAGATACATTCAGACAGGCTTTTAGAGAAGGATTTACTTCTTTGGGTAAAGAAGTAAAGAAGTACTCTCTCTTCACAGGAGGGTAAAGAGTACAAGAATAAAGAAAAGAGTTGCAGCAGCTCCTTGATTTACTCTTAACAAAGAACCAGAACTCCTCTGCTGCTTTTGATTTATCAAATAAACAAACAAAATCTACACATTAGTTTCCATTTTCAGAACATCCTAGGATTTCTTCAGTGTCTCTGGTGGAAAACCCATCCTTTAAATCCACCAAGATGTCTCTTTCTTTTCTGATAATCAACAAGCTTCTCTGGCTTAGGGAAAATAAATATTTTCATAAATCTTTTGCTGTCCCTCAGCTTCTCAGCTCTTTTCCATACTTTTGTGTTCCTGATCTTTCTTAGAGTTGTTGAAAATAGTGTCACATCTGTTAGAAACATTGATGTCCCATCAGTGTAGAGTATGGCACAGAGTGGACCTGCTGTAGGATTTATTCTCTATTACAAGATTAAACTCACACATATGATTTTAATCATGTGTTACTTTACAACATAAGTTGAAAAGATTTATTCTGAATTTCATTCAGTTGAAAAGTTGCAAAAGTTGAAAAAATGCAAAGTAGACATAAAAGCCTGGCTTTTAAAATGTCAGTCTCATGTTGGGGTTTTCAAGCCATTTAATCTGAGTTTATTGAAAGAACATCCCTTCAAACAGAAAGAGTTTTAAAGATGTGACCTTTCACATGAAACAGGTGTAAAAAAATAAATAAATATTATATAACCAGGAAAATAACTTCTTTATTTTCAATATATTTTTCATATTTACTTAAATGTAAAGATTCCTTCATTAAGTTAATTTCATAAATAGGTCATCTCTAGCTCTTTAACATAACATGTACATACACAATATGCTACAGTCCTTTGTAAAAAATTCCCTTCAACCTGCCCCCCTTTACCTATTGGCTACATCATTCATCTGTTTTGCTGCCTCTTTGTATGATTCTTCCTGAGGACCTGTGAAAAGTTCTTCAAAACCTTGTGTTTAATGGCTACTTCTCTGAGCATCATGCAAGACTAACTTTGGTGGAAACAGACACAATATGTTCCTATCACAGAACATAATCACTTCATTAAACTGTTCAGAAGCTATTGCTCCAGACTTAGTTTTACACTCTGTCTATTCATTTGCCTCTGGTTTACTATTGCTGTATTATAATTGCCTTAGCTAACAATAAGCAATTGGTAGACAAAACCCTTCCTCTGACATTGAAATTCAGAAGCAAGGAGACAGCAGCAGTGATCAGTAATTGCATGCTTTCCCTCTTTTTGCCTGCATTTTATTTAGATTTTTACCTTGAAGAATCTTAATTGTCCATCTGCCAATTCCATAACAGCTGACATCTTCTGCTTAAGTGAGACACACTCTCCATCTTTGCTGAGAAGAGTGCTTAGAAAACACACCAAAAAATAAAGGATCAAAGGATGGATTGCCATGTTAGTGTAGGCTTTCAGCTCTCACTTATGGTTTTTCTTGATTCAGCTTCAGTTTAGGGGAGGGAAAAAGGAGTAGCACTGCTTTAAAAGTCATAACCTTTGGAATGAAAACATGTTCCTAGCACAAACTGAGCAATAAAAAAGCAATCATATCACCAGGCTGCTGGCTCTTACTATTTTAGCATCAGTGTGATGGGCTTTAAAAGCTTGAGACATGGTGGGAAAATTAAATACATGTGTTCCATTTAAAACTGACCAGCATTTAAATACATAGTCACCTGCCATGGCAAGCAGTCAAGGGATTGCTCTTTCATTTTATAAATGGAATAAAAGTGCTTGGTAGAATGGCCTGACATCTGCGTGGATATTTGTTTAGTTGCTGCCGGTGTATTTAATGTAAGGGATTTAGAGTATTAGGCTCAGACAGCATACTGCAGACTACACTTCCCCACAGTGACTTGTCTATTCAATGCAAGATTTAAGTAGTTGAACAAAGTGAGCCTTTTGTCTAGCATGAAATAAAGAAGTGTGTAGGGGTGAGATGGCTTCTGTTCTCATTTTCCCTTCCTGCAAAAAACCCTATTACCTTCGTTAGCAGCAGCAGCTGTACAATGCATGCTTTCTTGTGATACTGGCACCAAAACTGGGTTTTCTTTACCAGGCACGTGGTATAAGAATTCTTTTTATCTGAAGATTTGAATAGAAATACTGGTTTTTATTTAATTTGGGGGTGGTTTAATCCTTTTAAATCCTTACCTGCATGTCAGTTTTGAATTGAAAACATGCATTATAGTGAAACAAGTAAATGCTTTGAAAATATCAGAACCAAATATTCTGATTTTCCAGATGTTTTCCCCCTCAAACTTACACACAAGAAAAGAAAAGAACATAACTGGAAGAAAGATTTAAGAAAAAAAAACAAAACAACCTCTATTGAATATAGACTTGCCCATTAAATTGGTATTTGATCATCTCAGGAAAAATTTGGAGACAAGCAGCTAAGGAAAAACCCAAAGGCTTTAATTCATTATAGAGTTAGTTGGAGACATCTGTATCAGAGACATCTGTACCTGGCACCACCCAGAACCATCCCCCCCCACCCCCTGCCCAGCCACTACTAGGAATTTCTGACAGTTTTCCATTCTACAGAGTCTCCTGGGACTCCACCACAGAAATGTGAGAGTAGACAGCATCAGATCTTCTGAGCCACTGGGGATACCTTGGAGGAATGTCACCTTCTGAATGTTTTAATCTGCTTCCTCAGTAAGAAAACCTAAATGGAAACAAAATCATGCCCTGGCACATAATTGTATGAACAAATCCATGATACAAGAATCACCAGATCCATGAACACTGCAGAAGAGTTCAGAGGATTCAGCAAGTAAGCCCTGAAGGGAGGCAGGCACTAGATGACTTGTGTGTGGGCACAGAAAGTCAATGGTAGCGCAGAAAAGTCAACAGGGTAGAGCATGAAATTATCTTACTCTGTGTCATCTTTGTCTATATTCTCCTCAGCCACCTTCACTTCTGAGCTGTGTTTTTCTTCAAGTTTCACCTGTGTTTTGATAAATTCAACAAATCATAGAAAAATTTAGGATGGCTCTGTTTCTTTCTGGACTCTAGTCTTTATTGAACACAGCAAGTTTTGGGGTTTTTTTTCTACTTCTTTTTTGTCTTGTCTGGGAGCAAGATATCCTAGAAATACAGTGAAAAAGTTTTTCTTCTAAATTTTTATGGCTAGGATTTACTGATGACACAAGTTTAAACAAAAGCTTCACTGAAAACCCCATTTAATTCTGCTGTGGGTTTTCTGTTCTATCTTTCTTTAGAAAATTTATTTGAATGATATGTTACATTCTTTGGATCTACCTTCTCTGAATGCACATTGACTTTCTCTCCCAACCCCAGCCCCACTCCTTTTTTTATA
Organism: Galbula dea; assembly: GCA_013399015.1. Taxonomy (NCBI): domain Eukaryota; kingdom Metazoa; phylum Chordata; class Aves; order Piciformes; family Galbulidae; genus Galbula; species Galbula dea. Next base: position 518,771 of record VWZX01004381.1, on the reverse strand, counting down.
AACCACAGAGAAAGTTTTCTATCATTGTCTTTCCAGTGCAAAACACTTTTTCATGGCATATTTATTCAATTTATATGCTGTAATCATACAGAGGTAGAATGAACTATAATATAATGCAGTGAGGACTAGGTAATTGTTTTCTTGTGGAGGGCTGAGAGATTTTTCAGCGTGAAACCCCAGAACAGTACAAGGTAAAAGCTAAATTTAATAAAACCAGTTCAAAAGTGTTGTCTGAGAACATAAGGCATAGCAGTCAAAAAGGGCAGAGGCACAGTCCCCAGGCCTGGTCCAAAGCCACAAGGAATTAATGAAAAGACTTCCGTGGGCATTGGATCAGGCTGCAACCTAGTGAATAGCTCTGAGGTATCTTTAATGCTGCCAGCACAGCTGCAAGAAGAACATACAAAAAAAGGAAATGATGGAGAGTATTTTCAGCCTGGCATCTGTGTCTTTTGACTGTCATCTCAAAAAGGAGATAGGAGGAGCCTTGCAAAATACAACAATAATTTGCCTCTTCCTGCCCCATAGAAGGCCATCTCAAGGCTTTAGAAGTCAAATTTTGTTCATTTCTTTATTCTATTTTATTTTATTTTATTTTCCAGCCAAATGAATGGAAGTAGCACTAATAACAGAACTCAAGACCTCTTTTTTAACTCAATCTTACCCTAAGAAGCAAGGGGAAATTTAAGGTAAGACTTTAATTGAGAGTAAAAGAGAAGGGAGAATTTTCATTTCACTGTGTTGCATCATGAATAAACACCTAATGATAAAGAATCACAGAACAAGGAAAGAAGGTAACTCTTTCTGGGTCTTTCAGACTAGATCTACAAAGGGACTGTCATAGTTTAATCCCAGCTGGCAGGCAAGCACCACAGAGCCGGTCACTCACTCTCCCCACAGCAAGATGCAGGGAAAAGAATTGGAAAGGTACGAGTGAGAAAATTTGTGGGTTGAGATAAAAACATCTGAATAATTGGAAAAAAAATTCTAATGAAAAGCAAAATAGAGAAATAAACTCCAAGAAATACAAGTGATGTGAATAAAAAGAATTGCTCACTGCCAAAACACCATTGCTCAGCAATCCCTGAGGAGCAACCCCCACGCTAACCTTATCCTTGGTTTTATTGCTGAGCTTGACATGATATAGTATGGGATATCCCTTTGGTCAGGTGGGGTCAGCTGGGGTCAGTTGTGTCTCCTCTCAGCTTTTTGTGCATCCCCAGGCTACTCACTGGTGGATTAGTGTGAGGAGCAGAAAAGCCTTTGACTCTATATACACTGCTCAGCAATAGCTAAAAACATCTCTGTGTTACCAACATTGTTTCCAGCACAAATCCAAAACATAGCCTCATACTAGATACTATAAAGCAAATTAACTGTATCCCACTCAAAACTAGCAAAAGGATTAAACACATGGAATAATATTCAGACCAGGTACTCCAAGTCCTTATGCTGTAATGTATGAAAATGCACTATACTGCCTGGGAAGGGTGACACATTGTGCTCAGTGTAGGAATCTGGGCTGCTTGAAAAGCTAGTGGTTAGGTGCCTCTGAAGTGTGATACAAGTAATTCTTATAAACTGAAAAGTCAACACCTAGACAACACAACAACCCATACAGGATTAGGTCTGTTTTCCTGTGCTGCATCTAAGCAAGCTGTGGTGTAGAGCTCTCTCCAGAGGATGATGGTCACCTACATGAGCAAGAACCACTCAAGCAGCTAACAGAGCTGCTATCTGTCTTTTGCAATATATTCCAATGCTTATAATACTTAGAAGGTGTTAATGGGTTTTGTGCTCCACCTGAAGGCATTTAGTTGAGCTTGAATAGATACTTTGCACTTTCCTACATCACTGTCCCTGGACTAACGAAGTCAAACAACCTGCTGATCACTACATGCTGTGTAGATTCAAACTCTAGCAGAGCTCATGCAAAAAGCAATGCTGATGTGTCATCTGCAGTTTGAGTTCTTGGCTAGGGGAAGAAAGAACTAATTTTCTGTCCCTGTAACCATTTCTATTTTTTATGTGTATGAACTACATAATTCCAGGAGCTATGAATGTAAAGAATGAATGGAGACATTACTGATGTAGATTTAAAACCCTCCTTTCAAAAACTCACAGTTCTGTGACTCTGAACCTTATACCAACAGTGTGAGATTCTACTTTAATCTGACTTTCTCTTCTTCCAAGCAATTTACACCTAAAGTTCAACTTCAGTCAGTAAGAGTTTGTCAGAGACTATCCTTTGTCACCTATTATCTATGAGGCTTTGCCAGTGAATAGCAAAGAAGTACAGAAAAAACAACTGAGTGTGGCTTCTGGAAACTGACCCCAACTCAGTGAGAGATTTCAAACAGAATATTAATTCTAGTTCTTCTACTTCTTACAGCACTGTTTTTAAGCACTTAAGCATTTAAGTATACACCAGATGAGTCATTCCTTATTATGATCTGGATGCAGACAGATTTCAGGGTTGAATTGCTAAATACTCATGCATTCCCCCTCACTCTATCCCACATAAAGACATACTAAGGCATTGAATTTCTCTGCCAGAGAGCAGCTAGGAGAGCTGGCTGTTCCCAGAGGATGAGAAGTTAGGGAAGGGTCACCCTTAGTGTCCTGACAAAGTCTTTGCAAACACTCTTCTCTCTTTATTTTTTTTTTCCCCTACATAAATTTCTTATCTCTGTAAGGAATTTGAATTTGGGAGATTGGCTGTGCTGAAAATGACTGTTCAGTAATATGCTCTTTTGCATACTTTTTGCACAAAAAAAATTAAATCTAAACATTTGAGATACTTGTGGAACAGAATCAGCCATTTAAATTAAAGCAAGTGGAAGAGCTCAGCCAGTAGTTACTCACAGGCAGGGCTCTAAGCAATTTGTTCTCCATAGGGTCACATTTGTTTCTTATTCATATTTTTAATTAGGCTCTAATTCTGTCTCCCTTATTCATAGGTGTAGTCTCATTACAAGAAGAGACTAGAAGACCATAGGTGGCTTAGTCTAGCCAAACAAAGGCTAAGAAGAGATATGGTGCTGTCTATAAATACATCATAGGGGTAAACACAGGAAAAGGACAAGTACTATTTGAGTTTAAGGTCAATGTCAGCGCAAGAGCAAATGGGAATTAACTGGTTATGAATAAATTTAGGCTAGGTATTAGAAGAAGGTTTCTAGTCATAAGATCAAGGAAGCTGTGGAACAGAATGGGTAAGAGGAGAGTGAGGGAAGAGGGAAATAAACTATTTTAAAGAAAATGTTTAAGCTATGGAGAAGTTTATGATGGGAGTGCTGCAAGGGCACACTCTTCATCCACTAAGATCTTTACAATCTTACATTATTCTGTCCTAATTAGTCCTTGCAAAACATTAAGGAACACAATAATAATCTGGATTATTGAGAGATGAAGACTACATCTCACAAGTGTTCTGAACAATATGCAAGTGAAATCAGTACATCTTGGAAAACTTTGGTGAAAAAATAATACTATGTTAGGAAGTAAAAAGGGTTTAACTTTCAAGAGGAGGAGAAAACAGAGACAATAATAAAAAACCACAAAAATGGACATTTATGAAGGGACAGGAATTTACATAGTCTATAGGCAAAGCAGTTCACTCTCCTGAAGTGCACTTCACAAACTACACAGCTACAGCCACCACAGTGTTGCAACAAAGAGGATTTGATGTGCTTTCTTTTTTTTTTTTCCTTTAACTTTGAATGCATGCTACTTCAGACACCTTTCTATCCAAATGAACAGTTTGAAGCTCAACCACATACACCTTTGTCTGCACCTGCATCCCTGTTTGTGTACCTACTTTTAAATTTTGCTATGTAGTCTGGAGTTAAAAAAGTATCATGTGGTCCATTTAGTCATTCATGTTGGTTCATCTACCAGACTTATATGCAACAGCATGGCAGAGGTCTCTTTAAAACATATATTAAACATCTACCAAATCAAAATGCAAAGGTTTCCAAGTATCACAGATATAGTGAGGTTGGATATTTAATTCACTGGGGTTTTTTGTGCCCTTACTGATTAATAAAACCTACAGTCAGCCTCACAGAGATAGTCAACATGGTCACTGTCACATCTTCACTGGCTGCTGTGTTTACAACTCTTTGATGGATTATGTGGCTCCTCTTCCTGTTCTGCACTTCCACAGTTTCCTGCAGTTTCAGATCATTGTTCATGTGTGGATGCCCTGTTCATCAGCACAACAAAAATGCAGTTAGTAATAGTTAGGGAGAATATGGCCACAGAGAATGCAAAGGAAGGAGCAGCCATTTGCCCAGGCTCATCTATTCACTGCACGTGAGTGAATAACTCAGTTTGAGAACAGGTCTGGCTTTCAGGAGCACATGGAGCATTAATATAGATCAATAATCTCACCTCAATTAAAAAAAAAACCAACCAAACAAAAAGAAAATAAAAGAAAAAAGCCTATACACTACCAAAGATCTGCTGGCTGCAACAAATATCATAAATTGAACATTTGTTTTATATATGATTGGAGATGCTATGCAAAATACTTAAATCTTTTTTGTAATCAGACTGTAGGAAGATTACTTCAGCAAAGTATTTCTGCTATTTAGGAAATGAGTAAAAATATATATTTTTTTCTCAATGTGAATCATTTATTCACCAAAGCATATGAAAATGGCCTGAAATCTGACATCACTTAAGGAACTGGCACATTGAAGCCTAGTGTTTTTATTTTTATTTGCAAATTACACAGTGTAAATTATGCATTCATACAAATGCTGCACTTCAAATGACAAATAGCATGACAAATGACAATGTGGAAAGTAACACTGTAAGCAAAAAAAAGCTTTTCTTAATATGTTCTGTACACTTAAGAAAAATATTTTAAAGAAATTACTAGTTCCTGTAATAACATAAAAAAAAACTTAAAAAGATATATAAAAGGAACAGAGATGAAAGCCACAATAAGAATTTTAAATTACTATCTGTAGAGACTGCATGCATATATGAGGGGGTGGAGGTTCAAGCTCCTCATTGGAATTCCTCTTGGGTTTATCAGATCTCAGCCTTACAAGCTCCTTCAATGAATATATTCACATCATACTTGTTCAACAGTGAGTGTGATAACTACTGGATAAACTACAAAGGGAAATGGTAGATGCTTCTACAGTAAAAATCAACATTGAATGCTTTGCCAGAATGTATTCACATCTCCTTTAGGATGAATAAAGATGTAAATACATGACATTTAATTGTCCAATGTAAACATGAGACCATACTAAAAAATCTACAGCTTGAAAATATACCATGGTTTTAAAAACTTGCAAACTCCAGGAAAAACTGTTATGGAAGTGACAGAAAAGAGACAGAGCAAAGAAAGTTATTCACTACTTTATAAGCAGCTGCAGTCACAAATTTACATTCCTATAGCTGGTTTGTACATATGGTTTTATAAAAGGGTTTGATGGGTCTAAGTAATTTGATAAAAGAAGAACAGTTGCAGATAGTAATTTATCTATTAAAACTAAGTTTTGTTAATTTTATAGATAAGTACTTGTTACTGTTTATCATCTTTCCTCTGGGTATATTCAAATTATCTATCTGTAGGTGAATGAGTTGTAAATACAGTAAATATAGTTTCTGGTGCAATTACAGCAGGAAGTGCTTGCAGAAGTGACTGTTACCTGCAACAAAAAAAGGGGGAAAAGGAATCTTAAAATGACACTGCTGATCTGTAGCCATCTCCAAAATGCAAAATGACAGCTGTTTAATATCACATAAAATTGATGTAATAAGATATTCATAGAAGAAATAAAAAAGAAAACCTCTTTAAAAAAAACAAACCAGCAGACAAATTCTTATAAAGCAAAAGCTAAAACTTTGATCTGCAGCCTCAGACCAAAGCTGGTCTATGACTCAAGGTAAAATCATAATGTGGGTTTTTCTTTCTGGCATTTGATCTGACGTTGGTTAAACTATTTTTACTGTTTGAAAAAGTAAANAATTTAGTCACAATTTCTGCTTTCAAAAATCTATACATTCTTGTCATGCTCTTTAATGAGCAGCATGTCGCACCTTATCAAAAAGATAGTGCTAGAATTTGCTAGAAAACTTTTCTATGTCATGAAGAGTGACAGTTGTTTTCAGCCTCAGTTCAAGACAATAGAAGATTTGAACATGGATCACCTAGGAAGTTGCTTGTATCATCAGATTATTTAGAAAGTAGCTTCTCTTCCAAATGTTTATTGCCATGTTCTTGTGGCATACTTGTGAGAAGACCTGGCTAAACTTCTGTGAAAAAAATTAGTTTCAATAAGAGGTCATTTTACAACAAGATCTCTTTCTATAAGACTTCTGAGCAGCTTTAATGTTAATTCCCAGAAGGAATAGTCTTCCTAAGATCCTATTTCAGATGAACACATGGAGCCTGCTGAACCATCAGCATTGAGGGTTAGAGCTCCATTGTGTTTTGGCTTTTTTTTCCGTTCAAACCACAGCAAGTCATCTTTCAAGATCTGCTGTATCTTCCTACAGGTATAGAATCAGAGAATGTCCTGAGTTGGAAGGGATCCAGGAGGATTATCAACCCCAACTCCTGTCTGTGCACAGGACAACCCCTTCCTCCTCCCCCCAAAAAAAAGAAAAATATGTGTCTGTGAGCATTGTCCAGATGCTTCTTGAATACTGTCAGGCTTGGTGTTGTGACAGCTTCCATGGGGAGACTGTTCCAGTGCTTGACCACTCTCTGGTTGAAGAACCTTTTCATAACATCATACACATTATTAATCTTACCAACACCTACACTTACTTCTACATATAATAACATATTTACAGATTTTTTCAGAATGAAGACTGAGAGTATTGCTTGAGATTGCAAGCACTGTGATCAATTTTAACATTAATAAATGCACTCCCATCCCAAAAGAACCTTTTAAATGGTGATCCGTTCTTTAGAGAGAAAGCTCTGTATAGTGCAGGTAATAATCTCCTCTCAAAATATTTTTTTTTTCTTTTTAGAAAAAAAGGATATAGGTTTGCTTTTGTTTTTAAATTTTCCAGAACTTGTTTTCAAATTGAATGTGGAGTTCTTTGGACTGTGGCTTTGGTAAAACAGCCAAACATGAAAATGCTTGTTTGAACTTTTTAAACTTTCACCTCCTCCTGCTGTGGTGGCCTCATTCATACTCCTTGCAAAATAGCAAAAAAAAATTCCAAAACCCACAAACAAACAACAAAACCCCCACAAAACCCAAAGAAATTAAATTGCTGCAGTTTGAAGAGCTTGAGGTGATAATAAAAGTCAAAAGATCATATTGAAGTACACTACTGAGCTTTCTCATGAAACCTGTATAATGCCTATTTACTCTGCTTTACACTTCTGTCAAATGCATTAATCTCATATTTCCTGAGTGCTACATTTGATCAAAATCCATTTCATTTTAAAGGAGAGTTAAAAATGTTTAAAATCACACTGTTGTAAAGAACTGCACTCAGTAAGGCAACAAATTCTTTATTTTCCCTTTTCACTTCCTTCCACTCTTCCACTGCAGCCTAAAGCCTATCATATTTATTCTTCCAGAATAAAAGATGACTAGCCTATTCACTTGTGTTTCTTTTGTATATTTATTGTAGCCTATTCAAAATCACTTGAATTAAGATGCAAACAATATTTGAAACTTGAGTGTAGATGTCCTGAGAGTTTGAACTCTGTTTAAACTTCAGATAGTTTCTTAAAGATTTAGCTCTTAAAACAACCAAACAAACAAAACTCAAAAGACAACAGAATCTTTGGTATAAGTTTGTCAGTGCAGAAGACAAAAATATGTTAACTTGGTTTAGTCCCAAACCTTGGACAAAATTACAGACTCTGACAAGTTTTTCCAGCTTTTGGCCCAGAACAGTAGTTTTGAACATAGATATTTCATTTGTTTTGTAGAAAGACACCACAGAAAAAATGAAAGGCTACATAAAAAGTCACTGATTGAGCCAGGACTCAAAAAGTACATGTCTTCCACTTTGAAAGCCACTGAATGACCTAATAGGTAGCAACACAATTGTCATAGCTTAATGTTTGACCTTGGATAATGTTCTAATTAAATCCAGACTAATACCTTAAAGTTTGGACTTACAAAGCCTCAGCTTTCAAGACCATCCTTAAATAAGACTGTATGTGAACTGATTGAAATCTTGTTTATCTGAAGATTTGATGTAAATTATACTTCTTAACTTATGGAAATTCAATACAGAACTAGCAATTTCAACCTGCTTTATTGCATCTGTTTTTCCTTCCCTCCAATGTGTCTTGACCCAGATCTTTTCTTGATCCTCAAGATCTCTGAAGAATTCAAATAATGTGCTTTTGTCTTCAGAACTAAAATGTAAAAACAGTCTTAATACTTAACTAACAGACTGATATTGATGAATATAATGTTTTACTCCTGCTAAACTGATTACTGATTTAAATAAATACTTTGTCACAGCAACTTTCCATCATGGTCTTGTTACACAATATTACATTATGGAAAGCTCAACATTGCATTTAATGTCCTGATTTGTAAATGTTTCCTTTACTTAACTTCTCTCTTTAACATGACCATGTCTCATTGAAATGGATAGTTTCATTAAGTTCCTTAAATTATTGGTATTTATCACTCCTACAAATGCATCCCTAGAAGTCTCTTTCAGCTAGAAACCCCATTACAGTAGGATTAGTACAAATACATAATCTAAGACAGTCTCCATCCTTCAGGTTCTCATTCAAACATTCATGACTAGAAAAAGTTTTGTAAACCTTCTGATAAAGTTAATCAATTTACACGTAACACCTTTGATGTATATGACTGCTTAGCTGTCATTGAAATCAGTGGTAATCAAACACCATAAAACCTTTGACAAGCAGGACAGAAGAATTAAATGACTTTTTGCAGATTATCAGCATCCTTTTCCAGTACTAAGAATGACTTTCACATATGCCAAGCTTTAATCTAACACCTTTACTACAAGATTATCTTATCTTTCAAACTTTGCACCAAAAAAAAGAAATATAATAAACTCTGTTAGAAGAAATTCTAGAAACCAGCCTATATATATTGTAGTCTGGGAGAGAACTTCTAGTGACAATACCAAAATAAGAGTACCCATGTTTATTCTGCATAATTTCTGGATTTTGTTTATTTGTTTGGTTTTATTAATCACAGAATGGTAGGGATTAAAAGGGATCTCTGGGGATAATCTAGTCCAACTCGCCTGCCAAAGCAGGTTCACTACAGCAGGTTGCACAGGATTGAGTCCAGGTGGGTTTTGAATCTCTCCAGAGGAGACTGCACAACCTTTCTGGGCAGCCTGGTCCAGTGGTCTGTTACTCTCAAAAGAGTAAGTATTTCATTATGTCTAGGTGGAACTTCCTCTGTTTCATTTTGTGTTCATTGCCACTTGTCCTGTTACTGAGCACCACTGAGAAGAGTCTGGCCCCATCCTCTCGACACCTGCCCTTCAGATGAAGATCCCCTCTCAGTCTGCTCTTCTCCAGGCTAACCAACTCCCATTCTCTCAGCCTTTCCTCAGAGATACTCCAGTCCCCTCAGCATCTTTGTAGCCTCTGTTGGACTCTCTTCAGCAGTTCCTTGTCTCTCTTGAACTGGGGAGCCCAGAACTGGACAGAATACTCCAGATGTGGCCTCACTAGGGCACAACAGATGGAAAGGAGAACCTCTAATAAGTGAAGACCTTATTCTTCTCTATATTAATAACTAGAAGGATAATAGACTGCCTGCCTTAGAAATTACAGTTGTGAATGTGTAACACAGATTCTTATTTGCCCTGTACAAGATAATCCTTGCAGCAAGTCTCATTGGAAGAGAAAGAATTTTGTGCAATATAGTGTGAAAATTAAATTTACTTCATATATTCCAGATGAATGTTACATCAGTGCCTCTGGGGCAAAGTGGATTTCCATAAGGTAGAGGGGCAAAAGAAAAATATTTAGAGAAGATAATATCACAAATGATATCTCAAATTATCCATGGTCAATCATGGGATTTTCCAACCTGCCTGCAACATGAAGTCATTAAAATGAGATGCAGGAGATTAAACTCAGCAATTTTTCTCAAGAAACTAAAATATAAAATATTTTTTGGAAAGAAATGCCTAGAAACAGATGTTGTAGAGAGCTGTTTTCTTCCAGAGAGATGAGAATTTGCAGTGCTAAATCCCTACAAAAACTATAAGCCCTCTGCAAACCACAAGGTTCCTTCCAGATGTAGGTACAATGGAGAAAGTTTGGGATAGTGGTAATTGTCCTTACACAGTGGTTCTCTCTTGTTGAACTCAGTCCAGTCACAAGTAGCTCCTTAATCTTGATGACTGAATAATTGATAAAATAATCTTGTATATTTTTTTAAATCATGAATAATCTCCTAAATTTGTTACCATAGTGACAGTCAATTAAAAACCAAAACCAACAAAAGACACAAACAAAAACCCATAACCCAAGCATCCAAGAAGCAAAAACCAAAAATGTCTAATTGCTGAAAGATTGTTTCTTTCCCTTTCTCAAATTTCCTGTCATTTTCCTTTTCTTTCATTAATTTCTGTGCTTGCTGGGGGCAGAATATATTTTAATTTTTATCTTAAATATATTCCTGCTGTCACTTTATGGGTTACATTCTATTGTTTCCTGAGCATCAGTCATTTACAGATCACTGTGTGAAATAAAGTGCAGGAGAAAATGATTGTCATTAACACAGCAGCAAGGTTGGCTGTTCTAGCTCTGAAACAGACATTCCAAGGTCAAACAGGAATCCTATTGCTGTTTTGAGGGAACTCTACATAAAGCTCACAGTTTGTTTCAAATTAATTTTGCCCATATGTCTTATACTTCATTTGCCTTTGAATTTCTTTTCCTACAACATTATTAGCTTAGAAAAAGGTAGCAGTAATAACAATGTTCCCAAGTTTATCAAAATAAGGAGGAAGTTTGTCACCATTTCTGTGCAAAGTATCAAAAATGTCAATGTACTTAAACTGTAAATTCTTCAGGTTAGTCTTTTTATGATGTACAACAGCCAAAAATCCTCTAAGGATAATGTAATAGGGTGTTATGTATAAAATAATGTAACACAGTGTCTGGAAAACACACAGATAGGGTTAGGATTCTATGTATAACAAAGATGGGACCCACAGCCACCCTGGACACCAAGTTTCAGGTCAGTTCTCTAAATACATTAAAAATATATTGCAGTAATCTTCTTACTGGGTATCCTTTACATAACCATTAAGTGCTATGAATCTCCCTGTGTTCACAACAGCCTTTTGTCTGGCTTTATCCTTATAAATAACTGTGTGTGCTCGCCACAATGCAAATCAACCTGCTTCTGTATTTTAAAACTTGTTCTATTTCAAAGCTTCCCCTCACTTCAGTCATCTAGTTTCTGTTAAAGGTTAGGGTTGGACTGGCCACTAAACAAGTGGCAGATGGTCTCTATTAACCCCTCTCCCTTCCCAAGGGGAAGAGAAAGGGAATAAAGGAGAGAGACTTAGGGATTAGAAAAGAAAACAAACAAAATGTTTTAATGAAAATAATAACACTAAAATGAAATATATACAAAAGTATGCAAAACCAACACCTAATCCAACTCCTCTGATAACAGTTATGTCACCATCAACACTGATGTTATAGGCAGGCACTGGGGAACTTCCAGCCTGGACTCAGAGTCATATAGGAACCAGATTCAGGAGCTGGATTCTGGAAATGGATCCAGGATCTCATGGGTACATATTGAAGGCAGAATGGATAGAGTCTTCCTTGGACACTAGCCATATCTTAGGTTTATGATATGATATGGAACACCAAGTTGGTCAGTTTAGGGTCACCTGTCCTGGCTGCCCCTCCTTGCAGGTGTGCCCTCTTATTTTCTGCACCCCCAGCATGGTACATCAGATTTAGCGGTGACCTTAGTCTGCATACCAATCCTTGGTACTAACTCTAAACATCAAGCATTACCACTACTAGAAGCAGACACTGTCTGTGAAAACATGCTGTTAACTTCAGAAAGTGAAGTTAATTAGAAGAGACTGAGCTGAAAAGTAAAATCACTAAGCAGAATTAGTTCTGTTCTAACTCAAACCAATACAGATTCTTTTGAAAAACTTCAGCTCATTCCATGTTGATCAGATTTTCCTCAGTTTAATAAATGAACATTTGATTATGTTGTGACATGGGACAATTTTGTCTTTGTTGATATTCTTTGTGGCATACTTAAACATTATTTAGATGAAGTCACTTTCCAAGGAAATTACTCTCTGCAAAAGCCTGAAAGTGGCAAACATAAAATAAAATTAAAAAGAAAAAAGAAAAAAGAAAGAAATTGGAAGCTGTGCAGTGCTTCACACATGTGAATAGCTGGAAGCAGTTGGTTATGGAATTTTAATGGTTAGATTATAACTTCTATTTTTATAAAGAGGCATGGTTATTACAGCTTGAAGTATGTTGTAATTTTGAAAAGTAATTGAACATGGATTCTCTTAAACCAATAATACATCTCAGACTGATTTCCTACATTTAATATACACTATGACACAGAGAATGGAAATTTGAGTCTTCAGCATGAGCTTTCATAACTGAGGAAGAAAATTGCAGTTAAATTATGTTTATTCAAAAGACCTTTTTTACTTCTGTAAAATTTAAATGTAGATTTAAATCTTCCTTCCTTGCTATGATTAAGAATCAAAAGAAAAACTAAAAAGGGGGAAGGGGAGAGGAATCAGCTACCCAGAAGGAGGTACTGCAAGATTGCAAGATATAGATTCTGGTTTTGGTTCAGCCTCTCAGTAGGTGTGGAACCCTGGACAAATTGTATTTCTTCATGGTTTTGTCTTTTTTTTTTTTTTTAATGGCATAACCACATCAGTCCAAGGTAATCCTTTCCCCTGTGTTCCAGTTGATCCAGCCAATCAGACTATGTTTAAGACAAAGTAATTTCCCAAGGTCCCTGTACAAGAGATGCAAGGAACCTCAGCATCAACCACTTCAATCTGCCAGTGTTGCCTACTGCACTATGTTAATTCTTTATGTAAATATAGATCTGTGTGTTTATGTCTGCACTGAGTTTGCAGCTGTACTGTGGAGGTACTCAGATCAGCTTCATATAAGCAGTTTGTATGACTAGCTATTTTGGGAAAATAGTACTTCAAAGTAGCTTTTGGGCTGATTACAGGTTCTTTCTTTCATAGGCAAATGATTTCTCTCTTCCTTAAATTGCTACAACTTTCTTTAATTATATATAAATGCTTAAAAATCTCTGAATTCAATGGTAGCTAATACTTTAATGCATTTGACAGAGGATTAATACATTACAAAGAATTTTTTACCCCTTCCTTCCTATTGTTTCAGAACCTCAGTACTCAAATAGTAAGAAATTCCCATTTCTATTCTGAGCTAAGGCTCTGGTCTACTACCTGTGCCAGCCTTTATCACAGCATAGTTTTAGTTCCTTGTGAGATCTTCCTGTCCATTCCCAACGTGCACACAAGCAGACCTTGTACTTTGTTTGGCTGAAAATCTCTTCTGGATACATATATGAAACCTGAAGTTTTTAACTTCCTTAATTATCCAGAAGGTTTCTCTTTATTTGTTCCATTTTGAGATAACCTTTTCTGAACTGTATCCACTATTTCTGACAAGGTTTTACTGGGGTTGCTTAATAAGTATAATGATTTTCCATCTCCACTTGCAGTGCTTTTTCTGAGCCATCCTTAGATCCCATTAGCCTTTTTCATGGTTGTGTTACACTGGTGACTCATAGTCATCCTGCCATTAACAAGTACATCCAGATCCTTGTCATCTTATCTGTATGTTAAGCTGCCAGCTACTACCAGTTCTTATTAGTCCCTAATAGAACAACCTTATATTTCTAACTATTTAGATTTTTCTCTTCAATTCAGACATTGCAGTCTGTGAGGTCATCTTTTCCCTTCTCAGTCTTCTTTTGTATTGACAGTACCTCCTAACTTTGTGATGGTACCTTTTGTACTGTCATCATTAATGAAAGTTTTAAACAGAAATGGCTTTACAAAGCAGTTTAGATTTGTTGTTGTTGTTTTGGTTTTGTTGTTTATTAAGAAAATAAAAGCTTTTCACATGGTATCATTTATTGATTTTGTCCTTCATTAGGGGACAAAACTCTGAGGAAATATTTTCTTTGTCCTTACCTTCAGATAAGTGGGTGCAAGAAAAGAAAAGAAAAAAAAAAAAAAAGCAGGTTTTACTTTGATTCCTGTGTCTGAATTTTAAAAGCTAGTAAAGGAGGAAATATGGATTAAATGAGCAAGTCACCAGATGTGAGAAGATATGTAAGAATTACAGTGTAACAGACAAGCCACTGAAGTACCAAAACCTTATCTTTCTCACTTTTTACTTCCAGCTTTCAACCTGCATCTTCCAAATCGTGTGCATTTGAGAATATTGTCAGTAACTATTGCTCTTGCTTCATCCAGCCCTTTAAATGAAAGACTGATGCCAGTGGTTTTGGAGGGCTGCTTTGCAGGGCTGCTTCTGCCTCCTATTTTACCATCTCATGAGATTTACACTCTGAGATAACAAGTTTGCTGGGGCTTGGTTAGTTCAGCCCATGAAATACTCCAACAGGAGTTTTCTAATGCCTGAGGTTTTCTAATTCCAGGATTCAAGTTCAAACCACAGTCTATTTATAGGGATTTTCTGCTGGTTGTCCTGTGCTCTCACACCTCAGTAATAAAGCACATATCTTTGTTGAGGAGAACCTGGCTCAAACTATAACCCCAGTATTCCTCTTCATGAATGTTTATATTGACATCCTCTTCCTGGTTTCTCTGGTTGCCATAGCAATCAATGGAGAAAGGGAGAGTGGTTTTGATCAGAGCTCTGCAGGAAGAAATGTATTGAATGGAACCAGGTAAATGTAGCTAGCATGAAGTAACACTAACATCTCATTTACAGTAAGGAAGATCAACAACTTCTGCCCAAACCCCCTCTTGAAGGGGTGAGTTAGGAGTAGACTTGAAAAAGGGACAATTTTTGCATATACATGGAACTTAAATCACATGGATTTAAGAAAACATGACTATATCTCCAATTGCCTTCTCAGAGAAATATGTTAGATGGGATTAGATACACAAGGTGCAGGGAAATTTGTTCTTCCTGGGTACTAAACTCTCAAAGTAGGCACCCCCTTGACTCTGAGCATATGAATGCAGATAGGCATGATAAGTATGTGTTCAATGGCTGATACTGAATCAATTCTTAATGTTAGGAATTTCAACTCTGTAGAATTAAAGAGCATGACTGTTTTCATCCACATTAAGGCAGATACTCAGCATTGAAAACATGAGAATTCAAGCTGTCCAGTGCATCCAAAGCTCCTACCAAGATTAATAACTGCTGCAAGTTCTAAAAGCTCTGAAAACTGGACTCTGTAATCTGTTCCCAAACTGTCAATGCCAGAAAAATTCAAAAATTTATTTTACCTCCATGTTCCCATCTATAAGAAGAGAAAAGAAATCCTCAAGTCTGTAAAAAGTGTTTTTGAAAATGACTAAGGAACAGTTCAGCACACAAGTAAGCAAAATATACTTATTTATTTGACAATAACTTTGTTTAATCAAAACTTTGGATCTGTCACTGTAAATATAGTTAGTGGGAGAATCCAGTGCAGCATTCAGTCTGAATCCTGAAGAGTCAGAGTCAAATAGCTAAGAGAGCAGTGAGAGAATAATATAGAGGACAACGTGGGATAAAGAAATATCCAAAATGAGATGAGCTTTTGAACTGAGGGCTGTAGTGAGAGCACAAGACATTAATTATGATGATTACTTATATTTCATGATTCTATAGCACTATTCATTTGCAACAAGCTTTCCAAACTATATATAGATACTGTAGAGAGGCTCCATAGCAAGAACCTTTTATATAGCATCTCTTCCTGGAGGATGGTATTCAGCTGATACAGGATGCTTACCTCAGAAGTTGGGCAAAACACTTTTATCTAAAGACTGCAGTCAATCCCAGCTTACAGAAAAAACAGTATTTAGTTATTCAGAATGCATATGAAAGGCAGTCCTTCAGGAGTTTAAAACCAAATTACAATCCTGTTTCCTTGGTGCAGTTACTGAGTTTCTGGCAACTTGAGAGAGGTTTTTCTGCCTACAAGTTCAAGCTGCAGTCTTTACAGTGTACAAAAACTGGAACATGTTGCAGTGAAATTTTTGGGGATATAAAAGGTTTCTGGTTTTTATTTATTTATCTAAGGATAAAAACCTCAAGGAAGATAGATGTCTGAGAGGAAATCAGTCTGTTGTTATGCAGAGCTCTTTTTACACTTCTCACACTATGAAGACACTCTTCAAATAAGATTAAATTACTTTTAGCAAGAAAGGGTGAAAAGCTAGTCTATAATTGAAGTCAGTGTTAGAATTCTGGTTATGTGCAATGGAATCAGGACTTACCTATAATACTGTTTTGTAGTGGTTTTATCCTTTTTAGAGAGCAGCAAAGGGATTTTTTTTTGCTCCTCTTTTTCACATTTAGGTTGAATTTACTCAGATGTGATATATTGCCAGTTGCAGTAATTGAGAGGAAGAGCTTTGTTGGACATTTTTCCATAAATATAATGCATGGCTCATTTGTGCCAAGTGTAAAGGATCTTTGCCAATGTTACCAGGAATTTCTAAGACCTTAACTTATGTCATAGCAAGACTGTATCAAATTCTATAGCTACACATAACAACAATGACAATTCCAAAACACCTTCACCCTCACCCTAAGCAATATACAAGCTAAATGGACAAAACAAACTTGCAACATATAATCTGATTTCTGCATTTGCAGCTGAGATTAGGACCTGGGGCAACTCCAGTTAGAGTAGAAGAGAAAGGCTTTAACCACTAAGCTCCTGCTGGTTTGGAAAAAAACCAAACAGCATTAAAGTCTTTTCCACAGGACAGTGTAGTTCCAACAGAGACAACAAAGACTGGCAGATGTCCAGGGTCTGAAATCCCTGCTCTCCCAGCCCTCTGAAGATAATGAAAAATGCAAAGGTTTCAAAAGGTAAAACAGTAGCTTCAAGTGTAGGGAGCAGTTATAAAAGAGTGAATGCCTCTCTGCCCTTTCAAAGGGACAGATACACCCTGGCTTTCTGACTGGTTTCTGAACAGGGTTATAATGAATCCTGTCTTGTTTGGGCCATATCTGCCAGTTGCACAGATGTTCCCCTCATTAGCAGAGGTGATGGGCTAGATGGGAGCGAGCCATTGATGACTGATTGGACAACTCTCAATTAAAAGATAAACAGGAAATAGCAGAACACTGGGCAACTATTTCTCTACATTTCTCCAACAATAAATGGTTCTCTGTGTATCTATGACAACACTAAAAGGATAGAGATGATTTCAGTGTTCACAGCATGTGTCTAAATACAAAGCTACAAGCAGAAAAAATCAACGGAAGTAGGAAAATTAATTAGCTGCAACAAATAAAAGGAGGCTAGAAATATTTACAGACAGAGGTAGAAACCTAAGGAAAATAATTTGCAAGAATTCAGAGAAGGAGATAAAGAAGCTGCATCAAGTGTAAACTTATGGAATAGTAAAGAATCATGATTCCCTTTAAAAAAGACTGAATGAAATGAAAGAGCTTTGCAACTGTAAAAGAAATGTTCCACTGTGGGCTGGAGCATCTTTCTACCTTTCCTGTGCACAGAAAACACATGGAACTTTGTAACTGCTACATACTATTTAATGGTCATGTAATTTAGATTGTTGGTGGTCCTCAACATTTCCTAGGGAAATCATTTATTTTTATCAAGAAATGACTGAAGTTAGAAGTTGCTTTCTCCTTACTTACTAGTACCTGTTCACTTATTGCCACTTTCCTCTGATAACCACCTTTATCTTTATGCATGGCAAAATAAATCCATAAACCAGTATTTTTCATCAGTATTTTCTCAATAAGCTGCATTACTTTCATGAAGGCCATCAAGGTCCACTGCAATATTTTATACCCTGTGATAAATTATGAGGGTGCAATCTGCAGTTACAAGTCAAAGCTATCATTTGAATCAATGTCTGTGTCGAAGTGCTGTCACCCCCTACTAACAGCTCTGTTGCCTACTGGTCACAGCTCCTGTTTCTATTTATTATTTTGGCAGCTCAGAACAGGTGATTATTTTTCCCCTGAAAGCTGTGGGACACTGCACTGAAACAATTCTCTAATATTGACTTATAAAGAGTACCTATTAGCTTTTGTTTTCTGTCACTGTTTTGTCTCAACAGCTGCAAAATTACATCTAATAACATTGGGTTTGATTCTTTGAAAAACAGGGGTTTGGAGATAAGTTGGTATTTCATTTCAAAATATTTTCTTGCAAACCCTGTAATGATGGAAAAATGCACTTTTAAATGGATAACTCTGGCTGTTTACATTACAGTAGTATTTAGGTCCCTGAACAAAGCAATGCTACCCTTTGTGCAGGGTACAGGCTACACACAAAGGAAGGACTCATACATGCTCTGAGATCATTTAAATGTCATATTGGCTCTCATTTGAGCTCATTTTGCTCTATTTTTCACATTAGTTCTGGTTTACTTGTATTATTAGCAGTAGGAATTCATGAAACAGTCTATTAGGAATAAAATATTTCTGAGAGGCAATTAGAAATCAGTGTTGACAGGATTTAATATTGAGGCATTATCAGTAGCTTTCAGGAAAATGATCTGACAGGAAAAGACAATTGATGGTAATTTGACTTCCTCCTCCCCCAAAATGTAAAAATCAAACTAGCAAAAATACATAAAAGGACTTCATGTCTGCAAGCTTGTAACAGTGTGGTTTCTTCAGAAGCTGAAAGGACATTTACTGGTCTGTGATGAGTTGTTAAAAAGAGGTGTCATTTTTCATATACATTCTTTCACAGCTTAAACCAGTGTCTTGTTGTCACTTAAATGCTAACCAGTAGCTGTTGATGTTTAAATTGGCGTTATTAACATTTATTTCCAAAGCTAGATTTTAAATGAACTTTGTTTTTGCTTCTGCCTGTCTGTATTTCTAGCCACAGTTTGAAGGATGGAAGAATAATTGGAATCAAAGGTGATAAAAGAATGAAAAGTGGAGAATTCAAGTACTTATGCCAATCAATCAGTAACTGTACATATTAGGGACAAATATAAACCTACTCTTCACAGACATGAGAGTTTAACTCATCCTATAATGTATAATTCACATTTCATGGCTGTATAATAAAAATTGGCTTTTATTCAAAATACAAATTGGCTGCTGCTCACTTTCTTAGCTTTTTCTTCCTTGAAGTTCCATGAGGAATCTCAATAAGCACTACCTTTTAAAAACATAGCTCTGCAGAGACAGAGATGCCACAGTGTTTTATGGGTCAGAGTGGTGTACTCAGATGGAGGTGTTCATTTCTCTCTGCATATTTTCCAGGAGAATGAGGGTCTGGGACAAGAGAGTGAAATAAGCACTCATATGAATATAGACCACTGCAAGAATAAACTCTGAAAATATTCCAGAGGTAAAGCAAATCAAAGGAAAGGCTCTCACAGCTGGTGGGTACTGACAAGATGGGATCCAGACCCACTGCCATTCTGCTGGAAGATCTGGGAACCCTGACCTAGTGAATGGTAAAGACAGTGAACATGCTGTTCATTTAGCTTGACAGAAGCCCCAAAAATATAGTTTGCCATTGTGGCAAACAAATTCAGGCTGTGCTAAGAAAGATCTTTTGCAGGAGGACCATTATCTCATCCTTTTTGAGAAAAGAGATAGAACACTTGCAGCCTACACAGGTTATGAGAACCACCTGTGTTTGTCCATTCTGCAGACAAATCCCTGCAAGAAGGCTGATATCATAGGTACTTCTCTAGCCAGTCCCACAGGGATCAATATATTTAGAAAGGATTGGTGGCTAGATTTGCCTCATATTCATGTGGGGTCTTTCCTGAAAATCACAATATTTATAGAGCTAATATACATACTATTCTGAAATGAAGGTGCCTATATTAGCCACTGCTGGTTATGTCTCTTCCACACATCTCACATGAATTGTTGCCTTATTAACTGTGGACTGAGCATGGACAATGTGCCTGGAGCCCATCCAAGGGATCCACACACTCCAGAAAGCAGGCTGTGGTGATATCTCCATTTGATATGTTCTGTCATTCCTCCACCCCTTAGTGGAAGGGCAGTGGGATGTTCCTTCAACATTGATGCTTACTCGTTAGGGGGTGGGCTGCAGGGAAAGTCATGCTCTATCTCTACACTCCTACTTCTTCTCACAGCACTGTTCAAAGCCTGAAGAACTGTGACCAGCTCTATCTAAATTTGGATCAGAGATCCTGAGTCTTATGGGGATTTCTGTTTTGTTTCCCAGGGAATACCTGATAATATCTCTGAATTTTCTATATCATGACCTATGAAACAGATTTGAGATCTGCCACTTACAGGTGGAAGGGCTGGAAATAAAGCAGGCATGTTCCAAGTTAAAAATACAGTAGCTTTCTCCACTACTAGACCTATACTTTTTTATTTTAATATAAGCAAATTTCTCCACATTATAATTCACATAGGCAGATCATTTAAATGGAATTTTTGTGGGTCAGAGGTTCTTTGATGGCTTCTGAGGAGAAAGATGGAAGAGTCTCCTCTTTATGTTCATGTCATTGATGTTTATGGGCTGTAAGAGATTGATGTTTGAATGCCTGAACTGCATAATGTGAACCAAAGACAAACCTTGTTTCTCCCACGCTCTATGTGTTAAGCACAAAATCACTTTTTTTTCCTATAATAAAATTCAAGAAATGAATGAATTCAAGAAATTCAAATGAAAGGCAAAAGAAAACATGTTTTTCACATGCCTGAAATTTTCAATATGGTTATTTATCATACTCAAAGTTCTCCCATCAATACAGTAAATAAGATTATATGCTTGAAAGGTAAATATTTTTATTCAGTCTACATATGTTCCAGGAAGTAAACTTCTCTCACAAAAATTTTTATAGACAGAGAAACAAGAAATGTATTTGCAGAGGAATATCACTTTGAAACAGATTTATATTAATGATATACTTATGTAATAAGTATTCCATCTG
Organism: Galbula dea; assembly: GCA_013399015.1. NCBI lineage: Eukaryota > Metazoa > Chordata > Aves > Piciformes > Galbulidae > Galbula > Galbula dea. Next base: position 497,651 of record VWZX01004381.1, on the reverse strand, counting down.
TTTCTGCTTGCATTTGATGCATGAACACATTTGACTTGAGGTCTCAGACACCTGTAAAAATCATGGTAGTAACTTTCTTCTTGTTTTTCTGCTCATTATATTTATCAGTACATGCACTTGAAAAACAGTATGTGTTTAATTGTAGCCCTAAGTTGGAGATAATACAAGGTAAGGTCTTGTAGGGAGTTGGGATCTGATCAATGCAAAGTTGCTATTAAAAACAGGGAGTCAATTATATTTGATGAACAATGGTTAGCATACAGCTCTCACTGTCTATGTCTCCCTGCAGACATTTCTGATATAAAATATCTGATCACACTTGAAAAACCTTTCTTACCTTGGGCCAAAATTTAATCATGAATCTCATAATTCTTCTTTGCTTAACCTTTCCTGAGTCCTAGGGTGTGTAGTTTTCAAAGACAACCAGTGATCCCAAGTAGCTGAAAGTTTTGAGTACTTCACATAGATGAAACCAAGAAACTCTTCCCAGAAAAAGCTGACAGTCCCCTAGGTAAATATAAATGTTCATTTTGCTTTCAAAGGTGACTGCAAATGCTGCTCTTGATGACACCAGATCTCCATATATATCCTATTCTAAAATAAGAGAAAATAAAATGTTATGGTTTGGATCATATAAACTACTTTGGAAGGTTTAACTTTTCTGACAAGTTTGAAAAGGACAGGGATAGTCCCTGGGTGATTTTCTTTAGAAATCTTGTGTTGAAGAGCTACCTGTCAGGACATTTAACAAATTGCAGCACCTTGGTAATTGTGTGTTGTGACAACACTGGATTCTGCTGTTGTTCTATCCAGCCCCTGCAATCTGTGCCAGTTCAATCTGCTTGAGAGAAAAACTATCACTAAAGATGATATAGGCTTTGTTTGTAATAACAGCATGTTGACTGGATTTTGCTAAAAGACAAAGCCAAGTGACAAATTGATCCAACATTAGCTATCTGCTGTTGGTACTAGTGCCAGAATGTGTCTTTCAATTGTCATGTTCTTCTGGGGCTCTTTGGAATGTCTGGCAGTTTGAAGATTTGTCTTTTGGTCCAGCCTTATGAAAATATATTGTCTATTTTAGTTTCATCACTACTTTGTTTCACAGTGGCAGGTTGTTATACATTTTTCAGCATGTTAACTACCTATCTTGAAACTATTTTACAATTAATAACCCTATAGAAGAAATCAACAAGTTTTGACAAGATCACCCTTGTACAAGATAAATGCTGTTTACCTCCAAGAATATTCATTGGCTCTGATACATGTATGTTGTTGAACAAACTAATATATCAAAAAGCTCAAAGGTCCATTCTAATTCAGACAGTATGTTGGTAAGCTTGAGAATGGCACATCAATTTTTTTGGCCAATAGTACCCAAAGGAACAATGTGACATACTTTATCTGCCCAAACTGAAAGATAAAGTATCCATTTACAGCTAGGTAAGCTAGGGCAACATTTGATAGAACTCAAGCTTTAGAAAGCTCAAAATTTCATCTCTGAAGTTTGATATGAAAACCCTTAATTTGAATTTAAATATGCCATTCAGAGTATTTTTTATGGCCTCACTTTAAAGTATTTCATGTATAATATAGAATCTCCAAAACAGAGCATAATCAGGAAATAATACAGAATTTGTGAAACCATACCTTTAAAGAAAGATGTCATAAAGATATCAGAAAAATAATGAATGAAATGAAAAAAAATAAGATAATCAGGCTAGTTTAAAAAATATATATCTCTAAGAGTGGCAAACAATGCATTATTCTTTCTCTCAAAAACCTCTCAAACACAACTAGGAACAAAATCCTCAAGCAACTGTGATAGAATGGTAGTATGTCACTTGGGAATAAAACCACTATATCCTTGCAAAAGTTTGTTTTGCACATAAAAATTTTCAGAGCAAGGATAAAAGAAGGAAATGTGTAAGGTTTTCCTACTTACACCTGAAATTGCTAAGATTTTTCTTGCTAGATTGTTAATAAAACCAGACATTTTTAGACAGAAAACTCCTGCCACTTGTGAAAATATGTAACGTTCTGTATTTTTTTTACTAATGGAGAAGTACATTTTATTTTGTGAAAGAAAAGGATGGAAGCTGAAGAACAATAATTCATGTTCAGTACATATGCAATTATGTCTGTGCTGACTCCTGTGCAATACACCATATATTCTATTATGTCACTGGAAACAGTCATGTGGTGCTGTCTTTGCCCCTTCTAATTAATACAAGCTATCAAACAGAGCAAGGTAGAGAGCTGAACTAGAGGACATTATTTTTTCTTTGGAGAGTAAACAAAAATGTCCTGATTAAGGGCATGAAATGAATGAGTAAAGACCAATTTACTGAAATGTTCTTACTTCTAGCACACCTTTGTGGCTTTCAGAACCAGAACTGTTCTCTCCTTGTGGTTTATGAACAAACCCTGTTAACACACACCTGGATGTATCACAAATGCCTTGGTACTCCTTTTTAGTCCACAAAGTTCACACTGATAGGTTTAAATGCATTCATTATTCAAGTCATATGATGTCTCAAATAAAAGAAATTACACCATACATTCCTCTGACTCTGTTGACCAGCTATGAATTAACTTTAAAGGTTTTTGCTGCAGATATCTCCATTAAATCAGATTAATCATAATTTTTTATTAATTTTCTGGCCTCTCTTTAACCATTGTTTGGGATAAGATCCTTCTGAATTGAACTAAAAGTTGTATTCAGAATCATATGTGACCCTTTTGAGAGCAAAAGACAGGATTGGAACTAAAAGTTGCCTTCCAACCCAAACCATTCTATGATTCAATGAATTGTGCTTGCTTTCTTTAAAAAATAACCATCTGGATTTTTAAATTATCTTTTTGTTACTTCTAGAAATTTTGCTTACTGAGACAGTCAGGAAATACCAGTTTATTATCTTTATCTTTTACATCAATTCTATGAGGAAGAGAATCCTCCAGCTGAGACCTTTAACTTTTGTAAACCACTTTATATTAATTTGTTTATCTTTAAAAATAGAATCTCAGCTTAATACTCTTCAGAATACATTTAATTGCCAAAATGCCCTATGATAACAAAGAGAAATGCTGCATAATTTTTTAAAGAGATTTAAACCAGAAATATCTGCTTATTCAAAAGTAGGTATTCTGTATGTTGGGCTTTTAAGTACAGAAATAACAATGGCAAATAATTAGTTACTTACAATAGGAAAAATTATGTCTAATCTTTACTGATTTGTGAGAGTGTGACACTGGTTAATTCTTGATCCATGTCATTAATAACCTGCCTAGATGAAACTGATTTTCTGTCTTGCAATGTCATGCCTCTTACCCCACCAATTTCTGTTAATTCTTATTCTATTGAATTACATTTTTTATTCTTAATACTATCATTCACAAAAGGTGACCTAGAAATCAATTTTTTCCACTGTAGGGCTCTATATCTTTGGAATATATCTGTATACATCTTGCCTTAAAATCTTACAGTCTCCACAGAAAGCAAACCAAAGCTCAGATAAATTAAAATATCCATAAGGTTAGGAAAGTGCATATAGACAGCTTCCAAATTAACTTGGTGTCTTTTAATTTAAATTCAACTTCCAAAAAGTCTCCTTGTTAGTCCCACTTCAGAGCTGACAGAAGTTGCTTGAGTTATTTAGGCTTTTATTGTAAGACAATATTCCTTTTTCAGGGGAATCTGGATAGCTGGCTAAGCTTAAACTATTAAGATGCTTAGAGTTCATGTCCACCCAAGCCACATCTTATTCCAAAATATCTGACCATTATGTAAGGCACTTCTTCAAATCCAGGAAACAGATCTTGCAAAATATTTGTCTGACAATAGAATTTCTGCTTCACTTCCCTGATGGGAATTTGCTGGCAGAGGTGAAAGATCAAGATGAAGAAATAATCAGAGAAACTTCTTCTACAAGACCAGAAAATACAGCTAATTGTTAATTCAGGTTATTAATGAAATAATCAAATAATAACAGACCCAGAAGAAAAACCCTGATGGAACATCACTCAACATATTCTGACCCTAGCTAGCATCTGCATGTGAGGATGGATAATGCTCTTATTTGGCTTAGCATAAAATGGGCTCCCTTCAGAATCATGAAGATTAGGGCCCTAGGTGTATAAAAAAATGTCATAACAATAAAATAATATAATTAATAGTATTAATTATTACACTTTTAATGAGAACTGAAGTATTATGCAGAAGGGGATGCCACTGCTGATACCACCTGCTTTCTTCCTAAAAGCATGCTGTACTCCATGTGCCTGTCCTAGAAGAAAATTGCTGAGCCAATTCTTGCCTAGAGTTAGTTTATGCTTTCTTATGACAGATTTAAGTGGCTCCTGGAGCAATAAATGAAATGTGATGGAGAAATAAGTGACAAGTCTAGCTGGTCTGTCTAGCTGTCTTGTGTTTAAAGTGACTGCCTCTGTTGACTAAGTGGTGGATATAGATCTGGCTGTCACCACACACAAAGGGAAAAAAAAAGGAAAAAAAGACCCTATCTTTTTTGGGGGTAATTTTCATAGGGTTATTTCTAAGAAGTTACAGTTTTCTTTTACTTCTGGAGGTAACAGTGATAAATGTACAGTGTCATTTCAAAAATAATTTTGTGAGTTTGTTAACTGTACACTTGGGTGAGCTGCAATCCTTACTGATGTGTCAGGGTCTGGACCAGGAACCTGGAGAGGTGAAAGCTTGTTTAGTGATATTGATAATGAACAAACCTGTATGGAAATAAACTGAAAATTTTGCACATTATTGTGAAATGAAAAAAAAAAGGTAAATTCTTAACAAAATTAACATAAAATAACACTACTTATACTGGTAAGGTATTTCATACATTATAGTACAGTGAGTTAAAACATGAAATCTAAACCTAAGCAGAGACAGAAAATTCTGTCTTCAGTTACTGAGATCACTTAATATGGGAAAATACAGATGTTTTCCTATTTGTCTGTCTGTCCTGCTCTTACATAGGAGTTCAGCAGCCCTTTATCTTGGCTGCTTGTGAAGCAGCTGTTAAGCCACTTACTACAGCTTCTTACGACAAAATGAATTGGTACAAAGTGGATAAGCAGCTGCTTCACAAACATCTAAGACATCTCTGCAGTGATATATAAAGGAACCCTTGCAAGTGTCAATATTTAATCTGCCCCTGGTCACTAGTAAGGGCTCAAAAGATTGATGTCTACAGTGGATTGAGTAAAGAGTTCAGTAGGTTTTACAAATAACCATAGAGAAACACATCATCATTGCTTATGGACATTTTAGAAGGATCTTCAGCCTCTAGTGGCAGAAGTGTTACCTTCTATCTACAGGCACAAAATAGGATTGTGTTTTTGGTCATGCACTAAATAATGAGTGTAGTCAACCTAACTAGCCACAGGGGTTGCAGCCTCACAGGTAGCTACAGACAGATGTAATGTGTGTGCTTATCTCTATGCACATATTTAAGCGCATGTAACTATTCTGAATACATTTCAGAATCAACTCCTAATACCAAAGTATGTGATTCAGAGCAACTGTTACCAACATAACTGCTGAAAACTTCATTAGCTTGAGATTCTAACTTATGTCCCAACAAAATTCAGAGGATTTAAGCTTATTATTCCCTTATATTCCACTGGTATTTCACTAATTTGGTGTATTATAAACTGTATCATGAAACCACCATTTACATTGCAATGAGATAAGATTCAAACATGAATACAGCTTCCTTTGCCTAGCTATCTCTTTTACCTCCATATGTTCAAGAGATGCTATTAAGTTGCATGTAAGAATTTGTAAATATTGTTAATATAAAATTTTCCTGTGTAACAATCACTTTTCAAAGCAGTTATTTTAAATATTCTGTACCCTTTGAGTTTTTTCCCAGGTCTGACATTCATGGTTGAATGAAGGATTCTATTCAAACTGCAGTCACCCACCTGACTGATCAGCTTCCTCAAAGATTTAACAACAAGAGGTGATACAGATCTAGTAGAGAAGTTAAATGACAGAAAAAGTCATAGCAATTCCCTCAGCTAGGTGATTTGAGAGGTCAAAGCTCCTTGGCTCTATTTGCTAATAATTTGTTTCATGTTATTTCTAGACTTTGTACAGCTCTGTGCTGTTCAAGATTTATTTTCAAGAGCTAATAGATGACAAAATAAACCTTTGAAAATAGTTGATGAAGAAAAAAGCAAAAACCTAGAGTTCATTTTATTATAATTCTGCTTGCAAACATTATAATAGGTTTAGTAGTAACATTCTATTTGAAGTACCATACTGGAATAAATAATTTCTTGTGGGAAAATAATACTTTGGTAATGTAGATCTGAGAGAGTGCTCATTTTGCTCACCCTGAAAATGGAGGGCTTTTCCCAGCAGTGTAAATTCTACTGTTTCATCCAAACTAATTCTGAAAGTTTTAAATGGTCGAGCTCCCAAAAGCCCCTTGGAGACTCCCTTCTCAAGCTGAAGAGTTGCAAATGTCAGAATATTGATATTTTAGATTTTTATTTTTCATTTCTGTGTTTCCTTGACTGTTAAATCTTACACCTCTTCATACAAAGAGTAGAACTTCAATGTCAGACAGATTCAGATTAGTAAATGAAAGCCAAAAAAGCAAAATAAATAGAACTAAACACTGAAGTCTAGCTCTAAACAGTGTGGAAGGCAGTCTGTGTAAAAGAATTACTGAGCCAGATCAAAATTAACTGGAAAACAGGATGGATTTTTACTAACTCTTGAGGACAGCCTAGAGACATTTTGGGAACATGTCAGCTAGTGCAAGACAAAATCACTTGAGGGACTGTTTTAGTTTAATAATATTGAGCATTAAGATCCCCTGCTTGGGAACATTCCCTGGCACTGTTTAATTTACAGCTATGGATGCCACTACATTCTTTTTGGTACTCTGCACTGGAGAGGTCAGATTAGATTAGTTCATTCTCTTTTCTGAATCTCACATCTATGATACTGAATTCCTAATGGAGATCACCATGGAGCTGTCTTTGAAAGTCTGACCCTATCAAACAGCACTGTGAAGTGCTCAGAGCTTCACTCAGAAGAAAAGCTCCACCCTGAGCAGGAAGATGCTGGATATCTGAAATGTCAAGTAACCTAATATCATGAGTAGAGAAGTAATGAGAAGGAAAAAAATAGTTGCTGTAGTTAGAATGCAGGGTTACACACCATGCAGGCAGCTTTGTGGAAGTATTCTGCCAAGTGAATAACCCTGAGGATAACAGCAGGCATTTGGTAAAACAAGGAGCATAGCCATGATTGCTTAGAGGAGAAGGTTTCATATGAAAGAAGTGGAGATCAGAACAGATTAGGCAGAAAGAGGTAATAGAGGCAACATAGCAATAAGGTACCAAAGATTTGTATTTCTGTAAGTGAAGTTAAAAATACAATTATACACCATTCTCAAAGTGCTTTAATTAGCCACCTCTCTTCACTAATCAATGCACTCTTGTGCAAGTCAGATATATCTGAGGGAGCACTGCTGTTATTAATATTATTATTATTAGACCAACGAGAACACAACACATAGTTGAGTTATAAATTTCTAAACCATTTATGTTAATTAAATGAAATGCAGTTTAGAATGCTGCAGACTGAAGCACCTCTGCTCTTTTCTTACTACCCACCTTCCAGATTTTAAATTTTTCCAGCAGGAATTTAGAGGTAATATTATTTAATAAAAATGAGTATGATGTAAAAATAAGGATATGACATTTGAACTGGGTCTGTCTCCAATTGTTTCAGTGCAACTCTTACAGTAAAATCCTAATGAACTCTTCTAGACAAAAATTTTGAATACAAAATCTCCACACAAAGCATAAAGTTTTAGATAAAATGCAACTCATGACAGAGAAAGACTGAGATTTGTGACTGAGACATCTTGTTCTTGCAGATAGTCACTCTTGTACTTAATTTTAAGAGTAATCATAATCTCATTAAATTCTTGTGTGCATACTATCCTTGTAGGAAGTAAGAGATAAGTACAAGTTAATACAAGGTTTGGTACAGAAAGAGATAAACAGAAATTCAGAATGACTCCTTGTTTCTCAGCATCCTTTCAGGACAAGAGTTCATCCACTGGGGAGTTTCCACCTGCTAACCCTGTTGCAAGCACAGAAACTGAAAGAAAGAAAAACTGTGGAGGCTTCATTCATAAAATTCAATAAGCTTGGCTAAGCTGAAAGGAAGCTTTCATGGCTTCCTCTATTCACTTCCTGACTTTTTTTTCTTCTTTTGTCATTATCTTTTCAGTACACATCAGAAAATAAACTTTCAAAACCAGGTTGGTTTTGTCAAACAGTAAATAACACCAGACCTGCCACTTCAATATCTCTGCACCTTCCCAGTTTACCTGGCAAAAAGAACTCCTACTTTTAGCTCTGAGCATGGTGGCAGTTACAAGGATCTATTCACAAATTTCACTATACTACTCTTGAAGGACTGTTATAGCACATCCCTAGCTTATTAACTCATTCTTAAGTGACAGATGAAAACTAATGTATATTTGAAATTCTTTCATGTTGTTTTCCCAGGCAATATGAATAATGTGCCACGTGTAAGACTACCCAGTTTTCCAAATATAACATATATGGGGGTTTTACTTGTTATTTTTACCAGTATAGTGTCAAAAATCTTGGACTAACAGTTTCTTGTATGAACTATAAGGGTAAGACAACATCCTCAAGGACAAGGGTTTCTTCATCTCAGTCTCAGAGGACATAGATGAAGGCAGAACAAGAAAATTAATGAAAAAGGATACCAGTTCAAAAAATGGGCAATAATTAGAAGTAATAGCCCTGCAGCTACTCCAGGGACATCCTTAAATCTTTAGTAGATCACACAGAATAACTGTGATTTTGAGGACAAAAGTTATCACAGAATATTAGGAGTTGGAAGGGACCTCTAAAGATCATCTAGTCCAATCCCTCTGCCACAGCCGGATTCCTGATAGGAGCTTCTGTTAGCAAAGGGGAAATTCTGAGGATAAATAAGAAAATAATTGTTTGAAAATCTCCACTTTGAATGGCAGATTTTGTCTGTAGGACTATCATGAAGCAGGAAGTTGGCCTTTATTTACTGAGCAGGCATAGGTTAAGGGTACACATAAAGAGCCTGGAAAATTAAAGCACTCAGCTTCGACTTGATGCAAAAGAGCAAGGAGAGTCAGGAGCACTTTAAAGAGTGTCAAGGGTTAGGGATTGGCAGCCACTAAACAAGTGACAGGTGTTCTCTATTAACCCCTTTCCCTTCTCAAAGGAGAAGAAAAAGGAGATAAGGGAGAGGGACTTAGTGATTGGAACACTAAAACAACTTCTATGAAAATAATAAGACTAAAATAAACATAAACAAAACCAATATTGAACCCAACTTCCCTGGTGGCAGCTACTCACAGCCACTGCTGATGTTGTGGTAGGTACAAGAAAAAGTCCAGACTGGACTCAGCAGTATTCAGGAGCTGGATTCTTGAACTGGAATTACAAGGTAGGGATTTGAAGAAATGTGTAATATGGTTTGAGTGCCAAAAAAGAGGCTAAAGACAGTTCAAATGTGTTAATAAGATATCAAAAATATAAATATATAACATATAAAATAATTAAGAATCTATTCCTCCTGTATTTGATTCAAGGTTTCCATTGATTTCACTGAATTCTGAAATCAGATTTCAAGTATCCAATATAAAGTTTTGTCATTTTGTACAATAAAGGACCAAAAGATATGACCAACTTAGAAGCAGAGGAATGTTATAAAATATAAAGGAAATGGAGTTCACATTTTTCAGACTTGACTAATCAAATCTAGTTATATTGAAGAAGACATTTTAATGTCTTTTAATCTTAGATCTTAATTTATTTAATGAGACAGAAATATCTCTGCCCATATTAGAAGTAATAATTGGAGTAAAATACATTCCACTAAGAAAGAAAGGTCAGCTACTTCTTAATGTGTTAAAATAGCATGACAGTAAATATAGCTCAGAGAAATTCTTGGACCAGTAATAGTGAATGTGACATTTAATTCTGTATAATCTGTATCTTAGTAAATATTTCCAAAAGTTTGTTTGATTGTTTATTTGCTTATTGATTTTTAATTTTTTTAACAGAAAACACTATGATACTATAAAGAAAACATGAAATTTCTTCTCAGACTGCACAATTATGTTACTATGCAATAATACTGCACACAACCAAAATTCAGATAAAAAAAAAAAAAGTCATAAAAATTTCAAATATAAGCTTGTGAGATGGGAACTGAGAGACTCAAGTAATGATAGATATAAAATGAGGCAGGCAGGTAGTGTAGATGCATGGTCAGATGTTGATGCTACAATTTAATATGTAACACTCAGATCATACTATTTTATGGTATACTAGCTTTTTTGGCATAGAATAGTAAATCCTATTTGGAGTGACAATCTCTTTTATTATTATCAGTATGGGAAATAATTTGAAGTGGAGAAGAAATAATGTTTCAGTTACTGTAGAGTTGCAACCACACATTCTGATTTAATAAATAAATCATTTCTAATATAGGTATTCTGTCCTGCCTGTGATATAAACTGTATAAGCTGGTATCATAAACTAATAATGATACTAAAAAAGAATTTACTGGAACATTTTAAATGAAATGTTAAAACTCCATAATAAAATATCAACATTCATATGAGTTTTCTCTAAAGCCAAATATTCTGGAAATAAAGTTTTACTGGTAATTTTAAAAAGATTAAGCACTTCTTATCTGAAAGTAAAGCATCAATCTGTCAGTTTTTCATGACACAAATTTTTAAATGGCTTCTACTTCTGGTTTACACTCTTCTTAAAGAGTGTTTCTGAATATCTTTTGTTAGCGTATGTGATTATTTTCTCTCATTTCCTGGCCAAAATTTCTTTTTTAGGTATAGTATGGAAAATATATCAAGACATATATCTCACTTTCGCTGAAGCACAATTTGTTTAACCAAGGTTTTGTTATTTGTAGCTTACTTTTCATACCACAGTATTAAACATGCTGGGTTTAATTTTGACACTGTGAATTCAATTTCGGCAACTTCTGAATCATCAAAAGTAAGCAAGATTGGGGTTTTTTTAAGTACTTACCTGTACTGTATACTTTTTATTTTATCTCAGTGCCTCTTTAGATAAAATGGGGAAACACTAACCTCCCACAGGTGTGCTCACAGCTGCTGTCCCGTGTAAGAGCAGGGCACACCCTGCAGCCTGCACCTAGGGGGCTGCATGTTTCAGTGGGACCTCTGTCTGGGCACTGTGTCAGTTGTGGCAGGTGCAGCGTTTAAGGAGGGCATGGCCTTCTGCTGAGTAGAGATCATTGCTCTGTGGTAGAACTGGCAGAGTTACAGTGTTACTACAGTTCCCTTCTTGGGCTGGGTGCCCTGCCCTGCCCTGCCCTGCCCTGCCCTGCCCTTGGTAGCACTCCTCAAGAGTTTCTTTTATGTGTGTGGAAGACCTTAGCCACAGATACTCCTGCCACCACTCAGATCCCTTCACCCACTCTTGTGCAAGCTGCCAGGGTGTTTTTTCCACTCCTCTGAGGTTCCTTTGGTTTGGGAAATCCCAATGTGTGCCTTGAGAGGGTGATCTGCTGTGGATTGTGCCAACACTGCAGCTACTCACCTTGGGGAGCCTTTGGTGATGGAGCTCTGGGGTGATTTCTTACCTAGGAAGTTAGTTCAACCATGCTCTTCCTTTTAAAACAATCCACTTACTTTATTGTTTCCTTGCTTTCTTTTTTTTATTAACTTCTTCTATCAGGAGCTTTTATGGCTACTTTTATGTCTTAAGTAAACAAGAGGACATTTTTATATACTTCCCTTGTTTTTAAGTGATTTTTTGTGTCGTGATCTTTAGAATCATCAATAGAACACTCTCAAGCATGTTTAAGATACTTGAATATAAATGTAAGTACATCTTTTGGTACAGTTTTTGGTTTATTCCAGCAGGAGTTAAACTGAATTGCAGCCGCAAACTTCCATTATAACATCCTATGTGTGTCTTCAATTTGTTTATTTTTCACCCAAGACAGCATAACCAGCAACAGAAGCCTTTTCACTCCTTTAGAACAATTTGTCACTTTCACATTTCACAAAAAAATTAATTATGTAGCCTGTTTTACATTGTTACCATTAGAGTTATGATACAGGCTTCTGCAGAGACACTTCATGACACACAAACATCTTTGCAGTGAAAAAAACTAATATGGTGGGTGATACAAAGGCTGAGAGTTCACAGATACAACTACCTGACTCTGTTTAACCAAAACATATATATGAGAGAGAAAGCTATTTGTTCCTTATATATGACATTAATATCCCTGATCCTAAGAAACTGAGTGATGAGAATCAGATGGTGATGATTAGTGTCATGCAAACTATTTCACAAGTAAACCAAGAGTGGTGGAAATTGCTTTTCTTGCAGATGGGGGATGGGGAGGATCTTTAGGAAAATTAATTTCCTCTTATTCCATTCTGTGAAGTCCTGCATATTTCTTTCTCAGAATGAAAAATAAACAACCCAAAAACTACACAAAATCCAACTCTGTTTTCTCTTCCTATATCACATTCTTAATTATGATTGCTTTTTTATTTAGTTTTTAAAGCAAAATTGTCTGATTCAATTGAAAAGGGATTAGATTAGAATTAAAAGTGATGCTTAATATAAGTTCAAATTCTCTCTTTTACTGGCAGAAGAAAATAATCAGAAAAAAAGCTCTAAAAGTAGGGAACAAATCAATATATGGAATATATTTTCATAACTCACATTCTCTTTTTTTTATTTAAGGAAGAATATTTTGCTGTTGCTAACAAGGATCCTCAGAAGGGTGACTGAATAGAAGGTAACATAAATGCTGAACCTCCAAACATTTGATGGATGTGGATCATGCTATCAAAATCTTCGTCTGCTATTTCTAGTGCTATAAAATAGGCTTCTAGTACCCAAATTCCTTAGAAAAAATGCCCCTCCATTTTGTTTACATAGTTTTCCCTTTAGGAGGTAAAGAGAGAGAGTGAAGATGTGGCAGAAAGGAATGATAAAAGGATGAGATCACTTCAGAGTATTTTCTGCAGATCTCCTGAGTGATTTTTTTCATGCTATGAGAACATGTGGAAATATTGCTTCTGTTAAAAGCAAATATTTATGTTTGCCTCAAATTGTTATTCAATGAAAAATCATATACCTCCCTCATTGCCCATGTTATGTTTTTACAGATGAAAACAGCAGTGGGAAATGACTAATGATTTGTTGCACAATTTCTTCTTGCATTTCTACTTCATCACATTTATGTACTATGCCACCTGTGTGTATTCCTTCTTGGGACATAGGACTTGTACAGCAGTTCTCTCTCTCAACCCTAGAGCAAAATTCATCAGAATATTAAACAAACAACTCAGAGCTTCAAGTAGATTCACTTTATAAAGGATATCTTTAGAGAATACCAACATAAAATATAATGGTCAGGTGCTTAGATGATCTAAATCACCACAGATAATCTTAATCTTGAAGATATATTAATTTGCAGGAGCTGTGTATCTTGCCTAGAGACCTTAGATAATGTTTATTTCCACCAAATCAAAGCCAGCCCTGAAACTGTAAGAAAGAGTTTCCAGTGGAAACTGCAACTTTCTTTATTTCTTATGTCAAAGGATCCTATCTTCTGGACTGGCTTATTTCAACAGGATTGTGCTGAAGTAATTTTTTCCAAAACACCTGCACAAATCCTTACCACATCACCTTAGAAGGACGAAGCAACTGCAAGAGAACAGCTGAGTGTTCTTTATAGAACAGAGAAGGCCCTGTGGTTATTGCATCCCAGCAACTTATTTTGTTTCTGTACATGTTGTGAGGGATTAAGCACCAACAGGGAATTTAAAATTATCATAAATTTTCTTAGCACTTGGGGTGTTTTGAGATGTGATGCTGAGAAGGGAACAAGTCTGAAGTGAAAACAAACAAAATAATAGTCATGTCAGAACACAGTAATGCTGATGCTGGATTTACTCAATTTTTTTTACATTTTATTCTCTAGAACATGACTCTGCCTCTGAAGAGGTAATATCAGAAGGGCCCTATCTGTGTTTTTGCAAGTGGGCTCTGTACAGATGTATATATGTAGGTTTGGATATAGGAATAGCTACTAGCAAATACCCAGCAGAAGAAAGGAAAGGTACATGCCAAGAAACTGGTATTTGGAAGCTTCCCAAGGACTGGCTGTTCTGTTTAATCTGCAAGAACTGAAGCAATCAGCACACCAAGAGTCTGCTTAATCTGTACAAGACCACAGGCACCCAGTAGTGCAACAGCTGGGTTATGGAACTCAGACTACACTAAAGTGAAGGCAGCTGTGGACAAAGACTGCAGGGTTGCATAGAGAAATGCTGAAACAAGGACTTCTGCAAGACACTTTCTAAAAGACAAACTAGCAGCCACTGGCAAGACAGCACAACCCTCCACTTCTGAGGAGGCAGCTGCAATTGTCACGTTGCAGTTGAGATTGCTGAGACTGCAGTTGAGCTACCCTCCAGTCAGTGGAAGCTAAGTAAATATGTGTGTGTGTGTGTGTGTGTGTGTGATTGAGCATCAAGAACAAAAAAGTGACTTGTTATCTGCTATTAGGAACAGTTTAGTTCTACAAATAGTAGCTCAGTGAAAAAAACAAATTAGATTCTCAAATGAGGAAAGGGAATGAGGGTGGTTAGGCAGTGGAACAGGCTGCCCAGAGAGGCTGTGGAAGCCTCATCCCTGGAAGCTTTTAAGATAAGGCTTGATGGGGCCCTGGGTAACCTGATCTAGTGGGTGGTGTCCCTGCCAGGCAGGGGGGTTGGAACTGGATGATCTTTGAGGTCCCTTCCAACTCTGACAATCCTATGATCCTGTGATCAATGTTCTTCATACTAAAGACAGGCAAAAGGTAGTAGAGAAACTAGATAAGGTACCAAGCAGGATAATAGGAAATTGAGTTCTATGTGCATGCTCTGTTCTAGTCATGTATGCAAGTAGTCAAAACAAAATTTCATTTCAGAATAATCTATAGCTTAGTACATTAGACACTTTTTGGGGTCATCAGGTTTGAAAACCCTAAAAAAGCATGCACAGACAGGATTCCTCTGGTCTGCTTTTCTCTTGGACATGGACAAGCCAAGAGCAGCACACATAAGAAAGAGTTTTCAGAATAGTATTCAGGTTTGTGAATCCAGGCATCATCTGCAGCACAAAAGTGTTCCCTGAATGTGAAGTTACATGTATGCATGTGTTCTGTGATTCTGTGTGATTCAGAGACAATGTTGATTCAGGAATTTTCTTCCCTGTGTGACTGTACATAATTTCATCCATTTTATGAATGGTGTTGTGGAGCTAACAGATTTAGGTTAATCATAAAAAACCAGACCTTACTCCCAAAAGTTCAATGCTCCCAATGATGAGGTGAGAATTGAATGTGAAACTTAACTGTAATGTATTACTGGGAACAACAAATAGCAGAATACCAGCTATAAAATAAACTTTTCTGGTTTGGAAGTTCTTTTGTTGACTCTTTCTGCTATTTTATAGATATTATTTATCTTACAAAATAATAGTCATTAAAAGACTGCATTGTTTTGTTTTCTTTTTTAACACAAGCTGATATGGTAGCATTTGTCTGATGGAAACTTTGTCCAAGTGTAACATTAAATGCTAAGCCAAAGATTTTGACATTGCTCAATAGAAACATAAGATACAATTCATAACTGGAGAATCTGCTGTGCACAGTTTGATGCTTACACAACCCAACAATGACACAGATTCAGTCAGTAATGGAGGCTGGCAGAGTTTGGAAGATGGCAACAGGAATTCAGTGTAACAGAACGTGTTGATGGCAGCTTGCTGCAAAGTTAAATGCCCTGGTGCCTGCACTGATATGATCCAAGAGGCACAGTTAAAAGGCACAAGCTGATCTCAGCAACACCCTGGTCTGGACAGATACAATCACTTGCTAGCATCATTGGTGTTTGGCTTGAGGCTGTTTGCTGCTTACTGGAAGGACTTCAACATCTATTAGAATGATCTTGCATTTAACTAGCAGAAAAATGTCTCAGCTGCTAAAAGAATGGAACTTCTAAAAGCATGCTATTATGAATTAGGATTGTTCCAGCACAAGCTGAGCATTTAGAGTTCTCTGGTGTGTGCATTATTGGTATCATTATCCTGATTATCAGTGTCTACTTGGCTCATTTATCTGTGGATATAAATCTGGATGCTTATGGTGAGTACTCACTGAGCATACAGGAATATTTCACTGCATAAAATGTGGCCAATCATTTTTATAAGGTTAAAAGACCATTTCAAAATTGCTATCTCACTTCACCAAGCCATCATTTAAAAAATCATTTTAAAAAAGCATGTAAATTTCCTGTAATTGGAAATATCCACTGGTCAGAAACTTCCCAAACTGTGGACTATACAATTTAGCCAGATTTTTATTCTGTGCCTATCTATCTGAGGACTGGTTGTGTTTTACAAGCAAGATGACTTACAGATGACTCACTACATGGTTTCCAACCCCAGGTGCCTCTTCCACAGCAGGAATGGCTCAGTTGCTCATGTTGCAGACTCTGAATCACTGTGCATTAACAGTTGTTGCAGTAAGACATTAAATATCTAGTGTAGCTAGCTTCCTAGAACGTGGTCATGCTTTGTGGATTTGGGTCAATATGCCAAATAACTGAACTCCTGCTGTATTTCTTAGCCTATGGATCTCTTGGTTGGGAGTCAGCAGGTTTTGGAGAGCAGAAGTCTATTCTTTCACAGCTTCCTGGTGTAGAATGAATGCATAACTCATACTGCTTGAGAATACTGACTCTGCACAGCTCTATTTTGCAGCTCTTTTCCTCAAGTTTCTGAAAGACATTACTCTTTTCAGATAAAAGGCTCTCTAACATAATCTGTAATGCTAGTACTCACACTGAAAGGGAAGGTGGTAAGAAGCACTAATTATGAGTGTGAAAGAAAGAAAAGAGATGTTCTATCTATATTTTTTTTTTGAAGCATGGGACTACTTTTGTGTAAGAAAAGTTAACAGCCTCCTTGTAACTAAGTCCAGCAGTTTCTTCCCATGATGTGTTCAAACCAAGTGTAATGCAACTGCTTAGGAAGAGAAAGTTGCACATTTTCTGCTGCTTTTATGTGTGGGAATGAAAGACCCTGGTGCATGCCATAGATGCATACAAGAAAGACAAGGACAGATATGATTAATTCATTCTAGAAATTTCACATTTTCAATGGATTATGGTGATTTTTTTTTTGTCATCCTCACTTCTCTCTTGTTATTGTTATATTGTCCTTTAGGTCACCAGTATGGAAGATATGAATGCTCTAACATGTCTCAAAGGTAAAATCATGGGAGAGTCAAAAGAGAGAAATGTAGAAATTGAAGACAATCCTCTGCTTGAAGGGGAAGTATGACATTCATTAGAAGATTTTTGGTTAAAAATAGAGACACTAAAAATATTGTTTTATCTGAGGCATAGGGACAGTGTGGGACTTGATTTGTATATCATGAGATTCAGTCCAAGCTATTTAACACAAATATTTTTCTGGTTTCTCCACCTGTCCACTGTACCTCACAGACTAGTTAGGGGCTATAGTGGATGTAGGCAACAGCCAATGCTCAAAGGACTGTCCAGGCTGTAGAACAACTTATAACATTATTTTATCCAATAGAAAACTTTTCCATTTTCAAATGCTAATATTTTTACATAGCATAGCACAAAGAGAACTTAGTTTTTGCCACACCCATTTCTTAACTATATAACTGAAGAGATAGAAAGTAAACCTAACTATCTGACAGACTGTTTCCAGCAGACAGCTTTTTCTTCTAGTGTATTCTGTGGCATGGTGCCTATTCTAAGACAAAATCCATTAAATGCTTTTCTTCCCTTCTGCTTTCAAAACCAAAACAAAACAAACTAAACCACCCCCCAGATGTTGCCTAGGCTCTAACCCAGAAAGCCAGTCTGTAATGGACATCAGCATCCTTGAAAATGGTTATTTGCCATGAGTGTTTGACAGTTTGACCTTTCACTTCAAAATTACTTGTTGTCACTTCTTGCCATACACCCATGAATGTCACTCTCTGCATGTTTTCAGTCTCTCATTATGACTAGTGGGTGGAATACCTGTAAACAGCTTTCTACACTGTAGCCTTCCTTTAGATTCACTCTGAGGTATGTCATATGGCTAATACATTTCTGAAACAATTGTGGAATTAGTGATTTAAAAAAATACTGAGATTTTTTCCTCCTTAGACTCTTAATTTAAGCTAAGTTTTGATAGCTCAGATTCTTGGTTCAAAATATTAGAGAGACCTGTGCCCTCTGCTCCCTAATTTAAATGCAAAATTTCTTAAGTAGTGATTGAAACTTTAATTGCCATTTGTAAGAAAAATTTCTCTTTCCAACAACAACATTATAAAGAGGTGTGAACATTATTTTCCCTTTACCTAACCATGCTCTGAAACATTTGATGTGAAGATATAGAAATCAGAAGGGAGAAATGAAATATCTAGTTATTTGCAGTGATTCAACTGTGATGTAGAAAATCTTCTGTAACAATAGTTCACATAACATGTTGCCAAGAAAATTATTCATTTCTGTAAGATGAAAATACATTTGTTTGATTATATATACTCCAAATATTACCTTCTTTTTCAAGACATTTTCTGCTAAAATTTTTCCATATCATTTTGCCTTTTTTCTACTTTCTTTTTTTCTTGTTATTTTCCGTATGTTCCAGAATAGTGTTTTCTCTCTTTATTCTCTCTCAGCTTCCATTTTCAGAGCCTTGCCTACATGGGTCACAAACTCAGACACACAATCCTGTGCTATATGAGCAAGGTCAAAATTAAGCAACATAAATTTCCTGTGATTAGAATTAGTTTCTTTTGCTTCAGACCAGATCTCTTGAGAGCAATCAAAACTGCTAGAAGTTAATACTTTGGAGAAGTGATTTTTTTTTTAAATCACCATAGTCTTTATTTGAAACTCCCCACTGCCTTCTATCAACCCTTGCATCCTTCTTCTGAATTTAGAGCCTCTGTAAAGAATCAGCTATGAAGTCCATTTCTTTAATTCACTAACACCCAGGGAGTTGATTTAGTTCTATTCTTGTTAAATAGTTATTTCCTCTACCCACAGAAATCAGCGAGACTGATTTCACTCTTTGACTGAAAATTGTATGTAAGGGTATCAGAATGCAATCCCCCTGGAAGTAGTTAATCCCAAATCACTTCCCTAAATCAGGAATAACAATTTCAAAGCATTCCCCAATGCCTACCATATTCCTAACACTGATCTGCTGATCCCTTTTGACTAAACAACATGCAGGGCTTTCAGCAAGCAGATGACTTGATGGTAAGAGGGACACTAATGTGATGTGCTAGCTCATCACCATGTTTGCTACCTTTTCCTGCATGTTCTCTTCTTATCTCCTACTGAATCATATTTTGTTTTTAAGCATTATTACAGAAATCCTGCTACTTACATGCAGGTACAGGCATGTGGAGTCCTGTTAAATCCAACAAGACCACATATATTTATTATTGGGGGGGTTAATTAAAAGCTATATGGGACAGCCACAGGGGAGTAATTCCACCCCTAGTGATAGTGAAAAACAAAGTGATGGGTATTTAACCATTAATTCTGTGGAGTCAGTCTTCTCTTACCAGGGAAACATGTAAGATTATCTCAGGACTGAGAGAGTTGGGATTGTTCAGTCTGCAGAGGAGAAGGCTCCGAGGGGACCTTATTCTTGCCTTTCAGTATCTGAAGGTGGCCTACAAGAAAGCTGGCAAGGGACTTTTTAGGAGGTCAGACAGTGATAGAACCAGGGGAAATGGGTGTAAGCTAGAGAAGGGTAGGTTTGGATATTAGGAAGAAGTTCTTCACTATGAGGGTGGTTAGACAGTGGAACAGGCTGCCCAGAGAGGTTGTGGAAGCCTCATCCCTGGAAGCTTTTAAGACAAGGCTTGATGGGGTCCTGGGTAACCTGATTTAGTGGATGGTGTCCCTGCCAGGCAGGAAGATTGGAACTAGATGATCTTTGAGGTCCCTTCCAACTCTGACAATCCTATGATCTTATGACTGTATAAAGACATGCATATGTACCAATATATGCTGGGGGCCACCCAGCTGGAGAGCAGCCTAAAAGCATGTCTAAAGCATGTTCTAGATAAGCCACAAGTTCCTTGGGCAACAGCTTCCCTTCCTCACTGGAAATGTTATGACATAAAGGTTTTGACTACTACTTCCAATTAGTCTGAAGGAAAATGTCTGATATATTTAAAAAAATGTGGAAGATCAGAGACCTACATCATGGCAGCTACAAACACCTTATGACAAAAAAATTATAAACTTTTGACATTCTGACATCTATACAGACAGGGAGGCAGCTATAGTATCCAAACACAATCTTGACTGATAAGACACCTGGGGATAAGGACATCAACAAAGATTTGTGAGTTTGGGATTGTTCACTGAAACCAGGACAGTGCCAAAGATCTGTTAACACAGAGATCTTTCCTCCCCACACACAGTTTCAAAGCACTGTTTTCTTTACAGATTTTAGTAGCCAAAACCAAACTATTACTGCTTCATCCTATACTTCTTTAAGCAGCAGAACCAGAATGTTCAGACTAGAATGTTTAACATTAAAGGGGAATACATTCTGCCAGACTGACAGCCCAAGAAAGGCAAGGCTGATGCAGCTTTATGTCCCCAGGTCTAGCCAGTAGCAAGGCTGAGCATGTATTCCCAGTAGGCACAGGTACACAGAGCTCACCTGTACAACTCATATCTGTGTATGGCTGGCCACACAGATTCCACACAGACACACAGAGTACCAACTGCTTCATCCTGCTCTTCTCTCTGATTGAGCAAGATGGAGCTCCACTAGTGAGAATTTTGACATCTACATCTATACAAGGTGGATCCCTCCAGCAGCTGGACTCATCTATCAGTTTGCCCAGCAGCTGCTTCTGGATCCCAGTCTGTCCAGTTGCTGGCACCTGGACATACAAGTCCCTGAGGCTCTAACCACGCTCCAGTTGCTGGTACAGACACTCACACACATACACAAACACACACACACACAGGGCTGTCTGGGACTCCCCTGGTTCCCCATAGCAAAATCCACTGTGGTTTCACCATTAGTGTCAACCTTGGCTCCTATCCCACATCAACTACTTGCTGGATACTGCAGCTTGATCCTTCCTTTGAGTCCCTAAATGGTGATGGACCAACCCTGGAGCCGGCAGAGCTGTGAGGTGGGGGGAAGCAGCCCAGAGGAGCTGGGATGGACTGACTGCAATCCCCATCCCTGTGCCCCTCACAGAGGAGTCAGGATTGAGGGGACGAAAGTGGGAAAGGGGAAGAAAGGGAGACAATGTTCCTCTGTCCTGGGGAGTGGCAGATGTTATTTTGACTGTCTTTGTTTTTCATTATCTGGATCTACTTTAATGGCAATAAATTAAATTCATTTTCCACAGGTCAGATCTGTTTTGCCTGTGATGGTAACTAGTAAGTGACCTCCTTGTCCTTATCTTGAACCATAAATATTTTTATCTTGTTTTCTTCCCCCATGCTGTTGCAGAGGGGATGGTGAGTGAGTGGCTGAGGGAGATCTGACAGCTGGCCAAAGTGAGCCCACCACAATCCTTATCTATAGTAAGACTTAGGAGAGTTCATTTGACAGTAATACAACACCATTAGGACTGACAACCATTTCCAGTAAGTATAATTTTATTGGCCTACAAAGGTAATGTGCAAATCACCCTCAGATCATAGGGAAAGAAAAAGAAAATCATTAATTAATATGTTTTATCCTTTAGACTCTCTATTTTTACAATTTTATTTCCATTAAAAATATTGTTAAGCAAATACTATTCTCCAATAGACTTTCCCTATCAACCACTCTCTAACTTCCCTTTGTCTTTTTCAAAAGGATATCAGTCTCATTCTCCTGTTTCTCAATAAATAAAAGAAAAAACAGACAACAAAAATCCATGTCTGGAAAAAAGTCTTATTTTCTTTCAGAAATCTTCTCAAAAATGTTTTGTTGTATGAAATCATTGACAAAATAGTGAGAGGTCATGTAATAACAGAGCATCTAATGAGGTTTGCAGAAACAAGGCATCTCCAAGTTAGCATGAAATCATCAAGTATTTTTGTCTAGATTCTTTCCCCTTTTTCACCACCTCTCCCCCTCCTTACCTCTGAACAAGTAGATCATCTCTACAATTGTTATTGTATCAGCTAAAGACAGAGTGGGATGTATTTCAGATGGGGTATATTTAAAAGCTGATAAAAATAATCCTTCTTATCCAAGGTTTCTGATAATTTCAGGAGTTTTGATAGGAATAATAAGTATAGATGTGCAGTTTCTTTATATTCTGGATCTCATCATGGATGAGGTGATCTCTTTATCTATACCAAATCTATAAGACTGTCATATAGAGCTTTGATTTTTATACTGGGGGTAGGGGGTGTGTAGGAAGAGAGGTTTGTAACAGACACTGATATCAGAATACTAAAGAAGTCAGAATATTTTTTTCTATAGCTGTAATTTAACATCTTTTTTTCATAAGGGGTGGGTTTTTTCCCCTGCTATTTGTAGCATGTTTTACCCTTGCAAACCAACTTAGACAGGCTTTACTTAAGGAAATTTGACAGCCTAAGATATGCCAGAGGCAGGCATCACTATTAGAAACAGCATCATTTTGGAAATTTGAATATATTAGACAAGCTAGACTAGGCAAAAAGAGAAAATATGCAAAGCTGGAGAGGGGAGAGAAGACTGGGATGCAGTCTGTGAGATGGCCTTAGAAACATTAGAGGAAGGGAAGAGCAGGACACTCTCACAGCTATATGCTAGCCCATCTTCTCTCCCAACAATCATTAACACCTTTCTGTGAGTCTCACAATCAGAGTGCTGTTGCCTTGTCTTCAGATCCCATACAGTCTCCTGTCTTTCTGTTATTACTCACCCTTTTCTCAGCTTGCACTTTCCTTCCAGCATGTTTTGTGAGTCACAGATCTGACAGCAACAGCAACTGGATGTGAGAGCTGGGCAGAGGAACCATAATATGTTGCTTATCTCAATAAATTAGTTTGGTTCAACAAAATTAAGAGCACACAAGATGTTTGCAACCAAAATGTAGGGTGTGGCAGATGTTGCTGTCTTTTAGGACAGAGAGGGTGGCTCAAGAACAGTAAGAAACACTGATGGTCTAGTTCTCCTAAAGCAATAGGACCCCTCCTGTTGCTGTGTTTGCATCCTCATTTCTTCTGACACTGTCTTTCAGTATATCTCATTCTCCAAGCCCCAGTTTCAGATGTTACCCTTTTCTACAGCTGGCACTTAAAAAAAATTCAGCACTGTAAGTAGTAGCATAACCTCATTGAAGCTCTTGTTCTAACTTTTTCCCATCACTTAACTCCCTAAAACCCAGTTGGTTATGCATATACAAACAAATTAAAGTAAAAAGTAATATTCTTGTCCAATAAATATTTTCCAAGCCAGTTAAATGATTTGTATTGACTAAGTATGCTCCACATTCTTAATGGAATATATAAAAGACAAAGGCAATAAAAATAAATGCCATACAGCATTTAACCTTGTGTTACTTTTTAATTAGCTAAGGATAGTGTGTGATTAACTGTGAGAAATACAATAGTTTGTGGGGTTTTTTATAACAGATGCAGTTTTGATCTCCCCCAAACACACTCTTCATTATGCAAATAGGCAGTGTGAGTCTTTGTTGTTGTTGTGTTTGTTTATATTCCAGCTAAATTAAAGAATATTTTGGCAGGAGCTTCATGTCTTCTAGCAGTCATATGCTCTTGATTAATCACGTGTAATGGCTAAACAGCATGTGGGATGAAGTAATTTCATACCAATCACTCCCCATTATTTAAGAACACTTTGACAACACTGCCTTATCTGTATCATCAGAGACCTCAGGGTAAGGAAGAGAAAGTTCATTCTAATATGTTTTACAAGAACTGGTGGAAATCACTGGCAGATAGAACAGGACCATAGAAATAAAACATTAGCAGCGAAGCTTGCACTTCCTCTTCACTACCATCAATGAGGACTGATGAAGCAATAACAGTAAAACATCTGGGTTTGAATTAATTATCACAGAATCACAGAATGTTAGGGGTTGGGAAGGACCTAGAAAGATCATCTAGTCCAACCCCCCTGCCACAGCAGGAACACCTAAATGAGGTCATAGAGGAATGAGTCTATGTGGGTTTTGAATGTCTCCAGAGGAGGAGACTCCACAACCTCCCTGGGCAGCCTGTTCCAATGTTCCAGCACCCTCACTGTGAAAAAGTTTTTCCTAATGTTTACACTATCATTTCTTCTTTCACAATGGTGTGAAGGATTTCCTTCCTCTGCCAGTCAGGTGCAGGATCCAGGTTTATCAGTTGGTTTCACTGCTGGAAGAATGCTTAACCTGAAAAAAATGAGGTCTTTTGCAACCTCCACAAGGTTCTGATCTCCAGGCACGGCCCCACAGCCTTCAATCCTCACAACTACCTACCCCACAGATTTTGACTTCATGTGTAAATTCAATGACATTAATTTGTTGACTTTGTGGGTGTGTCCCAAAGATCAAGCATGGGAACACGTGCTCCTTATTTTCACCACTACTTCGAACAAAAAGTTTGCTTGATTGCTGTCTAGATTTCTGTGTCAAATCCTAAATAAACTATTAACCTTTCAGCTTTCACAGGAATTGCTGGAATTGATGGGATCTGGTTTGCCATCAACAGATCAGGAGTAATTTGTATCAAAAAGGAACATAGTTAAGGAGAGCTTGAGTGGAACTAGCTGTGATGTGTCTGGCATTTTGTAATCCTGCCATTGGCTAAACTCTCTGACAATGTATCACAAGTTTAATCACATTAAAGCAGAAAGCACAGAATGTTGGAAAATATTGAGCTGGCTTAGCTGACAAATGGCAGTTGGGGAAAATGAGAAAGGATTTCACTTTTCATTGATTTTTCCATCATTTTATGAACATGAAATTCTCACAAAATTTGCCTTCATCACCTGTATTAAACCTAATGTATGGGCAAAAGTTCTGCAAATAAAATAAGTATCAGGAGGGACAATCTGATAATTCATTTTCCTGCTTCACACAAATTGACTTCTGAGAAGGCAAACTAAATGCAAAGGCAACATTCATAAGAAACACCAAAGTTCAAATTTCCTGAGGAAGAATTGTATTTACTTCACTCTTCCTGCCCACATTATGCTTCATGGAGAATAAAAAAAAAGAATTAAGAGTAAAGGAAACTCAGAAGGTCTCTGCACACATTCTTATAAGTGTATTGACTTATTATAAATTTTGGAAATGCCTACTTTTTGATTCAAGTCAATACAATAAATGCTTTCCAGAGTGTACTTAACAGTTGTCTTTTCATGTGCTGCTGGGTAATTGCTGCTAGGGTTGAGAGCAGCAAAACTCTTGCACTCAATCAAATCCAGCTGGTGTCTTCTTTCCAGTTTGCCTGTGTTCCTTAACCATATTTTGAAGAACCTGCTAATGCCATGTGAAATACATGTTTTATTTATGACCTGCACTGGAATGCAATAGGGAAGGAGGACCTTTTCAAAAGGTATATCAGTTTCAGGGAATAATTATTAATGGTGAAGTTCAGTGGGAGCCCAATGCTGCCATCATATTGTTTATGGTAAAAATGGTCAATGATGCAATGTTTGACAAACCTGTAAGTCCAAGATGGTTCACTTGGAGAAAGAGTGAAGCCATACATCATGTTTCAAAACAGTTGCAAATTTACAAACTGATGAACAAGATCTTGGAAAAAAATATTTGAAATAACTTATAAAATATGGAATTAGCTAACTGAACAAAGATTTCAATTGTTGTTGTATCAAAAGGGACTGATTTGAACCATTAACTGGAAAACATCAAGTAGGAGTAGAAAAATCATAGCCAGATCATTCTTGATTTAATATCTAATAATGTTTAATATGAAAAAAATGGCTAATCAAGAAAGGCTTAAGAAAAA
The DNA here is from genome assembly GCA_013399015.1 of Galbula dea. Taxonomy (NCBI): domain Eukaryota; kingdom Metazoa; phylum Chordata; class Aves; order Piciformes; family Galbulidae; genus Galbula; species Galbula dea. The sequence continues at coordinate 471,543 of VWZX01004381.1, read as the reverse complement.
ACAGTGAAATTTCATTGGTGTTGAGGAAATTTGAGTAATAGGCAAATACTTCCACAGACTGATCTCTATGCTTCACTCACAGAATACAATGAATTCAACACATATGAAGTGAAATAAAAAGGTGAATGGTTGAGCTGGAAGCAAAAATTACATAGGCTAGAAGCAACTTTCTTTTTACAAGGGCAAAAATTATCTTAAACAAAGGGGAATTCCCTGGCATGAATCTTTTAAATCAAAACTGGAATTTTTTTTTCCCCTCATTTTAAATATGTATTTTATTTTAAATAAACAGAGTCAGTAGAGAAGTTACTATTTCACATCACCTGTGTTATACAGAGATGAAAATTAAGGGTCACAGAAGTTCATTCCTGACTCAATATATAGACCTGTGTGAAATTAGGGGCCAGTCAGTAGCTGGACTTCAGCCATCTGATGCAATTCTGTTCAGCCTCAGTGACCCAGACTCCTGCTTACTGGCAAGCTGGCTACACTTACTCACCCTTTTGAAACTGCAGTTCCCAGCAATTCCTCATCTCTATCACCTGAGTAAAAACTGTGCTGGAGACAGCAGAATAGATGCAGTAGTTGCAAGGAAAGTTTTTTACTGTTGTATTTTGGGTTTGGGGTTTTTTTGAATGCTGTGGAAGGAAGCTGCAGATCTTCCCACACTGCCATCATGGTGCAAGGGTTTTGCACAGTCATTTTCTAGCAGCGATAGATTTACTTATGGTAGTTATTAATCACCATCCTTACATTGTCTGTAGTCCCTGTGGTTAGGTGAGCACCCTAAATCCAAATCTGAGTGCATGCTTCAGCCACCTTTTATCTTTCAAACACAACATCCACACAAACCCTCTGTGCTTTGGCTTCCACTGGGAAGAAAACCCAAATGCATGTCTCATACAGTGATGGGCAGAGAATTCCTTTTACTTTCTGTTCCTCCTTTTTTGCATCATGATGTTTTTATAAATGGGGAATAAGAGTTCAGAGAAAAGGTAGAAACAGGTCATTCTGGATTCAGTCCTGATCAGATGAAGTAGATTTCCTTCCAAACAGAAGAAGAGGAGTGTATAATGGTGAAGTCAGTACTCAGTACTCAAACATCAGCCTTGACACCATCATTTTTCCCTGTGTCACTGTATCAACATGGCTATAATCCATAACCTGTTTGCTCCCCTGAACCTTTCTCATAGATTATGTTTTTGTGTGTGTGAGGCAACTTTATGTGTAAAAAACAGCAATGCAACAAACCTTGTCTTAAATGTACAGCCCTGGAAAACCTACTATTTGGATATTGGATTATCAGTGATGTTCCTGTACTTAGCAAAGAAGGAAGAAAAACATATGGAGAAGATTAAGCATCCTCTAACCTCCATGAGGCACACAGAGAAGCACTTGTCAGAAGACCTGATTGCTGGTAGCCTTCAACAGGGAGAAACAACCTCTTACATTCCCAGTAGAGAAAGCCTGAGGTCTCTGAGAGCATGAACAGAAGAGGCTGTCTGGTTTTATTTTATTACACTGTCCTAACCAAATGTAGCAGCTCTTTACTTCTCATGAACTGGAAAAATAAGAAAGGATCCTTTCCCTTTCTCTAGCTCAATTAAACAAGTGAAAACAGAGGGGAAAGAAAGATCCACCAAGGAAGTAGCACCTGCAAATCCAACTTCATAAAACATTCCATGAAACAAAGCTCAGTAGATGCCATACTGCTTGTACTTACCTGGCACCATAATCTTCTGTGGCTGAAAAATTTAGGAAAACCAGGCTCTTCCTGTTAAAGCTGGGAATTTGTTTCCTCCACTGCAAGGTCAGCAGCAGACTGCTGGTTGAGTACCTGAGAAAGGAAGTTCCACCTTATTGAAACTACTTGAGTGATTTCTGGAACAGCAGAAAGCTGAGGGCATGAATGCTTTGGCACAGGTAAAAAGAGACAGGCAGATGTTAGCCTCACACCTTCATCTATTTGAATAATATATATTGTACAATATCCAATTTGGTGCTGCTGCTGCTGCTGCTGCTGCTGCTGCTGCTACTCATTCAGACAGTCATTCAACACTAATGACACAGCTTTAAATCAGAGCCCACTCTTAAAAAGCAGGGTGCCTGCATCAGCATTAATTAGTTGAATAGTTTTAAGGTGATTTGGGGAGTCAGAACAGAGTTTGGTTTTGAGGTTACTGAGGAGCTTATTCCTGTTGCTGTTACAGAATTTGTGCAGTATTTTATAGGAAAATATCTAGATGTTGTGTTTTACTGAATTCTTGAAAAAACCCAACAGTTAAAAAATAGGCAAAGAAATAATAAAACAAACCATGGGAAAAAGGAGCAGTTGCTTATGCTCAATTGCTTTTATAACAAAGTTGCCTTTAAACAACCCAACCTGTCACAAAAAGGATTATATATTACACTCTGAAGGGAAGAAAAAGGAGAAAAAAAATAAGAAGAACAATTTAAAAAAGCACTAATAATATTTTCCTATTGTTTGAATTAAAAAATAATTATTGCTGCTAGGAATCTCCCTGAAATCAGTAAAGTAATGCAAGGGGTCAAAATCTGAATAACAGAAAAAAGATGTAAGTGTTTGGCACAGAAACCAAGTATGCTGCGAATATGTATGGTCAGAAAGTTTTTGAATCACCATGAAGAGATGATGTAGTTCATTACCTGACTGTTTTACAAAGTCAGCCACTTAAATAAAATTTCATCTGGCAGCTGCTGCTCTCAACAAAAGTAGGGATTAATATGGGAAACACCTGTTACAACACTGCTGCCTTATGCAGCATCAATTGAGAATCTAAAAGAAAAGACTTAAATCTCTACAGTCTAATTTAGGACTTAAATGTTTTACTTTTCCATTACTGTAACTGATGTTGTCCTTTTTTTCTAGGGAAACACAGTGGAAAAAGGTGCTTGCTAAATACAGAAAATGTCACCCTTTTCAAAGTAATAATGAGAGAAATTTACAGGTAATGAAAGAAAAATGACCTTCATAGCATTTAAAGCTATGAAATCTGATACATGATAAGGAATTAATCTGGTTGTCATGAGTCTTGGCCCCATGCTTTGACCACATGAGAAAATAGTTCTGAGATGAAATTCTAAAGCCATGATGAATAATATTCCATGACACTCAAAAGTGTCTAAACAATGAAACAATGTGAATGGTCCTGTAAATTTCCTTATGGAAAATGCTAAGTAATATGAATTCCTTCTGATAATACAGTTCATTATTAAGTGGACAACAAGATGCATCCAGGGATATATAGAACAGTCACTCTTCATTTTCCATATGCTGCTTGAAGATTAGGATGATGAATACATTATGCAGAAAGATAAAAAGGTATACAGAAAAATTATGAACCAAAGTTTAAACTGGTATCAAACAATGCAAACCTTTTGGAACTAGAGAATTAAAAATGACTACTACTTGCTCTGGATATGTTTTCATTCAGAATTTAGTTTACTTCTTACATGCACTTTTAGTTACATAGCTGTCCATATCTCATAAGCAATATGATGTGTAATTTATTAGAACAAGACCTGGTCCAAGTGTTTACAGTAAATAACCAGATAAGTTACTCACTGGGAGCAAGTTAGAGATATTTTAATGCCTTCTTGTAAAGAATAGAAGTTGACTTGTTAGAAGGATTTAAAACCAACATCCTTTCTAAAGAGGTGAAAAATTTCAGCTTGTAAAAGCTAAGCTATTCAAAATCAGGCTCTGACAAAAAATGAGATTAATGTTAGAATTATTATTTTTTCAGAATCTTGATGATAAATTTCATTTGTATCCAGTTTGAGCTTTTTTCCCCTCTCTTTTCTTAAGGCATTCACAGTCTGTTCTGCAGACTTTCATCCTGTTACAGAGAAGTGATATGTATTATCTCACCAATAAAATGTGAGGTGATTCCTTATTGGTCATGAATAAATTTAGAATGGAAATTAGACATTTTCTAACTATCACAGCTGTGAGGTCCTAAAGAGTTTTATGGCAGGACAGGTGAGAATAAAAAGCTCTCTTGAATCTTGAAATAGACATTTATCTATGAAGTGAAAGGACTAGATATTATGGCTGTCTGTTGGAGCTTTGAGACTGTTTTTGGTGATCTAGGAGGTTTCTTTTAGGTCTCTGTTATGTTAGGGTTATCTCAAACATTTTAATTTTATATGTTTAAATGATATCTGGATGTTGTAAAAATTATTTTCCTTACATATATTTTCATTTTTAACTGACAAAATGCACAAATATTACTGAGCATTTTTGTAATTGAACCTTCATATTGCAGTATTGTTACTTAATGTTCCCTTTTCTGTTATCCAAAAGCATTTAATAACTCTTAAAACAACATTTTCTTTATTTATGGAGATGATTTAGTTACTTCTGTTGAATATAAGTTTTAACTATTCAGTGATTATTTGTATCTCTATCTTCTATGCCTTCAGTACAATTCACTGGGGAAGCAAAAGATATTCCAGTGAAACCATGAACAGCTGCAAAGTAAACTCTAATGTAAAAATTATCTAGGAAATACTTTTACATTATTTTTGTGGATTATTTTTTCTGTTGGCTGGTATTATGAGTATAATTTGAATTTTTGTCTCTTAGACATGTAGTATAAACTCTTGAAGCAGTTTGGACTTTTTATAAGTGAGGTCATTGAGCAGGTACATTTAAAGATTTTTATTCCAGTCTCTTGTGCTGCTGAAAATTGCTGAACCAAGTGAAATCTATTTTGTCAGATTCAGCATATTACTGTACTGGACTAACATTAAGTATTTTAACACCTCAAGATCGTGTATAGCAAACAGCTGACTCATTCAAATGGTCCTTAAAATCATTAGGAAATCATAGAAAATAAATAGATTTGTGTCCATCTGCCTAAGGAGAGACTTACTGTCCCTACAAGTATTCTGTGTACAAATCTGTTCAACTTTTATTTAAAAGCTTCCAGCCACAGAAAAAGACTGCAACCATTATAGGTAATAGTCTCCTGTGTTCCCACTGATAGAACATCTTGCTTAATGTCCAACATTAATGTCTCCTCCTGTAATTTTAGCCATTTTTTCTTCTCCTATCTTTGGTAGATACAGGAACTGATTTATTCCCCCTCTGTTTCTCAGTGATGTTTTTATTTACTGAAGATTTTTCCCATTTACTTTAAGTAAAGGATTTTTTGATTAATTTCTGATCAATCTTGTTGTTATTATTCCTTATTTGTCCAGCTGAAGTTTTTCTTTAACTGTGATATCTCAGTCTGAATTCTGGCTGTGATGTGGGACAGATGCCACATCTGTTTACATACCTGTCACCGAGGCACCTAGAAAATGGACAACAATAGCTAACCAAAATGTGGATTTATTGCACACAAGATTACATAGCATTCCTGTTGACAAATTATATTAAAAATTCAGATGTCAGCCAGAGATATACTGCAGAACAATTGATTCTCAAGCTAGTAACAATCCCACTTAAAAAAAAATAGACAAAACATACAACATATTGGACTCCAAGATGCAGCACTTACAACTAAACATATCCTTAAATAATTTCTTTTAAATAAGAAACCCAGAAAAAATAACATTTCCAATAAATCACTATTTCAGTATTTCACTGCATTCATATTTCAAAGTGTAATTTCTAGGAAAATGATAGAATGGTTTGGGTTGGGAAGGACTTTAAAGATCATTTAGTTCCAACCCCCTTGCTATGGGCAGGGGTACCTTCCACTAGACACATTGCTCAAAACACTGAGCTTGAACAGTTCCAGGGATGGGACATCCACATTCTCTCTGGGCAACCTGTTCCTGTGCCTGACCACCCTCACTGTGAAGAATTTCTTCCTTACATCCAATCTAAATCTACCCTTTTTCTAAATCTATCTTTTTATAAAAGCCATTACCCCTTGTCCTATCATTACATGCCCTTATGAAAAAAAAATGTTTCTTGGAGAAAATTGAATTCCAAACTGTTTCTCAGTCCCAATCTTAGTCCCCCAGATATCTCCCAATTTCCATGGGAGAAATCTTTGCAATCATATATAAGTATTGGATATGAAGTTCAGGAAGGAATCTATACTGTGATGAGTTTAAGCAGACTTCTCAACATCTCAGAAACTAGAAAGCAAGCTTGCCTCTGCAATACAGCCACAAACAGCTGCAAAAGCACTAAAATGACCAGTGATACAAAACCACATGCAGCAAGTTTATTAGGAAGTAATTGTGAATACATTCATATATTCAGCTGAATATTTTAGGGATATTGTATAGCATTTTTTTCACAATGTAGTTTTCTTTCCTCTTCTTGAGCATAACAAACTGATATTTGCTATTTTTGTAAGCACTGTTTGCACCAAAAACTGTTTGAACTCCTAATCTGTTAAACAACTGATAGGTCAGCCTCTGGACTATATCAGGGTAGCTCTTTTCACATCCCACAATTTATTCTGGTTTCAATAAGATGCACAACTTGAGCCTTAATTTGAATTTTTACAGACTTTCAAATACTTCGTCTTTCAACCCTTATGATTCACTTCTGCCTTTTGTTTATTCCACAGCTGATAAAAAACCAGTGTCTACCATCAGATATATGTACTCAGTATTCCTTCTGTCTCATCTGAATTTGATATATGGATATGTGTGTAGGGGTAGTGGCAGGTTTACCTGCCTGAGAGGCTGAATCAGAAGTTGATAACAAACTGCAAGAACAATGTAATGTTTTCAATTGTTATCATAAGTCAAACCTTAGATATGATATTACTTCCCCTGATTTCAATAACATGGATATGTTTTCAATCCTCACACAGGCTCAAAGTGAAGAAAAAAGATGTTTCCTTTCACAAGATATTTCATTTACACCATGCAGGCTCTTATTCCCATATTCTCACGTGACTAGAATCTTCTTATCTCTCAGCTCAGTTTCACCCAAGAGCTATATTTCTCATGTGAAGGCTTGGAAGCTAGGGCACATGAGAAAACTGATGAAAAAGAAAGGACTAAATTATTTCATAGAATAATTATATCACTGTCAATGAAATCATACAAGAAGAAAGAAATCTTTCCCTTGTGCTGGTAGTGGTGGCACAGTCTGGAATGAAAGTCAGTCATACGTAATCCAGGCTTATGAAGCTGTTACATGGCCTTTCAACACCTTGAATTGGTTTTGTGTTAGGCAGTGGGTGGGTTTCTTCTTGAGATATAAGCTCCATTTAATTTACTATAAATCTTGTGCAAACCACTGATTTGCATGCTTAATTTTTCATTGCTATTTCTTTAAATGACACTTTAAAATGACACTTTCTTAAATACAGGTGATTGATATTAAAATCTGCCTTGAGGGTGGTTCACCACACAGGGGATAACTGTGTTAACATCTCATTCCACTTAACATGGGAATGGAATATGCTTGGGGTTCTATGGTAAACATGACTTAGGATCATAGGATTGTCAGAGTTGGAAGGGACCTCAAAGATCATCCAGTTCCAACCCCCCTGCCTGGCAGGGACACCATCCACTAGATCAGCTGACTTGCTTCTTAAAGGCTAATGTGATGATGCCAAGCAAAAGGTAACTCATGCAGAGAAAAATAGAAACTTACAGGAGGGTGTGGGAGAGCTTTCATTGCAGAATGAAAATTAGAAATCATCCAATAACTTTGAGTCAGCTTATGCAGTCCTAGAAGCAGCTGTACAGGATTATATGTCCCATGTTGAGACATACTTCTGATATGGGTAGGACATATACAACCTCTAAAAGCTCCTTTTTTGTAATTCATTAGCAGATTACTGAACTGACTGGGTAAGTATCCTCCTTGTTCTATATATGCTGCTAAACAGGGATTGTTCTCTCTCTCTGAAGCAAATTTGCATGAGCAAGTCATGTGTATATAGCATAGTATTTGGTACTGTGTCTCCTCTGGACACCCTGATTGCCTCCTTGGAATCATAAAGAAAATTAATTTGTGTGTGTGTTTTTACTTTGTTTTCCAGTTCAAAGTATCATAAATAATGTGATGGCTATCTAGCAACCTCTGATAGTGATGTTTTCTCATTGTAAATATGAAAGGATGTATTCCAGACCCTTGGGCATAACAGACAGTGGTGTTTGAGAGTGCATAACCTGATGGAACAGTGTTAGATGACTTTGTAGAGTGTAAAGCTCCAAACTTGGTGAATTATTGTCTGAATGGCCTGTTAGGACTTGCCTCTGGTGCATGCTAGCCTCTGAACCAACTGGACATTTTTTGAGAAAGTGTTAGTTGGCACATGATGATCATATCAGGATAAGCACAGTCCAGAGCCTGAGCCCACTGGACCTGTTTTATTTACCAATATACATGCAATCCCAGATGGCTGAAGTTAAGTGAGATGAGCAATTCAGACTCATAACAACACCAGCCAAGAGTGTAATGGCTCACCAGCCATACCCAAAAAAGCAAACACTCACACTCCTTACCTTGTGTTTATTCTGGAGGAATGCAGAACAAAAATACACAAAAGCTCACTCATATCATAGCAAAATTTTAAAGGTTTAATTTAATTTTCAACTTTAATTTTGAGTTTTCAAATCTTCTAGAACTGGTTATTTTTCTATATTAAGAGGTTTTATAACTGCTGTTTAAAGAAATAATGGAGGGGGGTTTACTATTTTTCTTTTATTTATTCAGACAAAACTAAGTGTTATTCAAAATAAGACTCAAATTTTATGAATGAGATTAAATTAGAGATTAAATGTCTGATTCTTCTTCCTTAACATCTGCATGGAGCTCATATATAAGGCACAAGACATGGGAAAGCCAGAGTGTTTTGAAAGATAAGTGGGATAACTACAGCATTGCACATAACACCAAATGGCTTTGTTTAGGCAACAGATCTGAGCACACAATGCCTACATTGTAGATGTTTGCAGAATTGATGTTGACCCAGATTGGCAGAATAGTTCATGAAGAATAATAGACCACAGATTTTGTATACAGCTTGTGTGACCAAATGTAGGATCTACTTTAGACGACACATACCCTAAGCTTTGCTATTTATATTGAACTAACTCTCCAACACACTTAGTGGGATCCCACACAACTAGCTCACCTACAGACATTTAGACAGTAGAGAGATGTTTTGTCTTATCTAACTTTAGCAATATCAATTTCTAGGTATATGGTGGAAACAGAGAAGTGTAACACAGTGTTTTGATCAATGTGCCTTTTATTTTTGAGAATATCTGTGCTTTTCTTGAGTTCCTACTGGCCTACCCTAGACATTATTTCTCTATGACCATAACTGTCTCATTGTGGAAGGCATCTGGTGACAGATTATGCTGTGGGATGGTCAGTGTTACACCTGAGTTATCCAATCCTTCCTGATCAATGCTCTGTTAAGGCAAGAAAAACATTTACAGTTTAAGGTGATACTGATGCAGATGATTGTTTGTCACTGCTTCCATTTTCTCAAGGCCATGTTTTTAATAACAGTAGTGTCTTTTTCCCAAATTTGCTCCAGCTCTGAGCAGCAATAAACAGAGCTCTGTTTACTAACACAAAGCATTTCATTTCTTCACGGTGTCATGAATACAAAACAAACTCAGAACATTACACAACTGGTGACACTTAAATGTAAGTCAATTATGCAGCTTTAACGTATTATACACACAGCATCTGTACGTGCAACAGCATGGGAGTGAGAAACACTTAAATAATTAAGTTAATGGGGAAGTACTGGGTAATTAAAGGGCACAGAGGAGAACAAATGGAATTTGTTTTGTGAGAAGGTTTATAGGTTTGGGAAACAGGGGAGGATGGCATTTTGTAGCAAAGCTATGGTCTAGCTCTCAGCTCTTAAGTAGGTGGTTGATGAGAACTTTCTCACCCCAGTCTTACTTTCTGGAATTACTTTCAAGTCTTTTTTATGGATTTGATTATGATTTTACATTACAGTGTCATTTTCCCTGGTTTATACTAGAACCAAGGTCAAAAAGAGATAAAAAGGCAATTTGGTATGGATTGAAAACAACCTAAAGTTGATTACAGAGTGGCAAGGATGTGGATGGAAAAAAAGAATTTTGGAATTATTTTTTGGAATTCTTTCTGGAAATTAGTAGCTCCCTGCTGCAGTTATGGCCATAAAACTGTGACTATTTATGTTTCTTTTAATATAATCACCCATAAAATGCTTGATAATGTTGTTATAAAAATGTACATATAAGAACGTGCTGTCTTCTTACAACAGCAGACATCTTCCTACAGCAGAGATGGAATCCTATCTTCTAATTGAGGTGTTAAACATAACTGTACCTGGCACACTGCCCTCCATCCAGACTCACACTGCTTTGGAAAGAGGAATCAGCCCAAATGTTACATGTGGTCAGACAGCTGGTGTGAGGCCTATATACCATCAACATCCTACATATGTCTTCAGAGTACTCTTCCTGAGTGATAGGTAAGCTTCACTAGTGCTGTTTAACAAGGAGAGAACCTTCCATACACAGAGGTTAAATGTCTTGTCTGTATTTTAGTCAAAAAAAATAAACAGGGAAACATATTATCCAGGGGTTATTATAAGAAGTAAATGAAAAAACCATATTCCTCATTTCAAGGTCTTTCAGGAAACTGGTGAAGAGTTGGCAAGGAGAAAGAAAAACTGACTTTCTCTCTCCTTCCTTTTTTTTCTTTCTCTTTTTTTTTCATAGCATATAAGAAGGCAGATCTCTACACTAAGGGACTTTTGTAATTTCTCCTTCTCTCTTTCTAATAGTCCTAGGATGGATTTCACTTGGTCTTGATTGAGCCCTTTTAAGCACTTTACTACTACTTCCATATTAATCTGATCCCCTGAGATACTCAGAAAATGACTGTCTCTTAAGGACACTGTATCATTCTTTAATGAGAAAAGAAATTAAGTATATCACAGCTATGTCAGGATCCTTTGTTATTTGACTTACAGCCTCTCTCCAATTTAGATTGCTTTAGATAAAGAAACCTGCTTTCACAGTAACCACTGTCACAACCTTGCTGAAATATGTGGTTACCTTTCCTCCTATGCTAACACAAATTCAACTACAATAAACATAAAATTTAGAGCAAAACACTGTAACTTCTTTAACAAAATATAAAACTATACATGCAAGGCTGATTAAGCATCACACCATGGTTTGATTTTTTTTTCCTCCTTTCTTGAAATATCTTCAGTTTCCATGAAACTTTGTGAAACAGAATATGTGGTAGAAATGGAAAGACATAGTATGCAGTATAACATCTTTTAGATATAAGAAGTAATAAAGAAAGGGACATCTGCAGTTTATGTCCATTCATGTTGACAGAGAAATTGTGTTAAGGTTTCTCTCTTTCTTTACAAGACTCATTTGATTCAAAGTTACCTCCTTTGACTGGAAAAACAGCAGAGGAAATGAATCAGAGAATGGGAGAGATTGTTTCAAAGAAGATTCCACTAAGGTATCCAAAATAAGAAGTTTGTAAGTGTATTGCACTGTGATCTATCTGGTTCCTAGTGCCAACTTCAGTGGAATAATGTGGAATATGGCAGAAATAGTTGTCCTTTCTTTTTCTATCAAAAGAACCAACCCAAAAAAAAAAAGAAAATACCCAACCCCAAAACCAAAACCACATAAAACATGATTATTTCATTTATCTGAACTCAAGACAAACAGAGAAATTGTTTAAATCACTATAAATAGTACCAGAAAGCCTTTGACTCAGACTACATAGGAGTCAGTATGCATACTATAAAGCCAGCAGCATTTTGCTTCATTCATAGCTTGTCTCCATATCCTCTGAAAACAGTGGAATGACATTAGAGACTTCAGTGAATTAAACAGTCTTGATTGATAGTCTTCTCTGGCAGCAACTCCAACTCTCATGGAACAACCTGCATCTGTCCTATTAAAGCCTATTCCATTCAAGGACACATGTATGGCTAAGACATCATCTAACTTTTATATTCAAATTTGGAACTTGCAAAATTAATCATTCTGAAATATGATGAAATAAATTTTCCCCCTTAAAATAAAACCCTTGATCACCTAGATCTCTCTCTCTATTTTTAGAATAAACTATATACAGGCTCTCAAAAGAACAAATTACTCTACAGCAGCACTGGTAGTTTACTGTGGAAGCTGTGTGAATACTAAAATAGTAATTCAGTCAACAAAGAAACCTTAAGAAAATCATAACAACAGCAACAAATAAAATATCAGTTACTTTAAATGTATTGTGTCTGCCAAATGCAATTTCTGCTAGAGTAGTTTCAACTAAGATGGCCCTGCTTGGTGTGACACCATCTGTTGAATTTCCCTTTCTCATGTACTAGTAAAGAGTAAGTGGCAACTTTACATAATTTGAAATAAAAACAATCAAAAGGGGGAAATAACTTCTCAATTACAGTCATGAAAAGGATCAGGTGGGCTCTTACTCATCCTACAAGCCATTGCACAGCTGATTTCACATATGGGAAGGCAATTATTTAACCTTGATATAACCACTGTTCCCACAGACTTTGACACTGGAGGATAACCTTTTTGTCAGTTGCTGCTTAGTTAAGTATTGATTTTTTGCATCTTTGTTAGGGAGTTTTGTTTGTCAGGGAGGGAGGAAGAACAGTTGGAAGTTACTCAATTTCAAGAAAAAGCAGAGTATGTTTCAGAATACTTGGGAATAATCTTATTTTTTCTTGCTTCTTGGTAGGCTTGATTAGATTAGAGGAAAAATGAAAGATCTGCTCCCTCCTTCTGCTCCCAGATTTTTTTCTCCCATTAATTATGAATTTCAGATGATGGTAATTCTCATGACCTAGATTTTCAACACAGTTGAAAGATGATTAATGATTATTGACGTGGTGGTTGCAATGTAAAGGCTTAGTACTCAGAAGAAGAAACAGGGTTAAACTGATAAATGAGGTCTGAAACAGATTCCTCTTTCAAAAGTTTTATGAACCACATTGAGGTTTGTTCAGGAAGCTTAGAAAAAAGGATTGGGGGGTTGGAAGGCAAGAGACAGGCAGGCATTGGTTGGGAAATTCTTAAACTTCTTTATTTATTTGCCATGATCTGAAATATTGCTACTTGAAGAAGGAAGATTACGGCACTAACAGGACACTTGCACTGCTATGCTTTAACTTGAATAAGGATCAGGTCTTGCATAAGTTATTGGGTTTTTTAAAGAAAGAAGCAACTGCATTTGGCAAAGATTTTCTTAAGCATCACTTCTCCACCTGAGTTTTCTCCTCTGTGAAAAAAGCTCAGAGTACACAATGAGTTTAACACACAAAGCTGCAATTATGTTTCCTGCTACACAAGCATACAGGTTAGAAAACAAGTTTGCTGAGAAAAGGAGTGCCAGATCACTGCAATAATTGTAGACACTGACACAGAAGCAAAAGCTTCACCCCTAGTCCCTTGTAACATGAAACAAAACCATCAAAAATCAGCCTCCTTCAATCAGATAATGTATCTTGCAGGCCTCCTTGAGCAGCAGCTGCATCTTGCAAAAGAATATTTATCTCGATTAACACAAGTGGACTCTGGAGAAGGATCACATGGCTGTCCCATCAATCTGGAGAGAGCAGCAGCAGCCTAGTGTTCCAGCATGCAGTGATGAAGCAAGATAAACAGGAGGCTACTTCACACAGTACACAATTGCAGCTCTCCCAGATTCTTGATTTTAAGTCCTTAAAGCCCCTTCAGGACTCAAGCATTGATTATGAAGATTCAAGTATTGAAGCCAGACGTTCAAGTTAACATCACACAGGAGCTGCTACCTTCCCACAGAAATCAAGCAGCAGAGGTAGTGTATTGAGCTCAAGTCCTGCTTCTGGGGCTCTCATTAGCAGACAAGCATTTTCATGCTTCTTTATTTATTCTTTTTGAGCTGCTAGTGGACTTACCACAAGGGAGAAATCTGCTAGCATCAGGGAGTTAAAGGGAAATTTATTTTGAAAAACTGTTTTTTAAAAAGCTATTTTGTTTTAATGAGCAGTCCCAGATACCCAGAGCTCCTGTCTCACTGTGGAGATTAGAGCCTTCCCAAAGTATCCTTAACCATGGAGGTGTCAATTCCCATCCCAAGAGAAACAACATATTTTGAATACTTGATTTCAAGACACACACTCTGCAGTGATTTCTCCTCTGAGCCAAACTGGCTTATAGAGAGAGAACTGAGGAGGATGTCTCTTTATTATTGTTATATAAATAAAATATATACATATATGTGTATACACACACATATCTATATATATGTTCTTATTGCACTACAGGTTATCCATGCTAGGAGAGTCTAGTACTATTAATCTTTTATCCAAATGTGAAATAGGAGATCATGTTATTGTCACACAGAAATTTTGACATTAAGATTCCTGCAGCCATGAGTTGACTCATCTGTTTCTAGACTGTATCTTGCTTCAGTCCTTGAGAGTGTGTTTGTGTTGTCAGGAAAAGGAGCAAGACTCTTTGGTGAATTATCAAGGTCAATTATTGATAACCTTCTGGAGGAGCTTTGGCTCACTGGACTCAGCCTTTGGGGGTAGAAAATAGTGTTTGAGAGCTTTCATCAGAGAAAAGAGGTCTGAAGGAGGATAAGCTTGAAAAGGAGCCTTGAACTAGAATTTAGCTAGTGTTATTTGGGAATTACTGAAGCCCCAAAGAAGCTATTAATTTTTTTAATGCAGAACTGCATTAGAAATTGAATTTTTAAAGTTCTTATTTGACTAAACATAGAAATTCTCATTTTTTCTGCCTATTTTTCAGTTCTTTTAAGTTTGTATATTTTTCCATTGCACATTATGCATGGATATCAAAGAAAATCAGAGGATTTTAAATATATAAATATCTGCCTGTATGCTACCTGACCTGCCCAGTAAGTGTAACTTGTAGAGACAACGAGGGTGTATGAGACATTGCTAGACTACATATATATATTATAAAAATAAAACCAGTCTGTATGTCTATCTATTGCAGGAATGAATGACAGAGGGAAAAATAAACTATGGAGTTAATAAGTAAAAAGCAGTTCCCTTAAGTATTTTCTCAGTCATGTGACATCATGGATTGAATATAAAAACACTTTTCTGGGTAGAAACATCTGATAGCTAGCATGCTGAAATATCTTAATGCAGAAAGACCATTAAAAGTGTTAGAGGGGAATCAGCCTTGCACAGATCAAAGCTGTACCTTGGTTTGGAGAAGCTACCAGAAATCCTGATGTTTCTCTGACACCTCATTTCACTTTTAATATATATGGAAAAAAATTTTCATATCATACATCCCTCTCCTTCAGCTGTCCTTGAAACTCTCAGTTGATGCTGCTTAGTTCTTTTTCTCCACTGCTTTTAAACAGCATATTCAAAATGATCTACTGTATCTTGCAATTATCTTCAGAGTGCAATTGGACAGTCTTGATGTTGTTGTGGTTTGCAGGGCTGGACAGATATCTGACTGGCTGTATATAACTTTCAGGATTATCTCTGAAGACTACTTTCCCATTTGCACAAAAAAATTATCATGCCACCTTTCTGCTTTCTTTTTCTTCTCTGCATCAAATAGGCAGATACATTTCTTCTAGCTTAGTTTAAGGGTATTTGGACCATTATTCTACCTTAGAGCTTCAAAGCACAGTATCTTTTCTACTAACTCTTGCTTTATGAACAATGTGCTTCTCTTGGCTGGGATAGAGTTCATTTTCTTCATAGTAGCTTAATGGTGTTATATTTTGATGCTGTTCTGAACACAGTGTTGATAACACAGGGATGTTTTAGCTATTGTTGAGCACTGTTCACTGTGGGGTTTAGTTGTCATCTGGTTTTAAAACACAACACACCTAAACCCTAATATTCAGATAGAGAGACTCACAGAATGTCAACCTTCTGTTCCTTGAAAGAGTTAGGGATAAAGAAATGAACAGCACTGTCCTTAAAAAAATGATCATGTGAGTCAAACTGAGGAGTTTCTGCATGCAAAAAGTTTTTTATGAAAGGATCATACCTACTCACAGATGGCATGGCAAGCTGTGAGGAAACAAGTGCCATAACTCATTGGGAAGAAGCCAGCTTTACTTAATCCTATCTCAAGGGACACTTAGCTCAATTTATTTCAGAAATGTCCCTTAGTTCAGTGGTCTCATAGGACAAAGAGTAGAAAGTTTTAAGGCTGATTGGATCTCTGGGGCCTCAATTTACTTGTCTAAATAAAGGCTTCTAGTTCTGCCTGAGACACTTTAAGGTATCTTTAACATCCATTTTTTGGATGATATGACGAAGGACCAACAGGTCACCATCACACTTCTGGAAGAGCAGCTAGAAATGAAGCAAAGATACCCTACAGCATTCAAAATAGCACTATGACTGCACTCAGACAACCAGGCTGAATCTCCTCTGTCTCCTTGTGAGGGATGAGGTGGAAATAATATTACATACTAAATATCTGAACAGAAAAATTGAAAGGAAGAAACATGGGATAGAAAAGGATGTGTGCTGGGTGCATGAAAAGAAGTTGTTGGACCCAATTTAGCAATGAAGTTTACAAGGCAGGGTCCATTCTGGATACAAAAGCAGAAGAGGAAGTTCATGACAAGGTAGTTGGGAACTAAAACAATTATCCTGTGAGCAGAGGCTGACTGGGATGGTCTCTTTCAGCCTGGAGAAAGCTTCAAAGGGAACTTATTTGCAGCCTTGAAACACATACAGGGAGATTATCAAGAAAATGGAGTCGTGGATAGAGCCCTGAACAAATGGTCTGAATTCAGCATTGAATTACTCTGTTCTGAGCAGGAAGTTGAACTAGTGACCTGTAGGTATTCTTTCTAATCTGAATGATTCTGTGATTCTTATGAAGACTGCACATTCCTCCATATGAGGGTTAAATGTGGAAATCTCCAATTAAACAATAGAAAACTTCTTTTTATGAATCCATCAAGTGTAGGTGTGCATTATGTTCAAACCTAGAGCAGACCTTCTAGTTTTATCTTCTCCAAAAGAATGCAAATAATGTGAACTGAATAGAAACTGAGGACTCCCTCCAAAAGCATACTACTAATCCTAGTCAAAGTTATAAAGTGGTTGGGGCCTAGTTCCTCAAGTTCAGCTAAGTTATCTCTAGAGAGTGTTAGATTTTGATTAAACTTGCAGTTTGGGAAATGGCTAGAGTACATACCATGAGATTTCTTTTTTTTAGTAACAATTTTGTCATGAAGCTCAGAGAGGAGATGAGCAATTAGTATGTTGTAATCACTGCCATATTTTTGTGTGACAGTCTCTATAACGTTGTAACTCAGGTTTTACTCTGTGAAATCATAGGAAAGGATGTCTTCTTGCCTGTGCTTGTGCAAAAACTAGAACAATGAAGCCATGGTCCAGTGCTGAAGCTGCTGGATGCTTCTTCAGGAATGAAAACAGAAATCAACTGTGTTAATGAAACAGCCTGTTAAGCACATCAAAAGTCCTGGACTGCTGAATAACTGCAATCTTAATGGAAAATATTTAACTGGAACTTAGAGGTTTAGGCTGTAATTTTGTTTCTAGTAAAATCATGTTAACTGAAAGAAAGTCCACAGACTTTTGGCAAACTGAAGTCCTACCCTCCTCACCTTTTTTCCCCCTCCCTCTGCTTCTCTCTCCTTCTTCCCATCTGTCATTATCTACAATACCAGTATAAAACAGTGTAACTTATTTTTCAAGTGCTGAGGGATGAGAGCTTTTAACTGGATACTATCCTATATAGAGACGTATGCCACTATTTTACTGACTGGAATATGCTCTGCAATTGGTTTCATGGATCTACTTATCTCCAGCATCTGGAGATTTTAACTGAAGTGCAAATGAGACTATAACAGAAGCATATTAATTAAGTACTAACCACAGGCTTTGGCTCTGCTACAGGATGCATTAACCAACACATATGGAATATAGGTAAAAGAAGCAAGATACTAGACTACTTCTGGGTGCAAAAATAATGTATTTTATTTTAGTAAGGTATTGCATATGCAACTCATTAAAATGGTCTCTGAGAAGTTCTGTTTCCACAAAAAAGCAATAGATCAGCAATACTTCTACTTTGAGGAACATGTATGTAGGGAAAAAGCTACAGCCTGTTTCCTGTGTGAAACATTTTGGGTTTGCCTACCTGATGCAGCAGTAACTGCTATTCTATAATCTATGCATAGACAGAAAACTTCTGTTAGATGTTTTGAAATAAACAACACTGATATGCAGGTCCCAATTAGATGTGATGTTTACCTTTCCAACTCATCCTCATCTGTCTAATAAGCTGAATTCCTGGAAAGTTTAATGTGGTTCATTAAATGCTGCAAGAAAACCACAAACAAGAAATAAATGTCTTAGTAACATGCTCAATGCCATTTCAGTATGGTTAAAGGCAAAGAAGCAACACAACTCAATAAAGAGTCAAATATTTTGTGACTGCAGTTGCCAATACAGAAAATCATAGAATCATAGAACAGTTTGGGTTGGAAACAACTCTCAAATATCTATTCTAAATCCCTATGCCATTGGCAAGGATACCCACCAGTAGATCAGGTTGTTCAAAGAACATGACCAACCTGACCTTGAACACTTCCAATGGTGGGGTATCCACAACTCCCTGGGCATTCTATCCAAATAAGAAACCTGTTCCTTACATCCAGTCTAAACCTATCCCCTATTGGTACAAACCCATTGTTCTGTCAGTACAGCCCTGAGTACAAAGACTTTCTTTTTCTTTCCTATTTCCTTTTTATATATTGAAAGGCTGCTGTAAGGTCCCTCCAGAAACTTCTGTTCTTGAGGCTGAACAACCCCAACTCTCTCAGCCTTTCCTTATAGGAGAGGTGCTCCAGCACCCAGATCATTTCTGTGGCTATTCTCTGCACCTACTCTAACAGGTTCATGCAATAATCAGTAAAGGTAGGAAGAAAACTCTCCCTCTTTTAAGGAGGATAGAAATAGGTACCAAATAATATTCTGTGCTATGGACTTCAGAAAAGGAACAGTAATGTCCTGTAGTGTGCCCATTAAAGGTAAGGAAGGGGTTTCTACTTATGCCCAAATGCCTTCTAAGGATTATTCTTCTACAGTGGAAAAACAATAGGAATCCCTAGGGGTCATAGTCCATTGAGAAAGAGAAAAGCAGGGTCATCCAGGGAGAAGCAAGCCAGAAGAAAAGTATCATCTATGTTCTGATGGATGGTACAAAATGAAGTGCTAAAAAGATGCAGTGAGTGATACAGAGTCAGGAAAAAATTTTTATAAGTACTAAACAATATAAACCAATACTAACAGAGAGAGCTCTGGTGATTTCTGTCTCTTTAAGTAAATTCTGGTAGGACTAGCACTGATATTTTTGTGAGACACCCTAAGACAATATAAATTGGTGAACTACTGCACCAGAGTCAATATCCATAAGTCTCCAAAACTGAGAATGTTGTAGTTTGCTTTTTATGAAGGAATGAATCAGGTCTAATTGGGTGGAAGTGATTGGATGCTTTGGTTTACCACTGCACTGTTGGTGCTCTGCCTGAGATTTTAAAGCCAAGTTGGGAACTCAGTGTGAGAGACAGATAAACAAGTATTAGGAGGTCTGGACTTAAGAGGCAGCTACTTCTTCGTTCTTTCACTTGTCACAGGACTTTTCTTCACAACTTTTGATTCCCTAGATGTTAATTTTCCCTTGGTAATGAGGGACTATTCATAGGATAATATTTTCTATAAGTTTTTAAATCATATTCTATTCCTGTATAACACATGAGGCTGTGTTTATGTGTGCATGTGTGTGATGCACTGATTACTAAAATCAAAAGGAATGACCATAATATTGGGAAATCAGATTTCATCTTATAGCAACATTTCTAAAAAGAAAAATGAGATTGGTAGCTAAACTGCTCATCAAGGGATCAGAGAAAAGATTTTTTGTTTCTAACCTCTGTTGCTGACTCACACAGAATCAAAGAATCACAGAATGTTAGGAAGGGACCTTGAAAGATCATCTAGTCCAACCCCCCTGCCACAGCAGAATTCCCTAGACCAAGTCACACAGAAGCATGTCCAGACAGGTTTTGAATCTTCCCATAGAAAGAGACTCCCCAGCCTCTCTGGGCAGTCTGTGCCAGTGCTCTGGCACCTGAACTGGGAAAGAATTCTTTTTTTTGCATTCACACAGAACCTCCTATGCATCAGCTTACAGCCATTGTCTCTTGTCCTGTCACTGGGCTTCACTGAGAAGAGCCTAACCCTATCCTCCTGACACCCACACTTCACATATTTAAAAGCATAGATGAAGTCACCCCTTAGTCTCCTCTTCTCCAAGCTAGAGACCCAGCTCCCTCAGCCTTTCCTCATAAGGCAGATGTTCCACTCCTTTAATCATCCTTGTGGCTCTGTGCTGGACTCTTTCCAGCAGTTCCCTATCCTTCTTCAACTGAGGGGCCCAGAACTGGACACAATATTCCAGATGCAGCCTCACCAGGGTAGAGTAAAGGGGGAGTAGAACCTCTTTTGACCTACTAACCACACTCCTCCTAATCCACCCCAGAATCCCATTGGCCCTCTTGGCCACAAAAGCACTCATCTCTATATAATCTAAGGTGAGTCACATTGGGACAAAATTGTTTTTAAATTATTTAGGTACCCAGGGTGAGTTTCAAATGGAGATAAAGCCATTATTGTACTTTAGTTATGAGGACATTGACATTAAAAGTTAACAAACTCAGCTAGTAAAAAAAAAATCTCTATAAAGAAACCTTGACTAATGAAAACAAAAAAGTTCCTGTTGATATTTTCTTCTAAAATATCACACTTCAAAATGTAGGCTTTCTACAATTGCTTTCCTGTTAGACATAAATTATACTGTAATTTTGTCTTTCTCTGATTTCTATGAGGGAGCATCTGAATTGGGGGTCCTATCTATAAAGGTAACACTTTAATACTGGCCACATTACTGGTCTGATTACTCCCGTGCTGTCTGATGAATCTGGATTGTTCACACTGCATTTTAATCATCTCCTGCACAATCATACAGTACTTGATTTTCTGGTAATTGCTTTTTTTTTTCAGCTTTTTTTCCATAGCTTACTCTTCACCTTTATTATTGAGAATTGTAAGATTTTTTGTTGAAGATGGTTTATGTGCTTAGTAGCATCAGTGATGATAATGATTGCTTCTTTGCTGTTTCTCCATCTGGTAGAATCAGAATATGTGTGGACAAACAAAGAGTCATCAGGGAAGGCTCATTTTGAGCAATTTTGTGAGGGTCCAAACATTTCCTAAGACTCTCCTGTGGTATCATCTAGCAAATCAAGTACACTCTGTGCTGTACATTTTAATAGGAATCAGAAGAGAAGGAAGCTGGCTGACACATGGCTGAACTCTTGAGAACAAGTGTCCTTGAAACATGGTGGATTAAGTTTGTATGCATTCAAATCCAGTTGTACATCACATAATGAGCATACTATTTTGTCATGCAGACAGAAAAGGTAGGGTGATGAGCAGGAAAGAAAACTATGGCCAGCAAGACTAGGGAAGTGATTGCCTCCTCGCACTCAGCACAGGTGAGGCTGTACCTCGAATACTGTGATCAGTTTTGGGCCCCTCACTACAATTATTAAGTACACATTGCACATTATTAGGTAACAAGTGACAGAATGAAAAAAAAATGGCCTCAAGTTGTACCAGAGGAGGTTTAGGTTGGATATTAGGAAAAATTTCTTCACTGAAAGAGTGGTTAAGCATTGGAAGAGGCTCTCCAGGGAAGTGGTGGAATTACTGTCCCCAGAAGTGTTTAAAAAAGTGCAGATCTTGTGCTCAGGAGCATGGTTTAGTGGTGACTTGGCAGTGTTAGGTTAATGGTTGAACTCAATGATCTTAGAGGTCTTTTCCCATCTTAATGATTCTGTGATTCTACAAAATCCTAACACCAGCAAATACAAATACAGGACTTGTGACTGAATGATGCTTTGATGTGGCAGAAGGAAAATGGAGTATCAGAAGGCCTGCAAACAGGATGGCTGGCAGCATCTTAATAGCTTCCACAAAGAAAATGGTAAGACATTAGTGAACTAAAGATTTGATTGTGTAGTCATTGTACAGAAAGCTAGTATCTGTAAAGAAGGTTTCTAAACAAGTCTTTAAGGCTTTTCCCTTCAAAATTCAGCCTCTTTCTCAGCAGCAACACTGCAAGCAGGAAGGAGCAATGTTGTATTAATTTTATGTTAAGATGAAACTGCAAAGTCTAAGACGACTGTGATTATCTGAATTTAAAGATAGCCTAGTTACTTCTGAACCATACAGTAGACCACAGTGAATAGGTCCAATCAAGAATTGTTTAAATGAACAAGTCTACTTCAGACAGCTTTGATTCACTGTAGTCAAAATACTTCAACATAATATGAGCTCAAAAATATTCTTCAAGTGTATCTCCCACTTATTCTTTATAAAATATGTGAATATTGATTGTCACAGGTACTTGACACTTTTATTGCTTTCTATAAATCTCCCTCTCACATGTACCTAATATCCCAAGAAATATGAGAAAAGATGAGTTAACAAAATCCCACCTCAGAATCATCTGGAGCCTGATAAAGATGCTGTAAATTATTAGTTTGTAGCCTTCTAGTTACAAAACATGTAGTGTGTGCATCAACAGCCATATAACAGTTCTCACACAGGAATAGCTGTCTCAGTGTTATTAATATTAGTGTAGACTTAATTTTAAAAGCTCTTTTTCCCTTCTTTTTGGTAGTTAGGATTATTGTATGACTTGCTATATGGGTGATAATTGAAAATAGGTTTCTATATTTAGCATTTTAAATCAAGAGCACTGCCTCCCTGTCATTCAAAGGTACAAGTTTACAGCCCTAGGGAACCTATTGACTTCAGCTTCACCATTGGTCCTGATGTCTTTCTAGATCAACTGATATGTTGTTAGACCCATGTGGAGACTACTATATTGTTTCTTTAAAATTTCAGAGTCTTGTCTCTTCTCATAGAGCTGCTTTTACTATTGCTTATGGAAAAAGAAATATAATGCCCTTCTTATCTGTCATTGTAAATCCTATTACTTTTGCTTTGCAGACATCAAAACACAGATTGAGTCTGGTTTTAGGCAACTTATCTATCTTGTGTCTGATTTATCTAAGGCATCAGCAGAATTTCAACAGCATAGCTAGTTTTTTGGTTGGTTGAATTTTTTGGTGTGTTTTGGGTTTTTTGGTGTGTTTTGGGATTTTTTGGTGTGTTTTGGGGGTTTTTGTTTGGTTTTGGTTTTGTTGGAAAAATGGCAGGCATGGATTATTCCATTATTTAATTTATTAATTATTTATTAATTCATTAATTATTTATTAATTATTATTATTATCAAGGGTTAGATTTCACAGGTTAAGCAGACAGAGGATCAAAAGTACCACAGAAAGTCATAAGGATATAGAGCAGGAAAAATGTGTAGGGCTCTTGCAGATTTACACAGTTGTATGCAATCAGATTATCTTTAGCTTGATAGTTGAAATAGGTAACAGGCTACAGAATTACAGTAAATCAGACATGTATAGGAAGTTAATATCTTGGGAAAAAAATTTCATATATTTTCCTTCTAAAATGTTTTCTTTTGCATTAAAGGGAAAGATGTCTTTGGGAAGTAAGATAAATCAGCATAGACTGTGCAAAGGAGTCAAAATACGCCATGATCAGAGTGGAAGCTATTCCAAAGTGCAGAGAACTAGAGGGATTAGATGGCATAGGTATTTAATAGCTATTTCAGTGCAGTGACTAAATCCATCAAAATCTACTTTATTTTTTGCCAAAAATATGAAAGCTGATCTAAATTTCCTAGAGCTAGGGTATGTCACTGCCCTGTATTTAAACCTTTTGATGATTTTCATTCTGAATATGTTCTGTTTAGCAATTAATGATGCTGCTTTTCTTTGTTTTGTTTTGCTTATTTCTGAGATGCCCTTACAATTTCTTATTTATGTGCACTAACAACATGAACATTGGTTTGATCTCTGTAAATGCTGCTGCTTAGACTGCCAATTACATGGTGCTACATGCACCCATAATATAAAACAAGATAGTTTGAATGTGGTCACAGTGCTCATTGTAAGATAACAGAAAGGAGGGAAAAGAGGTGGGTTTGTTTCAAAAATATCAGTGGAAGAATACTGTTTAGTACTGCTTTCATGATGATCTCCACAAGAGGTGAGCACTGTTGAGTGTATGTAGTTGAGAATGTAGCATTCTGCTGTCAGTGCTATAAACTCTTTTAATCTAAACATGTAGTCAGTTGGATCATGCGCTGCTATTGCAGTGCAAGGATCTTGTTGTGGAGGAAAGGAATTTGGAAGCTGGGCATATCAGCAGTAGCTTGGTTATCAGCTGAGGGTCTCTGACTAGCATGTGCCTTGCAGGCAACACTAATCCCTGGAAGATACTTGCAAAAGAAAAAAGTAATTTAGGAAGTGACAAGGGCACTCTGCACACTTTGGGTCTGAATCAGCTGCTGATGTATGGGCACTTAGTGCTTTCTGAGATACCCTGGAGTCTCTGAGACTTTCACACTGGGTTAAAAGCAGAACCCATGAGAGATAGATAATCTTTTGGAGCAGCAGCTGGAGGATAGACAGGATGTGCTAGCATCTTAAATGGCACAAGATGTTTAAATGTCAGCAACTGAACTGAACCCTTTAAGTTTTCTGAATCTGTATTTCTGTGGCAGGTCTAGCTCCTGGCTGCATAGTCCATGCCCTCTTCCCATGGAACATTCTCCAGGCTCATTCTCCCATTCATATCACTCCCTTCTTTCTTCTAGTGGAAGCTTTCTCTGAGCAATGTCAGCACATTAATCTTATAGGAAGGTACTTTTTTTTCTCTAGATTATGAAATCATAAGACCTCTACAGAAAGTCTCATAAGGAAGAAAGTGGAAATGTGGAGCTGGCAGGGGAAAGGCAGTGACCAGCCATGAGGTTGCTATGGAAACATAGCCTAGGGCTAACAAGAGTCACAGCCTACCAGTAAATATTTAATGACATTTTAGTAAAAACAGGTAAATATGCTATTGTAAACATAATTCACATTGGTCAGCACTTCAGCTAAGAATTTGCTACTTATTTCTTTACAGTGGTGGTCATTCGGTCAGTGCAAATGTTAGTATATTGGACTTCAACCAAATTTAACTTAAAGACTGATTAAATGAAGAATCTGGGGACACAGCCACATAATTTAAGCACCAGCATTTACACAGTGTGAATGATTTCTAGCGTGACAATTTAGAGTCATAATGCAACACAGAAATTCTTGCTTCATTAACATCAGGTACCCACTTGTGCAGAAACATATCAGAGGCAGATCCAGACATTTGTAACTGCCTTTTTTGTTTTGTTTTGATGGGGTTTGGGTTTTTTGTTTTTGTTGTGGGTTGTTTTGGTTTTGTTTCTTTTCTTTTCAAGTCAAAAAATGCCTTTTTTTTTTTTTGCCAGTAAAGCATATAATATCCAGACACTTCAGGATAGATACAAACCAGAACCATCCAAACATCCAAATAAGGAGTTATTTTTACAGCCACACCATGTCTTCAATTCAAGACTTCTTCTTCTTTTTCACATAACTATATATTTTATAAATACCATTATTTGAGAAGGATCCCACTCATTTAATGTAGAAATTACACTGTGTTGATATATTCACTTTTTTCTTTTCAAATGGTACAATCATGTAGTCTGTAACTTCTGTCCAAAAGGGAAGTGATGCCTTAAAATATATGGGACACATTGATTTCAGTCAGTCACTCAGTAACACAGCATGTTAAAGCTAGATACCCAATGTTGGGAATTGAGCTGATCAAAAAATACAAAGAGACTTAGATCTAAACAAATACATCTGGTCAATCCCCCCAAAAGAAAGTGAATGTAGATTTCATTGGTACACAGCATGCACTTTATCTTTCCCAGTGTCTCTAAGATAAACAATGGGTACAGTGATTCTGACAGAAGATGAAAATTATGCTCCTATGACACTGCAGAAAAAGTTTCATTCTTTCAGAAATGTGAGATCCAGAACAAGTGTCTTTGAGAAGAAACACAAAGATACAGCCCAAATATTTTAGATTTCAGAAAGACCCATTTCTTCCAAAAAATCCTGAATAAGAGATACTACCAGAAGGTTGTTTAGGCTTAATGTGCTCTTGGAGTTATCCAAATCATGAACATGAATAACTCTGGGAAAATTGTGGAAGAGGACTAATGATGGATGATGGGTAAAATAGATAGGAGATTATGGGGCTCCTTACCAAAGGACAGGCATCATATAATAACATAGAGTATGAGGTTGCACACTTGGTGTTATCAGATGGAAATTTACATCTTTTAGCTTTATGTGGTCACTTTCCATGAGCACTTTGCTCAGGGAGCAGTTTACCTCATAGGAAATAGGATAGATTTCACCACATGAGGGTTAAAATATCAGCAACTAAGAAGAAAATAGTTGGTGTGATGAACATTATGGATTTGTATACTGGCATGTATTTGTGTACTGACATGAGAAGTATGAAGATAAACAAAAGTATTTGAAATCTTCATACATAATCTGGGCTACAAATTAATTATTGTAGCAGAGCTTTGAGATAATTACATGTGACTGCTGTATTCATAGAACATGTCTGAGGGTCATTCAGGAAAAAGAAAAAAAAAGGAAAGAGAACAAGATTGTCTATCATTAGTAGTGTTAGATAATGTCTAGATAAAATTCCAGAGAAGGTGAATTGGGGGACTGGCATTTCTTTAAAAAGGAAAGAAGTACATAACCAAACAAACACATAATGGACAGTATTTTAATGAAGCAATAAAATGGTTAAAGCTTGAACTCAGATACAAAAAGCACCAAGTAACAGAAACTGAAATTAATAAAGATGAACATAACTGTAAAATGAAATAGAGATGAGCATGTAGAAAGAAAGTCTGAAGAGAAATATGGAGTGTAATATGTAAAACACATGAAAGGAAACAAGAAATGATTATTTGAGTAATAAGAGAAACATCATGGAAAATCTTGGTCTGACACTCAACATAATGTCATTCTTAAGTTTCCCTATAAAAGGTCAATGACTAGCAGATGTCTAGAAATTCTAATATTAGTGATAAAAGGGTAAGATTTCTGAGCTTTCTGCTTAGAAAAAAGGGAAGCAGAAATGAAGACATAACTACAAAGATCTGATAAATTTCCAGTTAAAGTAATCTCACATTTTATCCCTAAGTTAAGAACTGAAGAACTAAACCAGTAGTAATCAACAAGACCAAATTAAATAATATCAAACTACTGTAAATTTCTTCTAAGACAGAGATACAGGCTTTCTGGATAAAGACTATCAAAATAAATAGTGGAAAAGGAACCTTAATTTTACAGATTTTTGTTCATGGTCCCAGAAGACCCTAACAAGGAATGAAAACATGAAAATATGGAATCACTACTACATGAATTTGATAATGATTTGCAAACAATAGCTATCAATTTCCAAAGAGAAAAGTATATTTGTTGAGTTTTTTAGCTATGTAAACAATAAAAAAAGGTTCACTGTTTTCAGTCTGTCAGTCACATGAGACTGAGAGAAAATAGATACACTAGATAACATGCATGGAAGTGAAATTTATTTTGAAAATTGGTAAAACAGTCTTGCAAAAGGAAAAACAGGAAAAAAGAATGAGATGCAGTGAGTATGGGGAAGTGTGATCCGTGTCAAATATGGGCCAGAAAGATTGTAGAGTAAAAATAGAAAATTTTATTTTGGGTAGCAGAAACCTTAAAAGCTTCTAAAATATATGACTTTGTTCTATGCTCTTTCAGGTCTAGTTCTGTGTAAGGAATGACAAAACTTCAGGATTTGGACCTACTATTGTGTGGTAATTAAAGACTAATCAAGAGAACTATGGCAAGAATAAACAGGAGCTTATAAAGCAAAGAAGTTGAACAATGACTAAACAGCTTCCTCAGGTACTGAAATGAAAATCGACTGATTCCCCACTGACTGTGGTGAGAGCTTAGGTGCCTTGCTTGTAAGAAGACATGCCTGCAGTACAGACACCTAAACACAGGCATGTGAAGTTTTTATCTGGTTTGCACCACAGCAAAATCTTCCCAATATAACACTGGCATTGATTGCCTGGAAACTGTGAGGTCTCCATCACTGGTGGTCGTTAAAGAGGATTGGAAAAACTTCTATTAGGAATGAAGTAGGTGTGTAACTAATCATGCCTCAGGGCAAAGAGGTGAAATAAATGGTCTTTTAAATCCCTTTGGGAAACCCTGACTCAGAGCCTGAAGCCATTCATACACTTAGATATCTAGATCAAATGTTCCTGTGCTTCAACACAGACATTCATTGAATTAAAAGCAGACATAATCCTGGGATCTTTGAATTACTCCCTCCTGGGACCTGCTCTCCTCCATTGACTGAACAGAGAAAGCACTGGGAAATCAGCCAGTCAGTAGGTTCAACAGGCTAAAGCCAGTGACTGAAGTTAGCTGGATTGAATGGCATCTTCTCTCCCTTTAATTTTTTTTCATCAATAATCACACTTCCATATGTGTACATATTGAAGGGGGTGACTGCTTCCTCCCCTGATTTAGTGCTCTGCATTACTTCACTGCCTGGTATCTGATTGTCTGCTACAATGACCCAGTCTATCTCTTGGTATCTGTGCAAATGGTCTTCTATTTCTGGTCAAAAGATAACAATCTGCTATAAGAGAGCTCTCAAAGTAGGACTCCCAGCTACTGTTTCTTTCCACAATGCTAGTTGTAAAACACATTTTAAACCAACCTGCATCCAAGTTTCTCTTCTTGCAGAATGGACTTTCTATTCCACTAATTTCATGGGTGTTGTGAAGCAAAGAAGTGTGAAGTATTATTCCTGGAAGGAATAGCCCCATAAACATCAATTTAGCATGAGTGCTCTCTCTTCACCAGTGCCACTGACAGCAACTACTTTTATATATATATATATATATATGTACATACACAGAGAGAGAGAGAGAGATGGGGGGGAACAGTTCTATCACTTGAGCCAAATGGGATTTCCACATAACATGGTTATGCTGTGAAGTAAAGCTGCACCATAAGCAAGGCAGGTGCTCCTACCAGTGGCCCAAGGAACTGGAAAGCTACTTTTTCTCTTATATGTAATTCACATCAGTTAGTATCTGATGAAGAAGATCATTCTACTAAGTGGGGTAGGACCCACCACTAGATTTGGTTACTACTAACATGAAAACAACTACAGACACTCTGCTGCATGGAGACAGCATTTAGTGCGCTGAGCTGATGAAAGGAAGATGCATGCAGTTAAGAGTGCACGTAGTTGAAAAGCTCATCTCTTTCTTTCCACACTGATGGAATTTTATAACTCCTAAAATGCAGAATAATAGGCAATCCAGATGCAGTCATGATATGGTTTATAAATTTTATTTGTTCAGTACAGGATTGATAATTTTCTTTAACCTTCATTATTTTCATTGTATTGTCTGTTGTTTGGGTTTTGTTTTTTTTAAATCCATGTCACACTTTCTGTCTCCCCATTTCCATAGGGAAATTTGGGTTTGGGCATTGGTGACTTCTAGCAGTCATGGGCTACTGACAAAATTTTCTACAGAAAGACTGAGCCTTCCCTTAGTTTTATTTTTGTAAAGTGAAAGATCTGGTCAGAGGGACTGAGTTCACAAGAAGTTGTTTAGGAAATAGTATCCTTTAGAGAGGAAAACAGTTAACTTGGTTTGGGGAGGATCTTCCCCAAAGTCTTATTTCCCAAATTAACTTTTGCTAATGTGTCTGAATAGAATATGATGAACTTTCAGTGAAAACTTGTGGTAACCTTTATGATGATGCTCAGCTGTGATTTCACAAGCATGTCCTCAAAGTCATTCTCATGTTGCTGGTTTGGAGGTTTTATTTTGTTTTGGTTTTAATCATAAATATGTTTTGTTTTGAATAATAACTATGCATAACCATAGTCAAGGTCCATCCTACTTTTGTCATGTTTACATTTTTATTATATCAGGAAGATAAATAAAGAAGAATGGAATATAAAAGGATGAAGGGACCCTAGTTCTCTTGTATTGCCACAAAGTGTCACCCTTTTCCCATGCATTGCTTATCTTGATTACTTTTCTGTAGCTCAGGAAAAAATGTCTCCTTTAAAGGAGACATCTCCACAATGCAGGGACAGGATCAGGGTCTCAAGTTATGTAAGTGATACATGTCCATGCAGATGTCTGATGACTGCAATGAAGATTAAAAAAGAAAAAATCAGCCAAGGAGGCAACACTTGGTGTTTTGATTCATATTAAGTACCTTTGAAAATCACAACGTGGTTAAAGCCTGTGATTAGTTTGTTTACAGGGAAACTTATTTGTCCATATATAATCAATCATCTTGTTTGCATACATTAAAAAGTGCTGTCATTGCTCTGTGATTGCACATACTTTGTAGTTCTTCATTTCCAGCTGTTCACAGTCAGCTGGGGAAATGAATGAACTGATTTGTGGGTTCTTTGATATCACTGTGTTTGTAATTTGCTATCATTTCCCAAGAGAGATTAAAATCAGATGGAAGCAGGTTTTGCCAAACATGGAACTGTGGAAGGGAAGGCTTGGATGAACAAGGACCAAGCAGAGTTCGTACTACCAAGACTGCAGAAAATGCTCACTGCTGCCAGCTAAACAAGTATACAGCTCTGCCCAAGCACCTTACTGTCTACAAGACTATAAAGACAGAAAGAGAAACAATTTGATAACCATTAGGTAGTGGACAGATGAAACAGTCTCAGCTGTTGACTCAGCTGTGTACTTGACTAGCCATTAAAAGCTGCTGTGCTGTGTGATGACTGAGGATAAAACAAAATGTTCATGGATCCTGACTACAAGCTGTTTTCTCCTTTCATGAGAGGAAGGACAAAAGTGTTTCTTGAGGAGTGAGAATATCAACCAATTGAAATTACCATAAGTAACACATAAAAGGAAGATACTGATCTGCTGAAGATTAAAGGAGTTAAGAGAACATAAACCGTCAAATTTTGTGCAGCTGTGGGAAAATGGGTTTAGTGATGTCTTCTTTCATTTAAAATTTGTNGAATTAAAAGCAGACATAATCCTGGGATCTTTGAATTACTCCCTCCTGGGACCTGCTCTCCTCCATTGACTGAACAGAGAAAGCACTGGGAAATCAGCCAGTCAGTAGGTTCAACAGGCTAAAGCCAGTGCCTGAAGTTAGCTGGATTGAATGGCATCTTCTCTCCCTTTAATTTTTTTTCATCAATAATCACACTTCCATATGTGTACATATTGAAGGGGGCGACTGCTTCCTCCCCTGATTTAGTGCTCTGCATTACTTCACTGCCTGGTATCTGATTGTCTGCTACAATGACCCAGTCTATCTCTTGGTATCTGTGCAAATGGTCTTCTATTTCTGGTCAAAAGATAACAATCTGCTATAAGAGAGCTCTCAAAGTAGGACTCCCAGCTACTGTTTCTTTCCACAATGCTAGTTGTAAAACACATTTTAAACCAACCTGCATCCAAGTTTCTCTTCTTGCAGAATGGACTTTCTATTCCACTAATTTCATGGGTGTTGTGAAGCAAAGAAGTGTGAAGTATTATTCCTGGAAGGAATAGCCCCATAAACATCAATTTAGCATGAGTGCTCTCTCTTCACCAGTGCCACTGACAGCAACTACTTTTATATATATATATATATATATATATATGTACATACACAGAGAGAGAGAGAGAGATGGGGGGGAACAGTTCTATCACTTGAGCCAAATGGGATTTCCACATAACATGGTTATGCTGTGAAGTAAAGCTGCACCATAAGCAAGGCAGGTGCTCCTACCAGTGGCCCAAGGAACTGGAAAGCTACTTTTTCTCTTATATGTAATTCACATCAGTTAGTATCTGATGAAGAAGATCATTCTACTAAGTGGGGTAGGACCCACCACTAGATTTGGTTACTACTAACATGAAAACAACTACAGACACTCTGCTGCATGGAGACAGCATTTAGTGCGCTGAGCTGATGAAAGGAAGANCCTACTTTTGTCATGTTTACATTTTTATTATATCAGGAAGATAAATAAAGAAGAATGGAATATAAAAGGATGAAGGGACCCTAGTTCTCTTGTATTGCCACAAAGTGTCACCCTTTTCCCATGCATTGCTTATCTTGATTACTTTTCTGTAGCTCAGGAAAAAATGTCTCCTTTAAAGGAGACATCTCCACAATGCAGGGACAGGATCAGGGTCTCAAGTTATGTAAGTGATACATGTCCATGCAGATGTCTGATGACTGCAATGAAGATTAAAAAAGAAAAAATCAGCCAAGGAGGCAACACTTGGTGTTTTGATTCATATTAAGTACCTTTGAAAATCACAACGTGGTTAAAGCCTGTGATTAGTTTGTTTACAGGGAAACTTATTTGTCCATATATAATCAATCATCTTGTTTGCATACATTAAAAAGTGCTGTCATTGCTCTGTGATTGCACATACTTTGTAGTTCTTCATTTCCAGCTGTTCACAGTCAGCTGGGGAAATGAATGAACTGATTTGTGGGTTCTTTGATATCACTGTGTTTGTAATTTGCTATCATTTCCCAAGAGAGATTAAAATCAGATGGAAGCAGGTTTTGCCAAACATGGAACTGTGGAAGGGAAGGCTTGGATGAACAAGGACCAAGCAGAGTTCGTACTACCAAGACTGCAGAAAATGCTCACTGCTGCCAGCTAAACAAGTATACAGCTCTGCCCAAGCACCTTACTGTCTACAAGACTATAAAGACAGAAAGAGAAACAATTTGATAACCATTAGGTAGTGGACAGATGAAACAGTCTCAGCTGTTGACTCAGCTGTGTACTTGACTAGCCATTAAAAGCTGCTGTGCTGTGTGATGACTGAGGATAAAACAAAATGTTCATGGATCCTGACTACAAGCTGTTTTCTCCTTTAATGAGAGGAAGGACAAAAGTGTTTCTTGAGGAGTGAGAATATCAACCAATTGAAATTACCATAAGTAACACATAAAAGGAAGATACTGATCTGCTGAAGATTAAAGGAGTTAAGAGAACATAAACCGTCAAATTTTGTGCAGCTGTGGGAAAATGGGTTTAGTGATGTCTTCTTTCATTTAAAATTTGTGCAAGGAATGGAAGCACCACCTAAGACCTCTTGGGGGAATAGATGGGAGGAAAAAATGGCTGCCAGCAGTTATTTTTATGAAGTTGTAGGGTTTCTTTAGATCTTCACTCCTGCAAGTACAGTGTGTAGCTGATCACTGTTATTTATGGTGAAACTCTTCCATTAACAGAGCAACAAAAGACAGAAGAGAAAATCTCTCATTATAACAGTGGACAAAGTGTACCCNTGGGGGAATAGATGGGAGGAAAAAATGGCTGCCAGCAGTTATTTTTATGAAGTTGTAGGGTTTCTTTAGATCTTCACTCCTGCAAGTACAGTGTGTAGCTGATCACTGTTATTTATGGTGAAACTCTTCCATTAACAGAGCAACAAAAGACACAAGAGAAAATCTCTCATTATAACAGTGGACAAAGTGTACCCGAGCAGCAAGAATCCTGGGTGCTTCAGCTGCATGCATTCTAAATTACACACAGAAATTGTGAACATGTATAGGTAATTCCACAATGAGTGTGAGTGAACTATGACAAGGAATAGAATGATAGAATCATTAAGGTTGATAGTGTCTTTTAAGATTATCAGAAACAACCACTGATCCAACACTATCATACCTACTGAATTCTTCTTCATTTCTAGCCAGAGAAAGAAGTTCTTCAAATATGAAAATCTGCCATAAAAATAATGAAAGGAAATAGTGACAGAAAAAAATAGCTAACCTTCAGCTTTTTTATTTTATTTTACCTTTATTTCTAACAATCTAGAAATACCTTGGTGCATAATACAACAAAAATAATACAACCATCCAAATATGGATAATTTCATTCTGAAAATGTTAGAATAATTCAACCTTTTTTGAATGAATTTCTGAGGAGGAAGGAGGGGCAGAAAAATCTGTATCTGTATAGTTATCAGGATATCCTACCTCCTTCTTTTTAACTGGAGGATGAGATTGTCTTGTAAGAAGGGTTTGTGTCCACTAGCAAGTAGTATGTGTTGAGTTTTGGGCTGGATCTGAGTCCCAAAGTTTGAATGTGTAGCAGTGGGGAACAGCACCACATAAAGCTGAATCAACTGCAAATGATGCTTGTGCCACACAGTGTGATTTTTGAAACTAATAATGAGGAAAAAAACCCCAGAGTACTACAAGTATCCTCTGAAGTATTGTGAACATATATATTTATTCTTAAACTGAACTAAAGACCACATCTAGTGGAAAAATTATTTCTCCTCAAGGACAGTAAATTCATTTTTTTTGATAAATTAAGTGCATTTGTTTCTAAAGAGACAACCAGTTCCTTGGAGTTTCAGTGCATGGACTGAATTTTGTTAGTATATAAATGCTCTTATTATCAGGTGAGGTGTGTAAAAAAAAATCCCCAAGAGCTAGCTGGCACAATAACTTTTAATGGTCCTTAAAAAAAGTTGTGTTTTATCATATCAGAAATCTGCTTAGGTCTTTGTTGTTAATTTCTTCCTTTGGGGGATACAATATGAAGGGTCACTTTCAAACATCTAGTGATTGATAGCCAGGAAGAGAGACTTTAAACACAAAGTGGTTCATAAACCTTGTAGCAGCTCTGCACAGCAGTTGAATTTCATATTAAACAGTGTTTTAAAGGCAAAGTCCCAACTTGCCTAGTTTAGAATAGAGCTGCTTTCCATTTTTATTATTTTTATACACTCTTACACTGAAAATACAAGTTACTGTTGGTGCCTATGTAAAGGTCAAACCACAAAGCCACAGAGTCAGGTTCCTTTTTGGGTTTTGTCTCCCTTATCCTGGGAACTTTGCCTTTGGTTGTGGGTAACAGCAAGACCTCTGTAGGAAGTGTTCAGACAAATATACCTGAGCTCTGCAAATTAGCCTTCTTCTGGGATGTCATAGGTTTGGGTTTGACTCCCCTGTGTTCAGGTCAGCCAAGCTAACCTAAGGCAATTTAGATCTCTAGTTTCCATGACAAGTGATGTAAACTTGTGGCTGTATTCTTAAAAGTAGGAAACCCTGCTGTTTGTCAAAAGTGAAGTAGCCATCTACTTACTAATACCTAATTTAGACACCTGATTCCAAGAGGCAGTATTGATATATGAGTCCTTTTGTGTAGGCATTTCAGATCTTCAGATAAGTTCCTAATTCTGGCAAAGTGTAGGTGTCAGACATGCTCTTCCTAAAGGTTTTTCTGATTTTCAGTTTATTAATCCATGCATTCTCTATGACTATTACTCTGATTCTGAGATGCCTAGTTCTCTCCTTTTGTAGACTGAACTCAGCTTTTTAATTCTGACTTCTGAGGTTTCTTTAGGCTTTGAACACAT
Source organism: Galbula dea (assembly GCA_013399015.1). Taxonomy (NCBI): domain Eukaryota; kingdom Metazoa; phylum Chordata; class Aves; order Piciformes; family Galbulidae; genus Galbula; species Galbula dea. Next base: position 436,074 of record VWZX01004381.1, on the reverse strand, counting down.
AAAACTTCAAATCTCTTGAATAATGAGCAAAACTATTCATGGCAAGTAAGCAAGAAAACCAAAACAAAAGTGGTAGAAAGTTTTCTTGTTCACTATCTAACTTTTCTCCTATCCTGATCAAAAATCAGGTTCTCTGTAGGAGCAACTAGCTGACAGTCCTTGGTCAAAGTCCTAGTGTGCATTCCTTTTCAATCATTCACTTTAGAAACTCCCCTTGCCTTGCGCTGAGCTGGCTTGTCCTTGTCATTTCAGCTCATGTTCTGTCATTTAGCTGAATGTCTTTGGAAGGAGTACAATGCTTTGATTGAAAAAGTCATTTTATAGTGGGGATGAACTAAATGAACATGGGGGAGGATTCATTATGCTGAGAAGAGCAGGCAAAAGACCTTGGCTATATGTCCTCCTCCCATCCCATTTTAGGGAGTTTAAAAGGTAGGGAGAACATCAGCATAGAGAGTTGGAGTAAACCTGTGTAACTATTTTCTGCCTAGGCTCAGCTGCAGAGTTGGTTATGAACTCTAAAGAAAAAATGTCTCTGTATTGATGGGGTTGAATTTTGATTTGAATCTGATCTGCAGATATCAGGATTTTTTTCTGGTATCCAGATAAGGGTGGATGCAGGAGAATTTAATTTTTACTTTTCTTTAAATGTCAGCTCAATTCTGCAGGACAGAATTATCATTCCATGAATACTATTCAAAATGACAATAATCAATTTTGTTCTTTCTTTTCCTCTCAAACCATCTGCTGATGCAGAAAGAGTAGGTTACAGAAGAAAAGCAGTGGGAAAGTATTTCACTGAAGTGCTCAGGAAAAAGATCTAGATGCTGTACAGATACAAAGGAGAAACTTCTAAGAAAGTTTAAACTGATAGACACTGGAACTTCTTCCTTTCAGATATGTATTTGCAGATGCATATTTAATTAAAAAAAAGTCTGGCAGGTAGGATGCAGAATATAGCAGAGTTTACTTGATTTGGCTTTCTTGAAGGCTACACCAAAATTAGCTAAATTCAGATTAATTTACATCTATAACAGGATAAGTTTGAAATGGTTCAGAACTTCATTTCACCTGTTCCTACAGAGCATGAGAGTCTTTAAATTAACTTGGTGAGCTCAGAAGAGTGAGCTTTCTCCCTTTAGGTCTGTTGTACTTACTATGTTTACCTTCACACAAGTACAGCTAAGGTTATTTTACTTAAAAAAACCCATTTACTTCTGGCTTTGATTATGACTTTTAATATTGCACATACAAATAGAAGAAGTGTGAACAGAGGTGTTACTTAAAATGTACCTTTTGCAGAGATGTCTTCAAAACCAGTATGATTACCTTGAATGATCTGTGACAGAACATGAGGGTGATTGCAAAGCTTGCTGCTCTTTCTTCCTTTCACAAAGCACATTCTTTTGGTCTTGGCTTCCCACTAGATGCACAACAGCCATCACAGATGGATCCAGAGATCAAAAGGTCTTAACACCTTTCAGTGGACTCTTAATTAACAGCACATTAGTGTTCTCAGTCAGACAAACAAAATAAAACCTTGTGAGTAGTGATATACCTTTCCCTTTTGACTACCCTATATGGGAAGTCATTTATAAATGGCTAAGCAGAAGGCCAGCTTTTTGTGAAGGTTCAAAATAAGGCAAACCCTCAGAGCTCTGAATTCACAGCAGGAGACCTTCATCTTATAGCCACTCTGTCCCAGCACCTTTTCTGTGTAAACAGCAAGCACGAATTCTTAACTAAAACAAAATGCTACACTGCATGCATAATTCCTCCCTTGGGGAGTGGAAAAGAGAGGACAAATTACATGTGACAGATGTTACCTACCTCACTTAACACACCACTGAAAGGCATTCAGGATATATCAAGAAGGTATAGTGTAATGTTGAGAAGTACCTCAACAAGCTCTGAATGAGAAACTTGACAACATACAAACCCTGGAAGAGTACAACACTATTATGGTTATCCTACTACTGCTTCCCAGAGGAATTTATTCAGAGCTGACATATGCTTTCCTTCAGGTCACTGTACTGTGCCATGGAGACAGGTTTTTTGATAGTAAGAATGTATGTTATGTTTCATTTACAAAATCCTCATGCTCCCAGGCCCTGCTTGGTATTAAAAGCAGATTCAGTGCGAAATTAAGACATCTAAAAGAAGGTAACCATCAGATGTACCAGATGTTCAAGTTCCCTCTATACTCAAAGGAGCTCTAATCAGTCATCAGAGTCTGGATAATGATTTACACAAGTGTAGATATTTATTTTTAGGGGTGCTTGAACTGTGCTTTAGGGTCCATTAATTAGGTGTGTTATTCAGTAACCTAAAAATAGTCATGAGGTGCCATCTGATCTTCTTTGATATAATCCAGCTCTTCTACAGATGCTGCTTCAGAGTCATAAAGCTTTCCTGTAAACCCTTAGTCAAACCAACCCGTCACAGATGTTTAGGCAACAGAATCACAGAAACATAGAAACACAGAATGGTTGGAAGGTACCTTAAAGATCATAGAATCATAGAATGGCTCAGGTTGGAAGAGACCTTAAAGATCATCTAGTTCCAACCCCCCTGCCATGGGCAGGGATGCCACATGCACTAGACCAGGTCATCCAGGGCCACATCCAGCCTGGCCTTAAACACTGCCAGGGTTGGGGCCTCCACAAGCTCTCTGGGCAACCTGTTCCAGTGCCTCACCACCACCTAGTTCAAATACCCCTGGAAAAACACAGACATCTTCCAACAGACCAGACTGTTCAAAGCCCCATCCAACCTGGCCTATAACAGAAATTGAGGTTCCTTGTTCATATGTCAGCATCCTCACACAGACATGTCCATGTAAGGACCTCTTCTTTCCCAATACCAAGCCAAGACAGATTCACCTTTGATACATGGTTTCATTCAGCCTCAGGTAAGTGGCTACTGCTTGACTTGAAGTCTCTGTACTTTGATGTTCTCTGGAAAATTAAAATAATAATATCACTATACATTCTTTCAAGGCTGCCATCATCATCTTGAAGTCCAATTTAGAAGGAAAAAGGCTCCTAACCTCATCTGGCTCTTCCTAAGTATTTCTCTATTCTAGCCATCATACTTTTCTACTTAAAATCAGCTGTTTTCTTCTTGTTGTTTCTCTTTCTAGGTGGCAATAGGAGGAAATGACAGTTTGAATATACTTGTGAAGTAGCAGAAGTGTCTATCTAAAAAATGCTACCTTCATTGCAGAAAATGCTTATTCCCCTTTGTAATAAAATCTACACTATGAAATAGCAACAGATTTTTAATGGCTCTTTTAGTATGACTAAACGCTGCCATTGACTTCAGACACTGTACTTTGAGAGAAGACACCAACATATCTGGAGTATTATCATCCTGATACAAGTGTGGGAGCAACTAATATCTCTAGTGGACTTTCCTGTGCATTCTTCTTTTGGGTGTTCAAAAGGCTTCTACAAAAATAATTTTGCAAAGACTTTACTGAGTCTGTTTTGATTTTTTCAGGTAACTAAAAGTGGAATGACAATAGCAGGGAGTGTCTGCTGGCAGCTCATAAACCAGATTACACTTGAAACCTGCTTCTGTCTGCTGTTTGCCTTCCTGTAAGCACAAGGAGGATGAATCTATTCCAGCATGTCAAAGCAAGGCTTTAGTGAAATCAGTAGCTAAAATAGTGATCAGGAAAAAAAATATGAGAAAATAAGAAGTCACTGATTGGAGAACAAAGGGCTAAAAGGTTTAGGTATGTTTGAATCATTTCCACTAATAAGTTCCTAGCTACTTCTCCGTAATACAGGTGATTCACTGCCACTCGACTTTTCAGCACCATTAATACCCAGTTTAAAATATCTGTGAGATGGATTACCTTACTAAATACAGTTTATGGTCAGGATTTAGTCAAAAGCTTCTTTCTCCTATAAATCATGCTATGAATATTGATTGTGGTACCTTCTACTTATCTAAAACTTTTATGAGACTTAAAAAAAAAAAGTAAGTCCTGACTTTGTTTTGGTAGGAAAGATCCTTTTCTAGAAACTAATCTGAGAAACATCTCTAATATATGATAATTCAATGTTTATAAAGTTAAGAATGACTTTATAACAAAGTGCTGCCAGTCCAGACCTATTTATTATATGCTATACAAGGGTTAAACTGCCTTAAATCAATAGTTAAGGAGACAAGAGAGTGCTTGGGTGTAATAAGTCATCATTTTAATGAAATATAGATTATTCCAAGACTATTAAACAAGTGGTTGGTGTCAGGAAAATTGTTCAATTTTTCAATGCTAAACAAAACCATCTATTTTAATGGAACAAAATCAATAAGGAGCTGAGACCTGCCATGTAGCTTGAATGCTTAAGTAAATGTATAGTTAGAACTGCCATTTAAAAGTGGTGGGATTACTGCTTGCATGTCCTAGTTACTAAATCTGATTAAAGTAAATGGTTTAGGGGGAGTTGGAAAAAAGGAAGAAGCAGAAAAAAACATTTGGATTTAACCACTTCTTTTGCTTGAAAGAATTATGGATACAAGCTGAAGGAGGGGAAATTTAGACTAGAATTTAGAATGAGGTTCTTTACCCAGGGGGTGGTGAGGCACTGGGACAGGTTGCCCAGAGAGGTTGTGGTTGCCCCATCCCTGGCAGTGTTCAAGGCCAGGATGGATGTGGCCCTGAGCAACCTGGACTACTGTGTGGCATCCCTGACCATGTCATGATCTTTAAGGTCTCTTCCAACCTGGGCCATCCTATGATTCTATGAAGTAACAATATCTTTTTCAGAAAATATTTTCCAAACTGCATAGACTTTGGGAGATGAGGATTACTCAGGAGAGGAGGAATAACTGCAATTTAGCAGTTGAATTGAAGAACACTTAGGGAGACCCAATTAAAAAATGGGATTTACAAGGTTGCCCCAGGTTACAAAGAGTTGGTTTTCAGTAACAAGCAGTTTTACTTAATGTTTTCAGGATTATCTTAAAAGATTAAAAAAATAATGGATAAGAACTTAGATAGCCAGAGCACTAGTGTAAGCTGGAAAACCCAGGGTAAAGTCTATGTTGAAAAATTAGGACTTCTATTTAGGGATGTTTGTGGTGAAGGTTTTAAGCTCCTCAATATTTTATATCTTCAACTGAATTTCTCTCATTTTCTCTCTTTATAGAATAATTAAAAATTCACTTAGGTAAAGAGAGAATTATTTTATAATATGGAATTTGGGTCATTCAGCTAAAATGCAGAAGACTTTGATGTGAATTAAATTAAGCAGAAACTTGAAATGAGGTCTCTCATGGCTGGTGCTTGGGCAGTTAGCTGATCATAGGACTTTGCTTTGATCATTTCTGTTGTGAGTCTGAGAAAGCTCCCAGTGCTTTCTAGCATTGGCTGTTCTTCAGAAATTTCTACTTGGAAAAATGTGAATTTTTCAGTAAAAGCCCAGCTCCAGATTTCTCATCTTAGTCTAACTATGGTTCACTAAACCACATCCTATCTTGTTTATTCCACTAACAGCTTCTGTTGACACTGCTGCTAGTAAAGCATGTTTAATAAATAAGTCTCAGAGCCACTTTCACTTGGCAAATTGCACCTCTTGAAGGTAGACAGCTGAAAATCTCCTAAAGAGAAGGCATTAGACAAACATCTCTATCTTGGCCCATTGATTTATATTCATATTACAATAAGGCATTAATTCTAAATTATGTTAGGTTCTGTTTGCAGCTGGTTGTCTATAAACACTGTTCAAAAGCAGTCCCTAACTTGAAGGAAAACAGATTTTTATAAAATATACTTGAAGGCAAATACCCTGAGTTTTGAGACAGTTGTAAATGTTGGTAGATAAAGGTATCTGTCCTGCAACTCATTTGCCTTAATATAGACTTCTAGTGCCAATTGATATGTCTTAAAATATTCCACCTCTCTGCCCTGTGGCTGGCTGTAGATGTAAGAAGAATAATAACTCTACATAGTAAGAGTAATCCTCAATCTAATGCAATCAGTGAATGGACATTGTGACATTGTTTTTGCAGGCAAACATAAAAAAGTCTCTCCATACAGTCCAGTTAGCATGTTTAAGAGATCACTTTAAAAGAATAGTTCCAGGAAAGTCAAGAAGACAGGACCTTCCATAACATTTTTTCTACTTTTTTTTAGTTATTGATGAAATTTATATAAAGCAGCACATAAACACATAGCCAAACAACTCTTTTCTTTCTATTTTTTTCCCCCTTCCATAATGTATCACTGTATTTTTAAATTAAGCCCAGCAGGTAAGAAGAGCCCATACCATTTTCAAATAATATCAATTGTCCCTGCATTACAGCATGTTTCTTTTACAGATTTCTTTCTGGGCTTAGCCCTGCTGCTTTCTGAAAGATGAGGTAAAGATCCTTGGAGTAAATCCTAATGACTGCTTAAGTGAATGCTTTCTACAGAGATGTGTGCAGTGAGATTTTACTTTTTTTTCTGACATCTAACTCTGAGACATCCTTATCCTGCAATATGCATTTTTTTCCCCTTTTCTTCTGTTATGCTCTCTTCTCTCATTTAAGGCATTTTATTGAAAGGTGATTGCCTTCAGCAATCATGTCATCTTGAAAAAATAAAGATGACAAAAATACATTGCTCAAATTTGATATGCCAGTAGGTGCAGATTGAAAACAGGAGGCAAAGTTGTGCCAGGTGTTTATGTAGAGAATAAAGATAAAACTTCTTGGTCTTCCATCATTTACCTTTCCCTAGAACTGGGCAAAAACTTTTCTTAGAGGATAAATCTGAAAGTAAGGGAATAGCTCAGCCAGCTCTGGGGATGGGAGAGGTAAAAGAAACCCAGTGCCCTTTTAGCTGTCTCAAGATAATCTGCTGCAAGATATGCAAGCAGAAATCTGTTCTTTGAAAACTGTATCTTCTCCCTGTGTGTTTTCTTGCAGAAGCCTTGTTCTGAACCAAACTGGATCAGATGTTTTGAATGAGACAGGATTGATTAGGTAGTCAGTTTTTCCTCAGTGCTCTGAATAGCTGGAGATAATAAGGGTAAATTCTTGTCCCACAATTGTCATTAGCTGTCATTGTCTCACTAGTTGTCACTAGTTTCTTCACAGAGTTCTAAGAATAAGATTCCTTTGTCCAGCAGAACATTGTTTCTGTAGCTCTCTGTTCTTTCCTTTACATAGTTGATATAACATGTTTTACTTCAGTTTGCTGAGGTGAAATATGAAGTTAACATTGTTAAGGACACACCTTTAAAGAGTTTTTTCCTCACTTTTTAATTGTCTGTGAATCACATATTTCAAATTTTCTGACAAAAAAACCCCCACAAACAACCCCCCATATTTATATTTTTTTTTCTCTTCTATATGGCTTTTTCTTTTTTAACGCTAAGATCTACTCCTAAATTGCTGATCAGGTAGGTATGCTTTCTTGGACCTTCTTTTTCTGGCTGATTGGGGGTTTTGTTTAGTTTTTGGGGGGTGGGAGGTTTTGGGGAGGGTTTTTGTTTTGGTTTGTTTTTTTTTAATACCAGCTTTTAACCCTAGCACAAAATGTGCAGGTGGTATGTGACATACTTCCTCTGTATAAGGAAGAATGCTTTCATGCTGCTTTCCCTGGTAATAGTTCCTTTAAGAAAGCTAAGCTCAGACTAGAAAATACCTCATTAAGTAGATATCCTTCTGAGTTTTGCAACATTAAAGGCTGTAAAGTGATTTGGGGCAAATTAGAGCAGCTAGAGGTATGGGAAACTTCAAGTCTGAGGCTTGTATGGACTTAAGTTTCCCTATTCTGACTCCTCAACATTTCAGTTTAAATAGTAATTCTAACCTTACAGGTATTCAGTTTATTATACATTCATCCTTAGCAATACAACACAAGGTAAGGTGCATTGAACAGCATATAAATTCAATTTCCTTGTCCTTAGGGTATAGAAGAGTGGCCATACCTTCCCAGAAGAAAGGTCCATCTATCTAGAAACCTTCACATATCTAAGACCAACCAAAAAGGGGATGCTTTATGAAGAAAAGAAAAAGCTGTTGTCACTATAATCCTATGAAGCAGCTCTCCAACTTCCTGAAATCTGTGCCTCAAGCACTCATTGAATCCAATGTTGCATCTCTACAAAGCTAAATACAGACACCATCTCTTCTTTCTTTTTGCACACTGTTCTGGTCTGATCAGGAAGCATGTCAATAATGTGCTTTTGGCACAGTACAAGAATATGTGTTAAAACGTCTTAAGCTTTTGAAATCCATGGACTTGTTCATAACAAATGGATCTGAGGTCTCTTTCTATCAGCTCTCTCCCACAAATGTCTTTCCCAACTCTGTGAGAATTTCAGAATCTCATGAAAGAGTGATTCTAAGGGAGACTCTCACAGCTTTCACTAGATTTTGGAAGATGGAGAAAAAGTGCAACTTCAGATTTTATGCCATAGCTTTTGGTGCCAGAACAATGCTTCAATTGACTTCTCTAAACCAGCAGGACATTGAGACCATTGTGTCTATTTTAGTTCTTAAGCTTACTTTTTACAAATACATTGGTGTATGTGATAAATGAACATGTTAAAAAGACACAGATTTTCAGATAAAATGTATTTTTGCTTCCTAGTATGAGGGAACATAATTTAAATTCCAAGATGCATGAATCAGTGCACTAAAGGCATACAAATGAAGAGAAAACTGGGTCAATCTCCCATCCTAAAACCAAGTTAGACAGGTAGACAAAGATGTATGTGAACAAATTTTTTAGTAGCTTTCACCCTTTTGAAAGGCTTGCTTCATCATTTCATTGTGCTCTCTTTGTCCTGGGACATCTGCTGATACTGCTGTTTCAAAGGTGTTCCTGCTGCAGAAGCTTACAAGGCACAATATGAGATTTAAAAAAGTAGAGAAGACAAGAGGAAGCTGGAAATGAGGCAGAATTGTGTAGGTTTCAAAGTGTATAGATACAATGTTAAGACCTGAGTAAGTCGTAAATCCTCACAAAGTGATTGGAAAGCAGATAGAGGCTCTACCAAGTGGGCAAATGATGTTGATTTTATTTGACACACTATTTTGCAAATTCTAGAGAGAAATGTTCTCCAGATTGTGCCTGTTTAAGGAGTAAATAGCCTACATCTACATCTGGCTGAGGAACTACTGTATGACAGGAAAAAACAAACCAAACCAAACCAAACAAACGAACAGAACAAGATGAAAAATTTTTATAGTTTTAAGTCATCCAAAAGATTTAAAATAATTATTTTGAAAGTTTTCTCTTTTGCAGGAATGGATTTTCACTGGTAAGAAGTTAGTTGTTGATACAAGCAAAATACTGTTATATTTAATTTAAACTCTTGAGCACTTCTTTTTGTTTGCCTGCTGAATACTGTGGTAAGAAAGTAACTGATACTCAATGACATTATCTGAAAGCACATCATGGTTAGAAAAGAATAATTTAGCTAAAACATTTTAATCCTAATTTACACATCAAAGTATTTACTGTTTCTGTTGTCTTTTTAGTTGTCAGTTACATTAAATTTTCTCTGCTCTTTGACTACATAGCTGAAATTTATGAAGGAGAATAATAACACATAAGTGCATAATGGGTAATGTGTAATGGATGCCCATTTTGGCACAGTACAAGAATGTGTGCTAAAGCACATTAAGCTTTAGAAATCTGTGGACTTGTTCATAACAAATCACTTGCTTTGATAATCACAAAAAGCTAATCACCAACAAGAGACAAATATAATGTAATACCTAAATTAGGAAGTACTTTTGTTTATTAGAATGTACACTAGTTTTTGGGTTTATATTTTGAAATGTTTTAACATTCTTGTAGTTTCAGAGACATACAGTCCATGAGTAACATCTGTAAACAGTTTAATTTCTGCTGTTGAAAGAGTCTATACAACTAATGATATCACCTTTCAGCAGTTCATGTTAGCATTAACACATTAAATGGGTTATGACAAAGCCTGTCTTCTCAAGAGCAGCCACAGAGCATAGCTCTGTCATTATGTCATGGACAGATTTCTTGGTAAGATACACCTTGTGTGACTTTGGACCTATGTATGATCTAGATGTCCAGACTTGTTTGTTTGTTTGTTGGGTTTTAATAGTTAATGGTGAAAAATAGGCATTTCTATTACCCATGTAGCTATTCCTATTACCCATGTTAGAAACAACTGTCTTAGCAGATGGGAATCTCATCCTGTAAATTACTATTTTTTCTACTGACTGTAATAAAGGATCCATCTAACAACCTCAGATACAGATGTCTACAGTCAGATACATGTCTAAATATAGGAAATATAAATCTTATTCCTTTTGTCCTGGAAAATCATTTCACACGATTTCCCTCACTGATATTTGTTCTGAGTCAAGTAATTCAGCTGCAGACTTTGACAACTCTAAAGGATCATTATCAGAAGTCCTTAGAAATCAAAGGAATGGCAAGTTTGCAAATTTGCTGACAATCTTCAGACTTAACCCTGAGTGCCTCCTCAAGGTGATTCTCCATGTGTGAATAGGATAAGCAATGAGGATTTGCAAGAAGTATTGAATGCAAGGGAATAATAAAATAAGAAGAACAAAAAAAAGGCAGCATAAAAAAGATTTTCTGAATAACTTCATTGCTTTGAGTGCCCTATTTCACCTGCAGTAGGAAAATGAGTTTGGTGAGGAGCCAGTTGTATGTATATGAGGCAAGTTATTCCCTTCCTATGTTCCTGGTGACCTTCTGTCTGACTCACTGGTAGTTTACAGGGAACTATCTTCTATGTCATTGCTGGAGAGAGACAGGGATCTTTATCTGCAGAAGAACTGGCAGAGGGAAAGTCTTTAGAAAGAGCAAGAATTCTCCTTAATTTTCATGGAGAAATTTTCTTAGACAACTTTTGCAACTTATTATTTGACTTATGCTTTGATAAACTTCAGTGATGAGATTTCTCTCTGATATTTGTCTGCTTGTGAAATATGATTTTAAGGTAACTTAAAGTTACTGAACATATTCTGTATCCTTTCAAGGGCAGGAAACCTTCATGTATGACAAAATGGTTTGCTTTTAAGATTTACTAACTTAGCACAAGAAGAACATGTTCTCTTCCAGTGGATCACAAACTTTTGTCTAGAATTCCTATATGCCAACCATGTTCTCCTCATAAGTCACACTGGAGAAGTGAGACACCTTTTAACTCCCAGAATCCTCTCTATTGTCCCTACACTGTTTAACAGCAGCCTAGTTCTCAGGAAACAGCAACAAAAAGTATCTCTGTATCTGTATTTCTTAATGCTAGCTAAGTTAAAGATATCAATATTTTAATCATAACCATTTTCCACTATGGGAAAGGGAATATAACTAAAAATAGATAAAACAAATGAGGTTTCAATTAAAATAAAAAGAACAATAATCCAAAACCAATCTTTGACACTTTAAATCCTTCTTTTCACTCCTCTCAGGAGATGTTTTAGTGAAGACTTCTCCCCTGAGAGATGAAATGTACTAGAGTATGACATATACCTTATTTATATATTTTGTCATGGTTTGTAATTTAGTGTATCATAAATAATTAACAAAATTTGTAGATGGTAATTATTTTTTTAAGGATAGTCTAATCTGGTGCTCCATGAAAAACACTAACAATTTTATAAATGGGTAAATATGAATAATCTTAGCCTGATCTTGAAAAAAACCCAATATAAATATCAGAAATTTAAAAGAAATCATTGAATGATCTTACTGCAAGCAAATTAATAAGTATAAAATATCTTAAATATAGAAGTAAATACTACTATTTCTCCTTGGAGACCAAGGTTAATGTATGCCTATTCTCCCAGAGTGTAAGATATTTACTGATTATCAGGGAAACCTGTTACTGTTTGAAAGTTCCATAACATTTCAACATTCCAGTGTAATCACTGAAAGAAAATGTTAACAAAATCCCTTGCCAGAGCTTTACAACCTAATCTAAACAACATACATTGAAATTCTATGACATTTCCATCTAAACTGGGACACTGCTACTTCTTGAACTGCCTTGCTCTAGAAAATGACTTTAAGGACTTGCAGAATACTGAAGAAAAGGACAGACAGCAAGATCCTTTCTCAGTTTTGTAATCTTTTCGTTGTCAACCTTTCATTAGCTCAAAACTGACATAGGCTGCCTTGTTAATACTTTTGGTTCTTGGGGAGTGATCTGCGCTGACAAATGCTATAACACTGTAATTCTCCTTAGCTTAGTGCATAGCTTGTCTTTGTCTTTGTGGTGAAATGTTCTCAGTGAAGCTTTAAAATGTGGATTTTCTATTAGTCTTTTATTCAGTCAGTTTTCTGAGATGCTTCTTTGGCTTCACTGAATTTAATGGGAGTGAAACTCTATTTTGAGTAAGTTCGGACACCCGTTATTATTAATATAAAAGTTTTCTGTACTCAGTATAGGCTTTTCAGGCTTAAATGATCCTTAAAGTGTGGGTTTGCATTTCTATAGCAGAAGACATAGGCATTTTACTTTAATGATACATGTCTTTGCTTTTTCAGCTGATGAGGAAGACACAGAAAAGCAAAAGATTCCAGCACTTAGATCATTCAGGTGGGAATGAATTGTTAAATTAAAAAATGTAAGTGATGGGATATCAACTTAGATTTCCTAGGGACTTTAAGCTTCCTAGTTTTGTGATTGTTGAATGAAAATGACAAATATGATGGAGGACCTTTTAGAAAGGAATACAGGAGAAATAATTTCTTCAAAAATTATTGTTATCTAGTGCATTTATATCATTTAAAGTGGATAACTATCTCAAAAGGGATAATCTTAAAAGCAAAGTTGCAAGGAAGGGAAAAGAATATAAAAAAATACCTTGAAGTATACAGAATAGCTACCATTCAAAGAGTTGTCTGGACTTCCATTGGAAGAGGCAAATGAAAATGATGAATGCCATGAAAAAGGTGTATAGAGTAGAGCATGACTATAAGAGTAGCAAGCTGAACTGTGAACATGAAAGGAAATCTTTTAAAAAGACAAAATAATTAAACTAGAACTCATTGTGAGACTCTGCAGAGGCTAAAACTCTAATTAAATTCAAGAAGTGATTAAGCACTTTCATGAAGGACAAGTCCAAGAAGGGGTATTCAGTACAAAACAATGAATATGCCCTCCACCTCCAGAGTACCCTCTGTTAAAAAATGCCAGATATCTGGATCTGGAGATGAGCATCATTTTTTTTTTTCCTTACTCGTTTCCTATATTCAGTCTCTAGCAGTATACTACATTCCACTGTCAGATGTTAAGATATTGATCTACAAAGGATCTAGTTAATTACATGATCTGCCATATTATTAATCAGCAGCACAGCACCCCAAAATATCTATCCTTATGCCTATTGCATTTAAGGTGCTTCATCAAATTGAAATATATTTGGAATACATATGGATTTTGTCTCTGTGATAAATGGAACTTCATCTACTACTTCTAAGATCCTGGTAGACAGGAAGAACATTCCCTTTCATTCAGTAACTGTGTTCTGAAAGCTAGTTGTCCAGGCCACAGGAAATCTACCTCTCATTGACCCTCCAGGTGACAAGGAAAACTCAGATCTGAAGATATCTTCTGTAAGAAGAAATGCCATCACTACCAAGCTATAGGCTATTCTGTCAAAGAAGAGATGAAATGAGACTCTTTTTCCTGCAAGTTTCTCTACTTTGGCATTCTTCCATACCTTCTGACTCAGAGAGGTCTTATCCACAGACATAAGTCAATAGCTCAGTGGTCAATCTGTTGATCACATGGAACTTGCTGGGTCTATTTTCAAACACTGCTAAAATATTTTGGTCAACAGCTGATTAACGTTAAATAAGCAATCACTAATTTCAACACAAGGTAGAATCCCTCAGGATGGTCTTGAATGTGTTGATTAAGATACTCTTTGTGAAAGGTTTGATTTGAATGCTCTCACAAGGAGAAGGATGCTCTGAATGTCTAGAAACTCAGCTGGCTATTATCAGAAAGCAGTTCTGGGCTCTGAAAATTGATAAGAGGATACTTTCTCTTTTGATACTTGGATGACAGAAAGTAGAAAATTCCTGGCATGTATTTGATTAGCCTGAACATCACCTTTCATGTAATAAGGAACTCAAATAATAAATTCCTTTTATGTTATTCTGCTGTCACTGTAGGAGTGATAATTACAGATATCTCAACTTCAGTTAAGAAATGAACTAGTTCATAATTAATATTAGAAAACTGAAAAATAATAATCTTTCTGATTCTGTTTGCTGTCAATACTGAAGATCCTTCTTTACTGCTTTTATGGATTCCCTGAATTTATTTTATTTCAGACTTCCAGTGTCTTCATACCAGTATAACTGCAATGTTTTCAGTAGAACTGTTATTTATCTGTTTACCTAGAATGCAACTAAGATCATAAAAATGTACTATATTTCCAGAAATTCCCATTAATATCTGACAACTCTTCCTTTAATTTTAATTCTATTTTATTTTATTATATCTTTAAACCAGGTTATATGTACTTTTTGTTTATACTCTTTCACTTTAATTTAAGGCATGAGAGAGGAATAAAATCCATCTGTAAAAAGACATCCTGATCTAATTGTTTTTTTCCAGCTCTACTATTGATTTTGACTGTTGTGAATACTAGACATAATTATGACTCTAATTAAAATTTTAAATAAATAAGTACTGTATATCAAAAGTCAAATTATAATAATTTGATTTTACTGAAGCAAGGCAAATACACAGTGCACTGAGTCTTTACATGAATTATACATGAGACTTTATGAATGACTTATCCTAATTTGAACTACCCAAGAGAATAAAGAAAAATACTGTAACTAGACTTCTGTGGGGGGGAAACAACAAGATACAGATTAGTGATCACTCTTTTTAATGCTGACATTCCTACTTCGCAATCATATGTTGAAAAAAATACTCATAACAAAAGCTGGTTTTCCCCCTTGCATGTTAAACAAACTTTGATTTTTTTCTCTCACTTAATGCCCTTATTTTCTTTTCTGTATATTTATTCCTAACTGTTTGTTATTTGCTTTGAGGAAAAGGCATTCTCTTTAATGGGACTCCAAAAAGCCATTGTGGAAATAAGATGTTCAAAAGCATGAATCCTGGAGATAAACACAAGAGACATGTACACATCTAAAAATGTAGATCAAGCAAAAGAAATTGTGCTGACTGTTGCTTCATTGATAGGTATTTTGGCTTCCAAATTAGAAACATTAAGGGCCATATATCCCAGATGGCAGATTCTTCAGGTCAAGTTCACACTTGATACTTTTTTAGCTCAGTCTTCACATACATTAAAATTAAGTTCATAATCCTCCAGTACTTCACAAGCCTGGGAGATAACCAGGAAGAGAATACATAGGATGTCCCTAGGAGAACTGTTCCTTTCCCTCTATAATTAGAGGGAGTGTTGGGTGTGGTCTTCCCAAGAAATACTAAAATTCCTTAGTTTTGCAAGGCATTTTAGCTTTTGTCATTCTCTGATTTCCATCCTCTGCAGGCTGGGCAGGACTCTAGCAGGAATGTGAACTCACCACCAACATTGCAATTAACAGTAGTTGAATCCATAACTTGATTATCTACTGTTCTGTGAAAGAGAATGAAGATCAAGTTACAGATTCAAATATGTAGAGACTAACATCACAGGAAGCAAGTTTCAGTATTTGAAGGAAGGCAGATATAGTGCAGAAAAAAATTCAATCAAAATATTGGATACTGAAGAGAACAGAACTAGTATAGAAGGGAGGAGTATAAGACTAGAAAATGCAGCTCCCACCTTTTTTCTGGTGGGAACTCTAGAAGACATTGTCATGGTGAGTGGGAGAGAAATAAAGAAATACAAATATTTATCTAGCATAAAATCACATGGATCTTGAAATATTAGTACTGTTGAATTTTAAATAGTAAGAAGTAGAAATGAAGAACTGAGGGAATAAAGCGCAAAATGTGCCAGCAGACACTTGGAAAAAGCAGGGGATAAACAAAAAGCAGAGGATATGGAAAGCTTTTGTTAACTGCTCCATCTCTTCCATTCAACTTCCATTTGCTATGGAGGTTGAAGTGCAAATGAGGTGGAATTTATTTTACACGTCCTGTAGGTGGATTTTACATTTACCTATCTTGTAGATGGATTTTGCATAGGCTTTTGCATCTAGGTTGTCAAGATGTCTTAGTTTCCTTGGTCAATGAAGAGAAATAAACAGCTATAGAGGATGCTTCACCCAGTCTGTTGAAGATGTCTACCTTTGAATGAGATGAATCAGTTTGTGAAAGTGCTAGGTCTTCCCCATTACCTAACTGGGAGGGAATCTAGACAGATAGCTCAGATGTAGATGTCTATACTGTAGGTAACTCCATAGATAACTACATTAGAAGAGCTTTTTTCCAACCTTAATGCCTACAGTGGATAGAGGAGTGGCCTATGACACAGCTCTCCATAAAGCCATGTCTGATCTTATGAATGGAAGACTTATTTCCTGCAGGATAAAGAGTGTAGGTTTTGCTTAAGTCATCATCCACAGCACAGGCTCTCTGTTCCTGCTCCAGAGGATCCTAAGTGGCAGCTGCTGTGTCATACCCTTTACAGAGTGGTTTCATCCATGCCAGAGCACTAAGAATTCCAGTGATGAATGGAAAACCTACTGACTTACAAAATATCTACAGGAGTTAAAACTGTACACCTCTGAAATGAAAAATCACCACTTTTCCTTCTATTTTTCATGCTGAGATAGATTTTTTTTTTTACTTAATTGTCACATTACTTTAGACATATTGCATACAGTTTGAATGCCTAAGGAAATACATCTTGATCTCTGATTCTACAGCCCATAAAGTTATTACCCCAAATTATGGAAAATTATTTTTTATCTCTGTAGTTAAAGTATGTCTATCATAACAACAATGGCACAAGTTTAATTCCCAGTGTCCCTTCCATCACCATGTAAAAAATTCTACTGTAACATCACTAATTTTTCACCTTTCACATGAAGTGTGAGAAGCCTACTTTGGATAGAAATGTGCTGTCCTATGAATGAATAGCACACTTTACAATCAGGATAACTGGGAAACTGGAAATCATGCTAATGGCAGATAAAAAATCTCTACTTCATATTTCCATAGGGCATCACCCTTAGAAGCAACAATGACATATCTTGGGACTCAGAAAAAGAATATGGAACATTCTCTCTTTTTCTTACAGACAATTTAATTTATAATGAGGACTCGGTGAGTTTCCCTTCCTCTGTGCTAGATAATCTTTGCTCTTCAGTTCTTGTATAATTTCTGCTGAGCCTAATTTGCATTTTTTATATAGGCAAAACTGAAACTAAATAAGGTCACTTTCTGCAGGTGTTGTAGGTGACATGTAAGAAAACCTTGGCATCTGCTTTGTATGCCTTTTTTGCATCCCCATGCATCCATTTTGCAAGTCAAATTCTCAACCTTCGAGGCAAGTATCATTAAGTTCTTACACAAGAAATATAATATAAAACTTTCTTAACTTAGGCAACCCAAAACTTCATCCAAATTTTGCAAGTATAGCTAGCTTTTCAAATGTATTTTTTATTATAGGTTTATTTTACAGTCAAGACTGTATTTACTCTATCATTCATTAAAGATGAGCAGACACTGAATGGCTGGAATGGAGATCCAGTTTTAGATTATTAAAAACAACTCTGAAGTGAAGTCAAATATTTGCTATGAAAATTTTGAACTAACTCAAATTTTACTCTTATTCTCTCACTGAACTTGCCTAAAACTTTTGGCCCTCTGTCCCATCTCCTCCGTTCTTCTCAAAGTCTAGCGATAGGAGACCCAGTGGGGAATTTGTGATAAAATAAAGTGTGGATAAGACTTGAAATTCAGCTAAAATGCTTAAATTTAGGGTTTGGACACTGTAGATTCTCTGTATCATCAGTAGAGAAGATAAGACACTTGTACAGCCAGTGTACCTCACAAGATATGACATTACTCAGGTTGGAACTTTAGGCTTGTAGCTGCCTACACAGCAACTAATGAAGTACCTATATCTCTACTCCCAACATAGGTAAGTATTTAATTTACTACTAACAACCTGCAACCATTTTAAGGAATATTTTTAGTGAAAAAGAGGGAAACAGGAGCACTACTGTTTTCTGGGCACCAAGACATATCTCTGTGTGAATTATAAAATCATTATTATTAATAAATATATATATTTTAATATTTATTAATTATTAAAGTATTAAATTGCTGCAGTATTAAAGTATTAAAATGCTGCAGGATTGCCATATACATACAATCTTTACCAGGAGCATATTCTCCCTAAGGTGAATATGTTTCTTATTTAGGCACATAATTTTGACACCTCAAATTAAATAACATTCATTTATTTCTGTACTTAGATCAAGAAATTTGCTAAGAATCAAGCTTAATTGTAGTAGTCAATGATTTTATACGACTACATCCTGCCTTACTGGTACCAAACTTTATTGTCCTGCAAAACCCAAACATATTGAGTTTAGGAAAAGTGGGTGAAGAAACTGCTTCTGTCAAGCTGCTATGTCCCTTTGCCTGAGGTTGACAAGAAATGGAAGGACATCATGAGTTGTGTTGCACCACCAGTAAATCATGTTTGCTACAAGGTGGTGGTGTAGTGGGTGATGGTTCCTTGCTTTACAGATGACAGAGGGATATCTCCTTTCCTCATCAGCTTAGCCTAAAGCAAGGAAGAGCAAGTTTAAGATTTTTTAGAGAGAGGCTGTGCTGAAGGATTAAAAACAATAAAAAGTGAGCCCAGAGAAGGGTTTTGTATTAATTCAGATTCAGCTCATGTCACTGACATGACAATTTTTTTTCCATTCTATTTCACTGTTTCTTCTTTTCCTTCTTTTGAAAAAAGTGTTAAACTCCCTGCTGGTAGTTCGTCATGTCATGAATAAACATTCTACTGCTATTAGTTAACCATTAATGTTCAAAGAACATCAGAAGATACAAAAATGTGATGGAATAATCCTGCTTAAAGGAGCATAAAGTATTATTTATGCAGATGCTTCATTCTAAATAAGGTTTTTCCCACTGTCAGAAATCTAGAGTGCTTAAAATAGTCTAAAATACCACTGCTTTCCCTTTGCTGACATTTATGGAAGGTTCATGTTAACCATTTAACTGTTTAACCTACAATGTCAAGTTCCACTTACAAATGACTTGTTCTGGTGAGGCCAGGGGGTGGGAGGCCAAGAGGGGGTGGGAGGCTGGGAGCTGTTGAGGCCAGGGAGGTGGGAGGCTGAGAGGGTGTGGGAGTTGTGGTGTCCATCAGAGACACCAGGGTGTTGGGCAGGGCTCTGCAGAGGTCATCAAGGCTCTGTAGGTGTTGAGATTGCTCTGTAGGCCTGTCTTTTAAAACCTGTATTGAACCTGGAAATGCACAGTCTGTAGAGCTATCAGTGTCTTAGGTCATTTATAACAGAGACCTCCACAGTTATCTCTCCATTTTCATCACTAGAACAGCTGAGGATTTCTAAATCATAATATGCTCAAGACAGTGGTTTTAGAATAGGTTCTAGGGTGGCATATGGGCTTACACAAGATGTTCCCAAAATTTATGGGAGGAGATTTACCAACTTCAGTGATATTTTTACAAAGCACCTGGGAGAGGGGGAGCAGTACTGTACATTTCAGAATATCACTGTTGCTGTCGTGCCCCTGGAGAAGAGCAGAAAGAAATGGGGAGGAAAGTATTCTGAATGGAAGAGACAAAATCACTTAAGACCTGTCACTATTAAATATGCTCACCCATGTTTCTCAGCATGTCCAGGCATATTTTCTAGCCCTTGTAAGCTAGGCTGCCTGTATGTTCCCAAACAATCATTTTAAAATACAAGTTTACTTACCAGACAAGATTCCCCTGTCTCTCTGAGCTCTCTCACTGTTTGCTTCATTTAAAATGACATTTAATTAAATGAGCAAGGACAGACTTTGTTTCTCCATGGGAGTGGGGTTATATCTAATATCGTGATGACTTGTTAAAAAGAAAGGAAAAAAGAAACAGGAGTGGTCAGAAAATAATTACTTTTTATGCCCTTTCAGACATAAGTTCCTCTTCCAGACAACAATGTTGAAGTAATGTTACTGAAAGACATTTGTCTTAACCATGACTTTGCTACTAACATTGAAATTTTCAGAGACAAAAGAAACTTCCATTCAACTCTTGCCAATTTTGTCTTAACAAAATAGATTTTGTTTTCAAGACTTTATCTTTCAAGGCACCATTTGTGGATCAGCCAGTCTAACACCCAGCTCAAAGCAGGGGCAACTAGAGCTAGTTGTTCAGGGCCACATCCAGGTGAGTTTGAGTATCTCCACAGCCTATCTGGACTATCTGTTCTGTGTTTAACCACACACAGTAAAATTTTTTTCTTATGTTTAAAAAAAATTTCCTGTAAGTCATTTTGTGTCCCTCATATTTTATACTCAGGTCTCCTAAAAAGCATAGTTAACAGCTAATTATCTATTGACAGTAAATAATCAAAGACTCCTTTGCATGCTTTAGCATATAGCTGAACAGAAACTATTCCACTGATTTTGAACATATTCAGTAAAGCACATGCCAGGTATATTTTAGTCTGTCTCTTTTTTATGGCAAGACATAGGAAAAAATAAAAATATTCTTAGGTCAGTATATGAAGTTGGAGGTCCCTCCTCATTTACTCTTCACTTAATGTTTTTAGTCTAGTAATTACAGAATATTTTATACACTACAAGAGTTGATGAGGCATCTTTTCATTAACAATTCCTTCCATATAGTTATACTATGTGTAGATAAAATCACAAATCAGTCTCAGATTTAAGAATTTAATATATCTGCATAGCTGAAAGTAATGAAAATGAAAAACAATGAAAAGCATAGTGAGCAATGTCAATTTAAATTAAACTGTATTTCCAGCTACATCTGTAGAAATCAGACCTTCCTGCAACAATGCCAAGGAGAGTAATATATGTTTGCACAAGCTGAAATGGTAGAAGCTGCCACAGAGACTGGAGCTAATTACAACATTCAGTTTAGGTCCAGTAGGAGCTGTAGTCCTTGCATTGCATTACTTATTTAGGTTACATGTGATATCTCTTTGAATTGACCCATGCAACCTTCCTGTTGGACTCCTACAATACTAGCTCAGTTCTAGATAGGAAACAGAGGGGAACTGAACAAGGGGAAATTTAAAATTTTAGTCAGCCATAGAGGAATTCCAGCTGCAGTTCCAGAGAAAAAGAAAAAAACTGAGTGTCTACAACAGAGGCCAATGAAAATTTCAGTTAATTAGAGAAAGGTAATACACATAAGAACTCTTTAACCCTGAGACACATTATGTGATTCTCAAAACAACAACAACAAAACCCAAACAAAACAACCAAACAAAACAAAACCAAAACCAAACCAAAAAGACTGTTTTCCTCCTGGGCAAAAGCTAGCACTCCCAGCTGATTAGCTTACAAAAAGCAATCTTTTTTATTGGCAGCTCAGCTCAATTAGGGAAGAAGAAAATTAAAGTGTTCAAATTATGGACAGAAAATGGTACTAACATGCTATAATCCTATTATCAAAAGCAGAAAAGCAACCATATTACAATGTGTCTGAAAGCACACACTGCTAAAGTGAATTATACCACCTGAAACCTGATAACACTTAACAGCATTGGCTTTTCTTGTTATGTTAAACAAGCTTTATCTGCAGCTCTCGGACCAGTCTATCCCACCTAATTATAAACACATGAGACAGCTCCAAAAATTTGGGCTGTATGCAAGTATCTGGTACTGTTTGAAGTGCCTTGGTACTTCACACAACCTTCATAGGTTCTATTTCAAAACAGTTGCATTTCTGCATGTATTTTGAATATTGTAGATCATCTTTGGTGATCTTAGAAGCCCCTATGTGAGCACCTGAATCAAACCACCTGGGTCTCTATATTCACTCCAACGAAACAGATATCTCAGAATGGGAGCTGGGATCTGAATAATGGTCTACAGGTGGCCATGCCTCTTCAGTGAATTTGACTTAAAAAATGAAAGTGGAAGATTTCTCTGGCTAAAGATAGATAGGTACTGTGAAGAGCTGTACGTGGACACCTGGACAGATGACTCTTAGCCTCCTTCATAGTCTTACAGCCATTGATATTTGAGATACATTTCTTGCTTTAATGGGTCAAATAGAAATAAATGAAGACTACTGAAATGGTTTCATCCTTGACAGGGACTCCAGTGATGGGAAAAGAAATCAACATTACAGGGAATCACACCCACATTTCCATTTGTGATGCCAACAGAGACAATGACATGCTCATATTTTGCATTCCATATTGCAAATTCAGTTTGGTTTTAACACATCTATTTCAATACAAAGAAAACTGGTTACACATTGGCACTGAATTACTTACATCCTCCCAGCTGCCAGCTGTCCTGCTAAGGGACTACTGTGCCTTGCCAGTTGTTAGAAATTATTACTGTAAATTAGTTTTCTCCAGTTTTTCAAATCAGCACATATAGCCATTATGCATTTAGTATGAATGCTTCCCACTCTAATCTGTCATGAAATAAACAGGTTTTCTTCTGTCTGTTACCTCTGTAACAGAGTATTAACTTTCTTCATAATGGAACACAAGGGGATGAATATCATTGGATTGGGTTTGATTGGTAAGGTTTTGGTTGGGGGGGCTGCTGCTACAGGGATGGCTCCTGTGAGAAACTTCTAGAAGCTTCCCCTATCTATGTTTGATAAAGCAGATGCCAGACAGATCCAAGATGAACCTGCTGCTGGCCAAGGCTGAGCCAATCAGTGAGAGTGGTAGCACCTCTGTGATAACATACTTTAGAAATGGAAAAGCTGCTGCCCAACAGCAGTTGCAGATGGACAGAGGAATGAGAATATGTGAGAGAAACAGCTCTGCAGACAACAAGATCAGTGAAAAAAGAGGGAGTGGAGGTGCTTCAGGTGCTGGAACATAGATTCCTCTGCAGCCTATGGTGAAGACCATGGTGAGGGAAGTTGTCCCTGTGCAGCCCATGGGAGTTAACACTGCAGCAGATTTCCATCTGTAGCCCACGGAGGACCCCACGTCAAAGCAGATGGATATGCCCAGAGGATGCTGTGATCCCATGGGAGGCCCATGCTGAAGCAGGCACCTGGTATGACCTGTGGACCCTTGGAGAAAGAGCCCATGCTAGAACAGTTTTGCTGACAGGACTTGTGATCCCCCTGGGGGGTCTTTGCTAGAACAGTTTATTCCTGAAGGACTGCATCCCATGAAAAGAACCCATGCTGGAGCAGTTTATGAAGTACATATAGCCCATGGGAAGGACTAACGTTGGAATTCATGGAGGACTCCTTCTCTAGTGGGGGGGATCTCAGGTGGGAGCAGGAGAAGAGTGTGAGGAGTCACTCTGAGGAGGAAGCAGTGACAGTCTGTGAAGAACTGAAGAGCTGAAGAGGGGGAGTGATAGAATAGCTTGCTTTGGCATCTGGCATCCAGCTAGGGTCAAACCACTAGAATCACCAACCATTTGTCTCTTTGTAGTCAGAATATATTTTGCCAGTGTTAAAAGATGAGAAAAATATTTCTTTCTTTTGCTGAATCAAGACAAAGCAGGTGATGAGACACTGGCAGCATAATCTCTTATTTCAAATGTCTTTTTTGTTTTCTTGGGAAAATGAAATTACTTCTTCAATGTCTGCTTCAGATGTTGCTATCTCAATATTACTGCCTCTGCTCAAATCACAACACTCTCTCCCTTCCATGGAAAAAAGAACAGAAGTTACAGTGTAAACTTGTCCCACTACCATTAAAATTTGTAACACCAGTAATCCTGCACTCAACCTAATGTTTTGAAGAAATTCTTTAGACAAGGATTGTTTTTCATTAAGCTCCTGTTGTACTTCAGGGGTATCTGTAGCTTTAAACTGCCCACAAAATTGTTCTTTTAGTAATGACTGGGATGTGGATTTGTGGCCTCAGAGGAATCCTGAATTCTTCCTTTAATCCTGATTTTACACTCATATATGCCAAAAGACTTCAGGCTTTATACACCTAACTTCATATTAAGAACGGGGGAATCAGTCCTTCATAGATGAAGAGAACAGATGTGTGGTTTTAAATGACTGAAAATTATATTTCTCCACTGTAGATTAAATATCCTCCTACTGCTTGCTAAATGCACTTGTTCATGTGCTTGATTGACTATAGATTCAATCTTCTTTTTTAGAAATTGATATCCTTAGAGGAGGTAGCCTCAGCTTTTAGTAGTATGTTGATGCCAAGTCTTCTGCAGTACAACATGCTTTGAAATTTTCATCAACAAAATATGTGGAATGTGAACAGAAAAAAACAACCAACCTACTGGTGTTGTTTCCCACAGGCAGAAACTAGGTAATATAAACCAAGAAAACTCTATTGATAAATGAAGCAAATTTACATCTGATCCTATATTTCCATCTTGAGGAAAACAAAAAGAACCAAAAATATTAAAATAGGATTTCTTTGTACATCTCACTTGTTTTAAAAATCCTATTCACATAACAAACAGACATTAACACTAGCATCCACTGAGAAAAGCAGGGATATGATGTAATTCTTGTTGTATATCTCCAAGATTCCTGTGCCTGAAAATTGACAGAAACCTTGAATTTCTCAAGTCAAGAAACAGCCACCAAGTGCTGTCTTGGTCAAAGGCTTTTCAAGGTCACTCTATTCAACACAGCAAGAGAAGGTTGGGTAATGCTGATAAAGTCTCCTCCAAAACTACCAGAGTCCACTGGGGAGTCAAGACATCTCATGAAGTCTAATGGCCTTTTGACGTCTGTTCTAGAAAGCTTCCCTGTCCCCTCCTTCCTTTGCCTTTTCCCCTCTTAGTAGGAGTGCAGCAGCTACATGACAGGAGGCTGGAAATATAAGCATTAAGCAGCTAACCTGTGGTTCCTTTTACTATTTTTTAAAAAGTCTTTACTGGTCTAGTGTTCACATAACTCTCTCAGAATTTCAGCTGAATGGAATAAGAGCCAATTCAGCTGATTCCCTGGCAGCTATCTAGAATGTGATTCCTGTGGAGTTATTCATAGACTAGTTAGTGTCCTCTACAGAATCTCTAAATCTTATATAGGTTGGTGCTGCTTATTCCTGGATTAAATCTCTGCTTTCCACAACTAATGCCAACACATCTCAATATAACTCTTATTCATTTAGGGACTTTGGTAACCACTAAGGGAATTATCAAGCAGTTTGAAACAAAACAGCTCTCAGAAGAGCTCTGATTCATCCTTCAGAAGCTTGCACAATTCCTCTACCTTTATTTTGACAGAACACAGCATTCTTACACGCAGCAATGCTCTGTGGGTATCCTGGATATTTTTGCACTGTGTGAAGCATAGGTAAAGGAAGACATAAAGTCATACACAGCAGCTTTGTTTAAAGAGAACTCAGCTATTAACTTAAAATGTGACATCTGTTCAGCCTCTAATCTTCTGCTCCCTGATGAGAACATCACCACCAGATACAATAAGGACAAGGAACAGTGTGAGAATTCAAAATGAAAAGATAGGGATGTGTGCTTTATCATAAAAGACAAACTGAGTCCATGAATGACTCTTCATCTTACTATGTGAACAGAGAACTCCACTTGCAGATTTTCAGATGAGGAATTAATTTCCTTCAGAAAAAGTTATTGATGTTTTCTGGATTTACACTGTGACTTGGAGATTAATGTGTGAAACAGGACCAGAGGCATAGCTGATTTGAGGTTGCTTTATTATTTTTCTTGTGGATTTTTTGGGTTCCTTTTGTATATTATTTAATGTCTATTTATGCCCTGAGAATAACATTTCAGAATTGTAAAGAAGCAATACATAATGTGGTCTTTATTAATTTACAATCCAGATCTATCAGGTCTCTCCAAAAAGTGACTAAAACCCCATGTGGAATAGAATGCTGAAAGCAACAAAGAAGACAGCCTTTTTTATTATTTGTAGGTAGCAACATTATAACAAGTGTACATTTTGCTCAGGGTTTGGACCAGGTATGCAGAGGGCTCAAATGTTAGATTTGTGGTTTATATGTCCATTGGCTTCAAAAGAAGAAGAAGAACTGGCCTTCAGAAGGTTTTGAGTCTCACCCTTTTAAATATGGAACTAAATGAATTTTAGACTGTGTTTCTTGTTTTAAATAACACCATTCCTTTCAACAAGACAAATTATTTCACCCACCTTGCAACCATGAGTAGTTTTGACCTGATGTGCATGATATTGTGCTGATTTATGACAAAGAATCTTCATATAAATCATGCAATTTCGTCTGATGTTTTGAGGACTATGTGGAAATTCAAGTGAATTATACATTTGGAGGTAAAGAAGACAGCAATACCATTTGTACAGTCCTGTCATTTTGGAATTTATATTTAAATAGGCTGAAGATATGGTAGTCATGTCCTCTGCTGTTTGTCACAGTGTGTGCTTACAAATTACACTGATCATTATGATTGAGCCTTTTACCATAAAATGAATAATAATTCCACAATCTATTTTACAACAACAGGAATGAAAGGAAATTAAGTCTTTTTCTGCTCTGAGAATGATCTTTCTCAGTGCCTGAAGAGCTCTAAGCCACTTGTATTCCAGTTCTGAATGAAAAGTTGGGCAGCATTTTGAAAAGGTGTTTGACCAAGACATAAAAGGAAAAGCAACATAGTAAGGACCCCAAGGGATCCAAAGAACATAACAGAAAAGTAAAAAAATTGAAAAACTACCAGTATTCAAGCCAGAAATTACAATATGTTAAGGTCAGCAAAATTGTTCATTTGAAACTGTCAGAAGAATTCATTCTACACAGAAAAATCCCCCCCAAAACAACAAAAAATATTTCAAGAGGTCAAAGAATAAAATATAGGGGAAAAAATATCATCTGAATTACAGAAAATCCCAGGTGACAGCACTCAGTCATAAAGATGACAGGTATGTCACAGACAGACAGAAATCAAGCAAGAGATGGAAGAATTCAATCAAGGGCTTGTTAACAAGAAAGTGCATTTACCTCTGAGCCTTGATGGTGATGTACAAAACAGGGAGAGGAGAACATTCTTTGAAGAACTGGAGAAAGCTGTTATATATACATTTTTTGGATCTGGAAATGATGAAATGTGAATGGGAATTGCATAAGGTTTTAAATAGATGATTTCAAAGGATGTACAGAAGTTATGAATATTGTGAGAGCATTGTTTCACTTGGAAAGATGTTTAATTTATACTTTCTGATAGTTTTGTTAGGGTTTTTTGGAAAACCTCAAAACAAAACCAATGCAAATATAGCTCCTCTCAGAGGAATGTGAGCACAGCTCCTATTTCTTCAAAATTTGAAAGGTTTGCAGTTATTCTGCATTTCTATATTGATGAACCCATTTCTCCATGAGGAACAGGAAAGCTATTTTCCACATTTTACATTTAACAAGCATGCTAAGGTATCATCTGGTAAAGTTTATCCAAACACATGTCCCTGGGAAAAAGATCTCATCATCAATTCATTTATCTTCTCTAGGAGGACATGATCCTAGGGTCTGGACTTGCTTAACCTCATTAGGGTTTCAAAAAGAAGCATTCAGTGTGAAGAAAACAGCTTATTTGAAAACAACTCTCATTTGAAGGTTTCCACATCTTTGCAGTGCTGGGCTAGCTTAATTCAAAAAAAACAGTTGAGAAGTGTCTCTCCAATTATGTTCCATATTTCAAGCCACAGGAGCTGTTCACATTTATTGCAAGTGAAGCTCAGTGAAGGGACTGAGATCTTAAAGCCCTCCACATCATGAGTGCAGGTTAGTGAACACATACAAAGTTAAAAGAGAGCAGGCCAGACTCTGAAATTTTTTAATCAGATGAAACTCCCATGCCTCTGTGAGAACTTTGCTAAGGTTAGGACTACCAGACTTGGCTCAGCTCCAGTGCCAGATCTGTGAACTTTACTTAGCTTCAGGACAATTAGAGTTCAGAAGCACAAAGGTAGCACAGAGACTTCACTGCTGATAACCTGAGGACAGATCTTGAAGCTTTTCCTAGTTTCTTTCTCAGCACATAAGCAGGCAAACTTCCACTGACACTGGGAGCTGACTGCCTAAGAGAGGACATTTGGGAGGGTTTAAAAAATGGGTTGCACAGATTGCAGTGGGAGCTTTGCTGAATGAGATTCCAACATTTACTTCAATCCAAAATGTTAACCCCACAGCAAATTTTATTACTGAAGTGTTAGTAAAACTGACTCACACATCTCTAGACTCTGTTTTATATGGACATTTATGTCTAACACTGTATCTTGAACACAGAAAAGTGATGTATGGGAAAATATTTCAATGTTATGCTATATGCAGCTACAGTAATCTTAGTCCCTGTTCCATAACAGAAGTGAAGTGAATGCCCTTAGTGTATGCAGTCCTAATAAAAAAAAGTGATTATATCATATACCTTATTCAAATGTTACCATAATGAGAACAATTATCATGATGAAATTATGTGTACACAGGGAACATTTATGATAGTGAAATGTTCCCCTAAATGAAATAGTTTCCAGAAGGTTTAAAAATGCAACTCAGAAGTTTCCAGAAGGTTTAAAAATGCAGCTCAGAATTTAAGTAAAAATAATTTATTAAAAAAAATAGTGACAATTGCAGGCTTTAATTTCCTTTAAACCCTCCAAATGTCAGCTTTCTGTGTGCTGTTTAAGATCAATGGGGTAACAGATGTCACAGCAAAGTCATCCTCACATCCAGAAGATTAAAGTCAAGAAATGAACCCAAACTTACTGCAAAAAGCTTCTAGAAATCTGTAACACAGGTACACTTGGCAAATGATTAAGTAGCAGTGGTAACATGCCATAAGCACTTTCTAGTTTTTTTCTAGGATTTGGATAAATAACTAAAGAGCAGGCTAGATTTGCAGATAAACCATTTCTATGTTATTTATGATATCACAGGCTACAGCTTCATTATGAAATTAAACAATCCTGGTGAATACACCTAAGTACTGGAAGTCAACCATCAATATTGTGTAATTGGTCTTGCATGAATCCCATATGACTCTTCCAAGCAATTCCCAAGTAGTTCACAAATCAACATATGGTGTGAACCATTCCCAGCAGACAGTTTTGATGTCACCACTCTGTTTTTAATGTAAGAATATTTAAGAATATGAGAACAAATTCTTCTGTCCCAAACATATTTACTAAGAACACCTGAACTATTTCTACACACAAGTATGCCTCAGTTCTCTGATCACTCTCATTTTCAGAATCTGGGGTAGAAAACTGTACACTTCCTTCCCTTTCAAACAAAAGAATAACTTGAGATGCACAGATGTTGACACTCAGGTGTATTTCAATGTCTCAGTTCAAGAGTGGGCAGGCATTCACATGCTTTGGGGAAACTCTGCTTGCTCTCTCTAATTCTGATGGATGTCTTTGAGAAAGCAGAGTTTGGTCTCCCCTTGCACCCCTTGTACCAGGATTAGATTTGGCCCTATTTTGTGACAAACTATGCAAAGAGTCTTGCACAACAGTCATACTGCCTCCTACACTGAGGACATGACATGTGGGGCAGGAGGGCTCAGCCACAAGTTCCTAAAACAATACTGAAGAAGCTAGCTCTGCCAGCAGACACCACATGACCAGAGCTGTGTCAAGGTTAATTAGGTCCACAGAGAGGCAGGGGTCATTAGATGCTAGGGAGTCCTCCTTGACACATTTATGATGCTTTGGGGATCCCAGCACACTTTCATAAGTCTAGAATGAACTGTCTAGACATACTAGTTTGCTTGGAGGTAACTCAAGGTCTCTAGTCAGTCTCTACACCTGACTTGAATCCTTATCAGCTCAGATAATTTTTTTTTATCCTCTTCTGGAATTCCATTGTCTAAATGACTAAAACTTGAAATTTGCTAATCATTACTATTTTCTAATGTATTTTTCAGCTAATGAGACAAGATCCCTAGGTATAAGTGTGGAGATGCATAGAATTCATGCTCCTTCCTTGAAGAAACAGTTCATCATTTTTCTTTTGACACTAAATCTATTATTCATATCAATAAGACATGGATGTAAGACTATCATTACAAGACCATTACAAGGAATTTCTTTACCTGAGACTATGCTAGGAGAGATGATAATTGTTATTGCTAATAAAAGTAACTGCTATTACTTGAATTTTAAACTATAATTACATGGCAGGAATACTTTGCTGCCAGTTACTTACACAACCCATATAATAACCATATAACTAAATTAGAAATGGGTAAGGTGGAGAGTGAAGCTTAAATCCAAATTCACCCTTTCTTATGGCATGTAGAAAGTTCTCACAGGACTGACTGAATAAAAACCACAGAGTTAGTAGAGAGACATTTCATTTGGCTTTTCAAGACGTAGATGATCAGAAGATGAACAAGGCAGTTGCTCACAGCAGGCTGGCTAATATTGCCAGCAGTAAAACTGAAAGCTCTTCTGTCTACTGCCAGGTTTATGCTACCTACCCTTTCAGAGACCCCCTCTGTACCTCTGTATCCATATGGCTGCTCATACCTACATGCACATTGCCTCCATAATGCCTTCTCTATTCTCCCACACCACCCTGGTGCCAGCTACTCCACGATGTTAGGATGGTATGAGAGTTACTTGTGTTGATAAGGCTCAGCAAAATAAAAGATACATTTCTCCCACTGAGATAAATAATTAAGAAAAGAAGTGCATTATTTATCTGTACCATGGAAAGTTTATCTGAGGAAAGTGGTAAATAATAATGTGATTTGTTATCTGACTGAAGTTAAAATATAGAGTACATAAATACCAGACACAGAGAGAATATTCTCTACCTCCAGTAGTTAGGGTGCAATAAATATTTTATTTTCCACAAGTTATTGTGTGTCATCTTTAACAGGTGGAACTGAAATATAAAGTCAGGGTTGGATTCAATCAAAAATATGTCAGGTTTCTGTAACATGCCAGTGCTATTAAATGTATTTTTATATGAATATAAAAAATGAATTTTATGCAGCTCTGCCACACACCATTTCTTTACCTTTTCTCATTCTGTTTCTCCACTCTGGAAGATGTGGAGTGTGTGTTTCCATAGGGGTGTCTGTGTGTGTTAGGTTGTTCTCTGTGTGTGTGTGCTAGATTGGTCTGTTGAAAGAGAGAAAAAGGTAACCGAATGAGCTTGAGGAGAATCCTTTGCTGAACAGTGAGTGAGGGGTTTTGAGAACCTGTATAATCCTGCAGGGAACAGGGGAATGCATCTCATTCCTTACAGTGTGGCTATGGTGTATTATGGACAATTTTCACTTGGGATTACACTTAGTGCTTTTGTTAATGATCTAGAAGACAGAGCAGATTAATTCACCTTGCAGATGACACTACAGTAGGAAGTGTTGCAAAATACAGTGTAGAGAGAGAGAAATGCAGAAGGAGCCTAAAAAAAGGAGATCAGAAGGAGAGGCAGGGAATGAGATTCAAGCAGGGAAAATGCATTTGTGGGTAAGAAACAACTCTGAAGCTGGGGAGTAATTTAAAGTCTGATTAATAGCCTCTTGACATTAGTGGAAAAGATGCACACTGATTTTAATGGGCCTTGAAACTTATGCTTTTTAAAGCACTCTGAGTCCCTTGAATGAAGGGGGAAATATACAACAGGTTTGATCCTGTGGAGGAGAATTTGCAGTGTATGCTGGTAGAGGGAAGAACCAGGGAAGCATTTCCAGAGTTATTTGGGGCTATTAAAGTAATAACAGCATTTTCATTCCCTCCTCTCTCTCTTCTAACCTATCCACCAAGTTCCTTGCAGCTATAGAGGTGAATAGGGCATAGGGAGGCTAGTTTCTGAGCACAAGATACTTCAGTCATGTACATGAAATCCCTGAAGTTACTTTTGTCACTCTGCTCATGTTTGAAAATTATGCCTTCCAACCAAAATAAAACCCTTTAATGAGGTTAGAATGCTGCAACAGAGAACAGCATTTCACTCATGTGTATTGTGGGTTATATGTAATAACCTCTTGGAACATGTCTTGCAACAAACTTTCTAGATTCTCTTAATAGTTTATGCTATAGATAAAATATTAAAAAGAGTCCTTTCTCTTCACAGAATCTTAATGCAAAGAATTTCCTCATTTGATTTATTAAATGGACATGACAGGGTGCAGGTGAAACCATGTATTTGAGGTAGCAACTATTCATTCATGTCTTGAACATTTGACCATTTTTCTTAAATCAAGCATATACACAAAGCAGGAAAATTGTCTTCACTATTAACATAACCACTCACCTGGTTGCCTGTGAATGCTAATTAGAGCTCATTTATTAATTTTAATTGTGCTACATGCTGAGACATTAATGAAGCAATCTAAAAATACTCTTTTAGATGCTAACATGACCCCTATAACTATGGGTAGTCACATCAGTGTTAAGTGCATTTAGCATTTCTGTACAGAATGTTTTTGTACTCTTAGTGCACAAAACCCAGTATTGAAAAATGTGTATGGATAGTACCCTATTTCTCAAAAATGTACTTTATCTGTAGTATTTTGGGGGTTTTGTAGTATTTGTAATAGTTTGTTGGATTTTTATTTCTGTCTTAGATTCTCACTTCTATATTCATTTTTTCTTCCATTTTCACCAGTCCTCCTATATATTCTATTTTCTTTTACTCTCCAAAAGAAAGAAGTGAAACATCAAATCTACCTGAAAAATAAGCATTACAAAGCTCAATGCAAGGCAGACAAAGGAAAAAATACTATGTGTTCCCTTTTTGCCCTTCTTGTTAAAAAATGTAGGAACAATGGAGCAAAAGCAGCTTTCACTTTCAAGCTTTAATTAACAAGAAATTTCTTAATAAACATACATAATTTTTAAACCTTGTTAATTGGAAAAGTAGGGATACACACCAATGTTGCACCTCACTGAATTCAAGCAATTTTAAAAGCCAGAGAAACTCTAAGTGATAATGAGAAACTTTGCTATTTGCAACTGAGCAGAAATGTCTGCCTAGATATTCTCTGAGGCATTCATACACCATATGTTTGTAGTGAAATGGTCACAGAATTTTACCCCAAATCTGTATCTTCCACATGTTAAAGGTTTGACTGGTTTGTACTTAGCTGTATTCTATAAATGTCATTTATTTTTATCTTATGTGAAGGGTATTTTCCCATTTCAAGAAGCACTCATAAAGGTAAGATGCTCAGGCTTCCTTGACCAGCCCCTCCACCCAGCAGTCTGCCTAGACAATAGGTGGCTAATGGAAACCTCTCACCATCATCAATAGGACAGGCAAGCACTTCCAAGGGTTAAATTCTTTGTCATGTTTTCCAATTTAATCATATTCTTTGCTGTCTTGTAAAAGAGGATTTGTTTCTGCTGACAGTCTTATTGCTGGAGTCAAGGGGCTCAGAGGAACATCTAAAGGCAGTGGCATGTTAGAGAAACTCATTGATAGCAGCTTTCTGTAGCAGAATCACGAGTGACAGTCCTGTATCCCCACTAGCTGCATAACAATGCACCACATGCCTGCTAGGCAGAATAACCACCTCTCCCTGCTTGACCTGCATGCCAGCTGGCAGGCAAATGTCAGGCACTTTCACAAGAGTGAGAAACTTCTCCTTCCTCAGGTGAAGTCCATAGCAGAATGCCTCTGCAGGGGAGGCAACCACCTTCTGCTTGGGGGGTGGTTTATAGAATCAGAGTAACAGTGATAGCTTCAGACTAACCTATCTACAAAAGATCTGAAACAGGCAAAGGAGTTTCTTAGTGTAACAAAAGAACACAAGGATGGTATGGAGTAATAGGGAGGTGCTATTTTAATTGCTGTCTTTGTTTCTGACCATCCATCTCTAACAGCAGTGCCAGTTTTAATGGGTGACTTTAAGACACAAGTGTCAAACAAGACATAACAAGTGTCTTGTTTAATGGAAGTGTCATCATCTGAACACTTACCTGATGTCAGGCTTTTTCCACTTTTATTTACCTTTCTTTTCATATGTGCTTTTCTCTTCTGACAGCATTCTACCCTCATTTCCAAATCCTTCTGGATTAAAGTATGGAATAACTCTTCTTTCAAAATTAATAACTTTACTTTTGATTGTTAACTGAAACAATAAGACCAAGGAATGTGCATTTGTAGCCTTATCACATGTTTATTACCAATTGTAATCCTAACTAGTATTCAAGTCTTTAAAATATATGCTTGCCTTGGAAGAAATGTAAATAGCAGCATGAGGTAAGTATAAATATGTACATAAAGTTCAAAATAAGAGAAAAACAGAGTTTTAATGTTCTTTTTATAAAAACTATATATTATTTTCCATCTGAGGATTTTAAAGTCTTTTAGCAAATAGAGCTAATTCATCATCAGTCATGATTTGTTATTCATAAGAAATTAATTATTTCAAGTTAAAATCACATTGCTATTAAGCTGCTGACATAGTTAGAAACATCTGCTAAAAGCCATATCAGTCTTTGCACAAATATTTGCATATTTTTATTTAAACAGAGAGCTAGCAGTAGAGCAAACTAAATCATAGGGTGTATATTTGCTAAGTGCTTCTTTAACACTGTTTATGGAATATTATGAGTAAAAATCCACTGAAAGTGATTCTTGCATTTCCCAGGCTATTATTCATATTCCTTTGAATCCTTTTCCTGATGCAGTTAAGAAAGACTTTTATACTGAGTCTGATGGGGAGTATCTTGTCCTTGTTCTGCTGCTTTTACCAAGCATTGGGGTGAGGGATTTTTTGTCCAAGTAAATAAAAAATCAACAATCCCAATGTTTTTCAGATAAAATTTCAATGCAGATAAGGAGCTGAGAAAAATCTAACTTTAAAAGTTCCCATAAAGTGTAGAGAGAACAAATCTTTTTAGTTTTCATCATGTCTTGGAATCTTCTTCTTAGTTAAAAATGATCAATATTATATATAAAGTAATGTGTGACCATTGGCTCACCCAGGACATTCTTCAGTCTTTTTAATGGTTTTGGGGTTTTTTTGCTACTTAACTGAACTTTTTCAAGGACTGGTGTGTCTTTTTCTTTTTCCTTTTATTTCAATATCTTTTTTTTTCCTTTTTACTTTTTCCTTTTCTGTCTTCTCCTTATTTTTTCATTTTCTTTTTTCCTTTTAATTTTTTTGATTTTCTTCACTGAGATACCACGTTTGCTTATCTGCTACAGTACTACTATTACCATTTTGAGAAACTTGTTCATTACTTGTGGCTGGTTCAATTTCTATCTTAAGAAACTTCTTATGAGTACATCTAATATGAAGCCTTACAATTTTTTTTTTTTCCAGTTCATTAATTTGAACAGTAATTTCATCCATTACAACATTCAACTGCAATCATACACTGTCTGGACAAAATACTGATAAATCCAATAAAGTAATTTTACTTTGACTATATTGCACTTTATTATGCATATTACTGAAACCTAAGCTGCACTGGCTGAGCTAGAAGCTAGAAATTAGTAGAGAGTTTTATTTTTGAATTTTGCAAACAAGCTATTGGTTTGACACTGAAGCCATTATCCAAGACAGAGGGTTCTCATTATTTGAGATTTAGGAGCTTTTAAAAAGTTTATTTGATTGTCTTATCTGTAAGTTATATGGATCAGCTTTTAGGACTTTGAGTCTAGTGACTCCTGCTTTATGTCCTATCACATCTGTGGGAATGTTTATGTTGTTATGCTGCTGTCAGTTATGTGGACTGTCTATCACAAATTAGTATATACAAAAACTTAATAATTGGCATTTCATTTACAATAGTCAAATGAGAAATGAAGGTTTGCTCCCTAGATCTCCTGTGACACAACTCTGGTGAGCACCTTTAGTAGTCTAGACTGAGATATACTGACTCAAAGCCAAGGAAGGCTCTTCTGGCATTGCCAGATTGGCCTTTTGATATTGGTAAGCAAACTATTCTCCCATCTGTGAAACACAATTGCACAGGGATAGCCTGCCTCACCATGACTGCAGGGGAATTTTTGCTCTGGCATCTGAAGGACATACTCTCCACTGCTCTCACTGACCATGGTTTTTGCAAGGATGTGTCTTTCACATTTCCTCACTCCTGTTTCACAGCTTCTGCACAGCGTTTTTCACCCTTTCTTAAATATGTTATCACAGAGACACTATTAACATGACTGTTTGTTTCAAATTTAATCAGTGACAGATCCATCTTGGAGCTGGTTGGAGATAGCTCTGCCTGAAATGGGGCAGCTTCCAGTCTCTTCTCACAAAAGCCATCCCTGCAGCCCCTTCTGCTACCAAAACCTTGCCACATAAATATAACAGTTAAGAAGCTGATGTTTTATTTTCTGTACTATTAAGCAAATACAAGGCTTTTGTGTTTTGTTTCTAAATATTTCCATTATTTGGTGAGTCAGGCTTGGGAAAATACAAGATAGTTCTAATTACTAACTGTCAAATAGTTCTGAGTATTTGTGGACACACTTTCATACCATAAATTCCAGGTTTTCAGAACCTTCTTCTGAAAGCAATGTGTAAAGACACTACCTGAGAGGAGTTATTTGAACTTCACAGGGCTTGGTTCATAGGGCTTGAAAGAAGTTTGGTTTGTAGGGATTGGAACTGAATCAGCTTATATCAGAGCACAGGGAATGAATCTTCAGAGGGATTCCTTACATCAAGGCTCTCCTTATCTCTGTAGTCAGGAGGCTTTATCTGTGCCCAGCAAAGCACTGAAATCCAAGAAGCCAAAAAGTTCAAGCTGCCTGCCATACAGAAACAACTTGTCTCTCAATCTGTCATTTAAACGTAGACATCATCTGGTCTGTGCTAGCTTTGAAAGAGCCATTATTATTTCTCCAGGTCACTGAGCTGTTGCAGCTTTGGGATGGTATGAAGACAGTACAGCTCTTTTTTTTCTGAGCCATTCCAACCACTTTAGAGACAGCCTTTGAGAGTCAAGTCATTATCTAAAGCAGGGAAGTGAACAGGAAATTTCTCATCATAAAATGAAAAAGCAGGAAGGCCTCTTCTTCTGGCCAGAAACAGAAGCTTCTTAATTTGAGAGAGGAAGGGGTTTGATAGGAAAGAAAAAAACGACTCAGCAAAGATGTTTTTCCTAAGACACTATTGTATAAAGAGGACACTGAGAAAAAATGTGTTTGCTTGTAGTGCTTGGAGCAGCTCCAGGGAACAACAGGCTCTATGTTAGTGTCTGGTTATTGTCAGAGATCTTATTTGTGCCATTATTTACTACTGTTTGCTATAACTTTTCTCACACCTTCCCACATTGCTTATGAATAAGGACACCTGCTTTTCTTGAGATCCCTAAATTTCAGATTTTCCACTGAAATTGAGATTTTTGAGCTTTCTTTTAATTATTTTTTTTCATTAGAGAAACATAAACATCTTTTTTTTTGTTGTTCTTTCTTCCCTCCATTGGAAACCCAGAAAATGTAGTCAAGAAAATTAATTACCTTCCTTAAAAAACCATAAAATATTCAAACATTTATTTTGTTTGCTTTATCACAGAATCATTATGGTTGGAAGAGACCTCAAAGATCACCAAGTTCAACTGTCAATCTATCATCACCATGCTGCTAAACCATGTCACTAAGTACCACATCTATACTATTTGGCTTTCATTTTTCTTAAGAAACCACAAATGCAAAACCAAGCAAACAACCTGAAACAAAAAAACCCCAAGCATCCCACTTTTTTGACAGTTTTTCTAGCTCTGCAAATGAAGTTAAGTCACATGCTTGCCTTTTTTCCATTATGCTCCCAAGGTTGTAAGCAGATGTGTTTTCCATCTCAGTTACTTGTTCATAACAATGCTTCCTAGCATCTGTTTTGCACTCTTGTGCAGAGTGGAAAAGGAGAGCTGCTGAATAATTGTTGATGTACAGATATCTTAATAGACTCTCTGTTGTGTCTTTGAAAGGAAACTTTACACAGGCTGCAGGATTTCAGAATTCATAGTTCTCAATTCAGAACATTGTTTAATGATTCTAAAAGAAAATGTTCTTGCTATACTAGAAGAAAAAGAAACTATAGAAAATTAAATACAAGATACTTGAAAAGCTTTGAAGGACAAATATAAACCCAGACAAAACTCTAGCTTACCTAAGTATCTTTTATTGAACTGAATGAACAGTTCCTATAAACAGTGAAATATCATTCAACATTGTGTTTCCTTGAAAAAAATGATTAAATGAACTCAGTAAAAGTTTTTATTTGGATGGGTTTGATTATTCTTCGATCAACAAAGCAAAGGAGAGGAAACAGAGGGGTAATCTGCTTTTGGAAATTAGGGTTCACACTAAAAATCATATTTGCTGTTACTCAGGATATTGTTTTCTTAGAAGAAATATCAAATGGAAATGAGACAACACTTAGCAGATGTTATAAGGACAGCTAATTAAGAAAAAAAGGGAGAATTAAAGGAGGTAGGGATCTTTTGTTGTGGCCTTGACTTACCAAGTATTCAAAGGTCAGCTGAAAGTTGCAAAGAAAATCAATTTGTCACATGCTGTTGCACATGAGAGTTTTTACTGTCAATGACCTGGAGTGAAAATGCTCCACAGACTGTGCCTGACATCCTTACAGTAACAAATACACACCTATGACTTTTCTACCCTGCTGTAATTCCTTTGTCCCATCCCAGACTCCCTATGTCAATCTTACTGTGGCAGACCCTCTCATTCTGGTATCTTGCAGGAATGAAAAACAAAATCTGCCTTATGGGGCTGAAAAAAAAATGGAGAAAGTGGATCATAGAATGGTTTAGGTCAATAGGGACCTTAAAGATCATCTAGTTCCCCTGACATGGGAAGGAACACTTTCACTAGACTGGGTTGCCCATCCAGCCTGACCTTGAACACTTCCAGGGTTGGGGCATCCACAACTTTCCTGGGCAACCTATTCCAGGGCTTCACCACCCTCACAGAGAGGAATTTCTTCCTTATCTCACTCAGTTTAAAGCCATTACCCCTTGCCCCAGCTAAATGTCCTTGTAAAAAGTTTCTCTCCAGATTTCTTGAATGCCCTCTTTGTTACTGGTAGGCTGCTATAAGGTCTTCTAGGAGCCTTCTCTTCTCCAGGTTGAACAACCCCAACTCTCAGCTTTTGCTTGTTTTGCTTGACAGGTGAATATCAGAAAATGTAACAAAACACAGATTTTTTGAGGAGATAAACCTTGGGGTGGTTAATGAAGCTTTAACACTGCCATTAACAAGTCTCCCAGGGTCCTCCCTGGGATTCCTTAACCCCCATTATATTTATTTGGCTTTTTAGTCCCTCTGCATATCCTCAACATTAAATACAAACCTCAAATGTCCAAGCACAGCTAGACCACAAGCACCACAAGGAAGCTGAAGCTACATGTTGAAAACACAACAAAGGTCTTACAATAGTGGCATAGGGGAGATGGTTTCTCAGCACATGGAATGACATAAGAAACAGCAAGACATTAGCTATCCTTGATGCAATGGCACATCAGGCTACAGGTTCCCATTCTCTTGACATTAGGGTTGTGTCTGTGCAAAGATTTTTCACAAGTCTATTTGAATTTAAGAATGAAGGTTTTTACCAGACATGAAGTGGCTGGGTTCTTTTTCACACTATTTAATAAAATGTTTAATGAAAAAGAGTTTCTAAAAGGGACCATTGTGTCCCAATAAGGTCACTAGTGTATCTCCACCTGTACCAGATGAATAGGGAGCACTTAAAAGTGCTTTAGAAGGTTTCTCCTATAAATGGAAAGAAAGATATCTACTTGCCATTGTAAAAATCCAGGTGGTATTTTGCCTAGGAAACTGTGATTCCTGAAGAAAAAGAGTCATGCTGAGTTCATAAGAACTGAGCAGGAAAAAGCTGAGGTAATAAACTGATCATTCAGTCAGGGGTGGAATTAATGATGTTTGATTACTTATGCTTGTCCTCCCTCATCCCCTGTGTGGATTCTCTGATGTCTGGTGATGATGTTCTTAGCCTTTTCATCAGTGGGAAACTTTCTTCTCTCCTCAGTCACCTGCTTTCATGGACATTGTAGGAGTGCAGTACTGCTTGAACCATGAGTTCATAAATTTTCACTGAAGCTGGATAAGAGGTTCAAACATTGCTTGGGGAATGAAGGAGAAAATGGAAATACTGGCTGATGTGAAAACACACAAATATTTTTACACCCTTCATGATCATCCAACAGTTGTTTCATAGAATCTTAAAAACATTATGGTTTGAAAAAACCCCCAAGATCATCAAGTCCAACCATCCACCCAGCACTTCCATGCCCACCACTAAACTGTGTCCTCAAGCACCACATGTACACATTTTTTGAACACTTCCAAGGATGATCACTCCACCACTTCCCTTGGGCAGCCTGTTCCAATGCCTGACAACTCCCTCAGTGATTAAATTCTTCCTAATACCCAAACTAAATCTCCCCTGGCACAACTTGAAGCAATTTCCTCTTATCCTACCATTGGTTACCTGGGATAAGTAGCTAAAGCTATGTATTCCCTAAGAGAAAGAGGACTTTGTTCTCATCAAGATTACAGTCTGAAAATAAATTACATGTGTGGACAATACATTTAAAGTTTTACCTTTGTTTTGGTGGGTTGAAGTATCTTTGGGAGGAGGAAGAAAGGAAGTGTGGTGATCTGGGTTTTGTGAATTGCAGTGCAAGTATGTGTGAAGAAATATTTAAATTTTGGGTTCAAAGATCTGAACAGATCATATTTTTAGTCTCTCTCTTTAGTTTTCATTCATTATTATTTTCTGTCTGTGTTTCTTTTAAGACAATTGAGTTTTTAGTTTATAATACACAAAGTTAGTATTTGGACAGTTACATGGAAAAGAAAATATTATTGGGCAGAAGTTTATAAAAACTTGAGAGAATTTAAATTTTTTTTCAATGGTTGATTTGTTTTGAATAGAGAGGTTAAACTGAAATTGAGAGTGCCCTTTATTATAGAATGCTAACTATAAATGTACCTAGAGAATATTTTTAGAC
Source organism: Galbula dea (assembly GCA_013399015.1). Classification (NCBI taxonomy): domain Eukaryota; kingdom Metazoa; phylum Chordata; class Aves; order Piciformes; family Galbulidae; genus Galbula; species Galbula dea. The sequence continues at coordinate 395,064 of VWZX01004381.1, read as the reverse complement.
AAAATCAATAACATGCAAAATACTAATAGGCAATAACCTGACTGAAAAATCTCTTAAAATCTCCAGTGCCACAGAGAATTTGAATAGAGACAAATGCTGAATTTTATTCCCATAATTAAGTTTCACTTTTCACTATATAACATTCACAGTGTTCATCAACTAAATAGTCTAATAGTTAATATATTTGTTGAGAAAATTATTTTTCCTTCAAAAAGTACATCCTGCTTTCTCATTTTACATGGCAGATTTCCTTTAATACTTGGGAGGGTGTGTGGGCTTTGGGTTTGAATTTGTTTTCTCCAGCTCATTGGATATTTTTCTATATTAAAAAATTAATTTAACAGAGTGAAATATGAAGAATTCTCTTTTTTTTTTTTTAAAAAGAAACTTCCAGTCATGAAATAATGTAGGTAGTTATTGATAGGAAAATGATTATCAAATTGAAACCTGAACTTTGTAAGGAGTTGTCATACAGGCAGTAGCTATTAAGAACATAGGTTTTGGTAATAAGAAGAAATTGCCCTCAGGTACTGTAGACATGACAAATGAGCTTATTATGCTCATGTTTTCCCTAGACTGAAGGCTTTCTCAATGGCATCAAGTTGGTGTAGATTGGTCCCATTATTTTTTTTTTTCATGGCAATTTATGGTCTTCTTTGGACACTTTCTCCTGGCAGCCCTTGGCTTTACAGGGAGCCTTGCTTCTTGGCTGTACAAATGGCCAGAGGTCTAGCACAGAAATCACCCAGAAGATTTTCCCAAGGGTAACTCTCAGCTGCAGCAATGCCTACAGCAATCCTTACCTTGCCTCACTCACTATCTTTATTTATGCAAAAAGATTGCAAAACTCAAGTTGTCTTACCTACCCTTCCAGAGAAGGAATCAAAGAGAAAATTTAGCTCCTTGAGAGGCAGTAAGTTTATCCCAGAAAAATTTCTGACATAGCCTTACCCCCAGACCAAGTGGGATGTTTCCATCATTTTTTACTGTGACCCAATGCAATCTTTGTGGTTGATTATAAGGATACAAGGCACACCACCTGATTTCAGAACACTTCTGGGACTCCTTCTTCAGAAACTTACAGCTGCCCAGGATTTTATTTTATTTCTTAGAAGTTTTTTAAGTTGAATATTTTGATCCTTTACATGGACTTGCAAGGCACCACATTGATTGCCAGTCCATCAGTGAAATCATTTTTACCCTCTGTGTGCTGCCTTGTGGTGAGATCAGGGTTAATTTACAGTTCACATAATCTGTAGGATCCTTCTTGGTCTCCAAGCACCCAGCTGAGTTTGCATGTATTTGTCCAAATATTGATCTTCCTCTCTTGTACACTGCTTGGAGGGAAAGGAGTATGTGATTTCTTGTTCTTTGTAATTAAACAGTGACTAATTCTATTATTAAAATGTTTTCTCTGAAGAGTGTTAATAAAATATCTAAAAGTAAGCTTGTTTATGCAATTTGGCAAACTCACTTCTTCACAGAAAATCTTTTCCCTCTGATATTTTGTGTCTGCATGTCAAAGACAAGACTACACATTTTCAGAGAGCAGAGTATCACTAATCAAGACCTGTCATGTATATCTGCTGGGAGAATTTTGCCTTTATTGTCTTTTCCTTAACAAGCTGGTACCTAGTTCATGTGAGTGGGACTCATTTGATGTGATATAATGAGAGATGAAGTTGTGCCAGTCCTGTGCAAAGTAAAAAATGGGTCAGAAAAGTTTACCAAGGATCATGCTAATGAGTTCAGAACCCAAGATGTACCAAAGAAAGAGTCTAAGGTTGCTGTTAGACAAGCAGCTTTATTCTTCTGCCAATTTTACAACCTCCTACTCAGTATCCACTTAATTGGAAAAAGAACACTTAGTTCAGTATAGCCTCATGTAAATTCCCATGGATTAGGTGGAAGAACAATTCTTTTACCTACAGCTAAAGAAAATGAAGGTTGGTTCTGAGTAAGGACAGCTCTAGGTTGTTTTTTATTTTGTTGTTTCATTCTAAAATTTGTGATCATGAGAATGGCAGTTCAGTTTTTTACAGATCTGACTGAGCTGTTCTTGTTTACAGTTGGGTAACATTCTAAGGTTTTGTGTGCACTATTACTAAAATCATGTACCTAAAAGAAACCTGAAAAAATCTCCTAAGCCTTATTTTATTTAATTATACCTCAGGGCTTTGTGTGTGTATATGTTTGAGTTCAGCTTTCCAAATTTTGGGCATTTAATTTATATTTAAATAAAAATTTATATTTCTACTTCTTTTTCACATGGGAAGATGGTGGTTACAGACATAGCTTTATTTAAAATCAAAGTAAAACTTATCAGATGCTAGAACTAAAAAAACTTAGCATAAAGTTACAAAGATGAGAGAGAAGGGTGTTTGGGGACATGATTTACTGGTGAGCATGGTACTGTTAGGTGGAAAGTTGAACTTAATGATCTCAGAGGTCAGAGGTCTTTTCCAAGCATAGTGTTGCAATGATTCCAAGGCCCTCAGAACAGAAATACCACCGTGCTGTCTGCAGAGCAAATCTGTGCTGTCATCCTCACCAAGCAAATCTGATTGCTTAAAAAACTCAGACTTGATGTGAAAGTAGTTGTTTACAGCCTGTCCTCAGACACTGTTGTAGAAGACTACTTTCATGACATGCTTTACATGGATTTTCCATCATTAACTGATCAGCAGCTGGTTTACTCCATCTTTTTTCTTCTCATTCTTGCACATACAGTATGCACTTACTTATACTGGTAATATTCAAGTATTATATGAAAATAAAAGGAAAAAGAAAAGCTTTATTATATATCTATCTTGTCAGCATCTGTCAGGAAAATGTTACTTCTGTTTTGCAGATAAGAAAAGAATTCACTAACTGTGGTGTTTATCTCACCTAATTTAGACCTGTGAAATGAAGCTCTCCCCATGTCAGTTGGTCAAGACAAGTCTATATATACCAAATGGAGAGAGATGGGTATAATTCATTTCCTCTATTCTCTATCTCCTGCAAGATGAAAGGACTCCTCCACTGGATACGATTCCCTCTTTCTATTGACCATAAAAGAGAGCTCAGATACAGATACCTGCAAAGTGAAGATGTGAGGTACCTGATCCTAGGAGAATGAGCAATCTTCCCAAAATAACATTTGTATTCTATGGCTATTTCTACACATACCATTCAAATACCAAGGTAACTTTACAACAGTTCTCACTGTAGGCTCATATACTTTGCTCAGAACTGCTATAATAAAATATTACTCAATTCTGAAAGAACAGCTGAGATCTATAGCCACACTGCAACTGCCTTAACAGCAGCATGTGTATGCTTTCAGCACCAGCAAGGGACTAAACCCTGGTGTTCAAGTCTAAAGTTTTGACCACTGCTTTATTTTTCTTTGTGAACTAAGATCATAAGGGAACAGGTGGTAGAGGGAAATTCTTGGAGCAGCTCACCCTAGAGACAGAACTGCATCCTTGAAACAGTATCACAGTACCACAGTATCAACTGAGCTGGAAAGGACCCACTAGGATCATCAAGTCCAGCTCCTTAACCTATGCAGGACACCCCAAGAACTACACCATGGGCCTGAGAGCATTGTCCAAACTCTTCTTGAAATCTGTCAGGTTTGGTGTTGAGACTATTTCCCTAGGGAGGCTGTTTCAGAGCCTAACCACCCTCTGGGTGAAAAACTTTTCTATTCTCTAGCCTAAACCTTCCCTGACTCAACTTCATCCTGTTTCCCCTAGTCCTATTTCTGTCAACTAGACTGAGATGATCATTAGATGTTATTAGATGTCCTTCTATAGATCCCTTGCCAACCCACAAGGTTATGGAGTAAGTCTTGCATTTCAGTCTACAGTGAGAACAAGCTGGAATACCAGCATCTGTGTTTTTGCAGCTCAGTACATGAAATCCTCTTGTATGAGATTTCTTTTCTGAGCTCTCTTTAGGAAACTAACCTGCAGTAGAAGGTTAACATGTTAGCATGTTTTCTCATACCTGATATTTACACAGAGCATTTTCCAGGCACAGCAATGTACCCATGTCCTTAGGGGAAACTTCCAAGTCTCATTCTCCTCATCACAATGTCAAAAAGCAATCAGTTTATAATTGAAGTTTATTCTTTATTGTTAATAGTAACTTGCCCACCCTGGGCAGGGTGAAGGAATAAAAGAGATTAAAAAAAATAAAATTAAGATTGCTTATTTCTTGCCTTATAATGCTGGTAATATAATTTATTCTTTGTTTTGGTCTATAAAGACGTGTGTTTATTATAAAGAATACCCAGACTGAAGTTCCTTCAGGAGACCTGGGGGAAAAAAAAACATATAATGGTATCCTCAAATCACTCAGAATCTCATTGCTCATTAGAAAGAACTTGATTATTCTAGTTACATTGCACAAATCTGTGTCTTTATTTAGAAAAAAACCCTCCACATCATATCATTACCTTCTACATGAATAATTTGCCCTCTCCTACAACCCATCCCTTTGGGGGACACTTGTTTTTGATGATCTAATTCTGTCAGTATAAAGGCATCAGTACCTCTGTGGAAACTGTGTGCCTTTATAAATCACTGTGTTAGAGAATACATCCAGCATGCTCTGTGACTGTTGAACTGAGAGAGGGCTGCACTATGACAAGCTAAATATTGAGACCTCAAGCATGTGTTATACTCTAAAATAAACTTTTTACCTATCACTGAATTTAAGGGCAAGTGGCACACACTCAATTAGAGGAAAGGTTACCACATTAACAGCAAGAAGTAGCAAATCTGCCAGCATGGTGTGATTGCCATCCAAGGCTATGTTCCTACCTCATAAAAACACAGTCAACCCAGTACCCAGGGAGAACAGCCTTGGAGGAGAAACACTGGAGGATGCTGTGCATGTAGTTAATTCATACTCATATCTTTGTATATGACTTTATTGACCATGATGATAATCTCATGTATCAGACAAGACTAGCTCTTTCAAGTTGATTCTGTTGCAGATAACCAGGAAACAGGTACCATCAATCTACCATCACTTGGTAAAGGTTGACTCTTGCTTGACTGTCACTAAGGGATGTTCAAATACAGTATGATGTCAATTACTGGAGGTAGTTTAGAGGTAATGCTCTGCAGCTGTATTTGCAATAAGGGAAAAAGCTTGCATGTGAAGAAAAGGTATTTTGTGTTATTGTCAATAGGGTATTTTGTTGTTTCCTCAGTTGTCTTTAGGTCTACAATCAGGTAATTTTGCAGATGAAATATATATATGTCCATGTCTAATGAGGTGAAGAGTTGAAATATTATGTATGGAATAAATCTGATATTTTGGATACATTACATAACAAATAACTCTATCTGAGCAAATAAAATCCACAATTTTTTCTTATGATTTAGTAATGATGACAATAATTTTTATTTTATATTATAACAACATCATAATGTTGTCAGCCATGTTCAGAACTGGTATTGTAATCTGCAGGTGGAGTTTATGAACCGCTGCACCCTATAGCATTTGCAAAGAATACAGTGGGGAAAGAAGCTGATTTTACTTCTCCCATAAATATAAGAACAACCTTAATAAAGTGAAAGAATTACTCTGCAGTGTAAATTACAGTGTTCTAATAGACTCTTAACATCATAGTAAAATGGTACCAGTGTGATTAAGTTTTGCTGCTTGGAAGATAGTAATTTTTAATTTTACAAAATACCAATTTGGTTTTCATAATCAGTCATCTACACTTCTCATATCTGACAGTATAATAAGAATTTATCCACTGGAATTTCCTGCTGGTGCACAGGCATAGGAAAATAGGTAAGACCATAGCATAATATATGCAGAATGAAAATTCATATGGAAAATTAACAAAAAAAAATTGGATCAAAAGTCATATTACCTTGACTTGCTATCAACTTTGACAGAAGTTAGACTGGGATCCTACATATTACTAACCTATAGACATCATGGCCAAAACTCCTCTCTGTAATTTGCAACTCTGTAAAGTCTTTCTTGAAATAAACAAATCAAACATCCCCCAGGCTGCAGCATGGGAATGTTTCCTGCAAGAGCTGTATCCATGGAGAGCCCAGGGAAGGGGTGAAGGTGGGAGAGGGGCAAATGAGGTGATAGGGAAGGTGTTGTTCTAATGGTTGTCTTTGTTTCTCATTATCCAACTCTATTTTAAATGGCAGAATATTATATTAAGTTTCTCCAACTGTTTTACCCACAATGGTAACCTGTAAATGATCTCTCAGCCTTTTTCTCAGCCTATGAACTTTGCCATCATATTATCTCGCCCTGTCCTGTTGAGGAAGGAGAGTGAGAGAGCATCTGAGTTCAGCATGTCATGTTTGTTTTGGTTTGAAATAAGAACAAACTAGCCAAAAGAAAAAAAATATTTGGGGAAAAAAAAAGTGGCTGTAACTTGCATGTCTGTTTATTTGACTTTGAAACTGTTGAATTTTCCAGGGAGCAATCTGACAGTCTGGTCAAGAAAAAGAGAATTAAGTGCTTTAAAGAACTATTCCCATCAAATTTTGAATGTATTTTAGATGTTATGTTATGTCATAGTAAGGAACCTATCCAGTATATTTCACATTCAAGATCAGGAGACAATGGAAAGTCAAAGAGGAGAATTCTGGGTAGAGGACTAAGTTGCTGACAAAGGGCAAAGTTTAAATAAAACATGTTCAGTGGAGTTGAATCGATACTTTATTTGTTAAGGAGAAGTAAAAGTACAAAAAAGCTTGTACAACTAGGCATAAAAAAGTGAGAAATCAATTCTGGTTAATTCAAAATGCTTGAAGAGTCACCTATGCCATTATGTATGAATAATTCAAGAACAGAAATTTATTGCAGACACATATTGTTTGGTTTGGATTTAGTTTTGCCCCTCGTTTGACCTGAATCCTGTAAAGAATGATATTCAACTAATTGAAATAACATTTTGCAAGTAAGACAATACCTTAGGGATATTTCAAGAGTAGTCCTGAAACAAAATTTGAAAGATGAAATGTCTGATAAAGTTTATATAAATAATGCTATTTTACAGTGTGTTAAATGTTGTCCGTGAGTCTTGTCATGCAAGGTGTGGTTGCTGTTGAAAACAGCTCAGATTTCTTTTCCCCTTTCACAGAATCACAGAATCATTAAGGTTGGAGGAGACCTCTAAGTCTCTCTCAATCCCTCTTTAGTTTTCCCTGTTTTGCACTCCCACCACTCCCTCAGGTTGATAATTTTTGGAAATATTTATTGCCTGTTATCTTTTATTCACATAAGGACTTTTTTGCATGATATTATTACAAGTAACTGAAATAAATAACGAAGGTACAAGATGCTTTCAGATGGAATCAACAGAGACATATTACTTATGTCCTGAGATACTGAACAGATATCTGAAACTTTCAAAGACATAGGTTGACCACTCATGTGTTGCAGTGGCTACCTGTGTTGCAGTCACTGCAATGATCTCCCAAAAATCAAGCAACATGAAATCAAAATCTGTTTTTTTACTGGATTTTAGCTGTATTATTCTAGGATTTATTTGTTCTAGAGTAGAGCTCTGTCTGTGAGAATCTCAAAAATTTACAGTTATAAATGGATACAAAAAGCAAAAGAGCAGCCTCAGTGACAAAACAGTATCATCACTGGTTCAGAGTTACCTTCAAGTCTAGTGTCAGTTCTGGGCTTAGAAACCAGCCAAAGGAAATAATTTTGCAGCTTGCTTACTAAACTAAATAGTTGCCCTTAAACAGGAAATTAAATTATTGACACACAGAAGGACTCTATTCATTGAATAGATGTTCAATGTATTGAATTTATTCAGATACAGGTTTTTAAGAGATGCCTGTTGTAACTCATATAAAGCTTGGTGCCACCCAACATCAGTGTCTCCCTTGACAACAGCCAGCTTTAGATACAGCCTGTGGCTAAGGTCTGAAAAATCCAGATGTTTAATTTGAGATTTAACAATTGATGTACACACTTGTCTTGCAGATGGCCTAATGCCTGACACAGTCTCATCGTTGATGCACTGGTATCTCTCTGTTGGGTCTGAATATTCCCTGTGTTTCTTCACTCACATGTGTATACATTCAGAAACACTCAACTTCAGCACTATAACATTCTGCTGCAATTTGGACTCATGCAGATGAAGCCACACCAAGAAGTCAACTCAGATTATGTATTGATAGAAATGAGCTATCTAAAAAAAGGATAGAGGAAGTGGCAGTTCTTATACTTCGCAGTGGCAGTACTTTGCAGAATAGTCTTCTGGTTAAAGCTTATGCACAGAGTGTAACCTTGCTCTGCTTAGGGACTTCAACCCACATCTCAGAGAGTGCTCTGATCATAAAGGTGAGGGTCATATAGTGGAGCAAGGGAAAGTAAGGGATAAAAGATTTAATTTATCTTGACAGATGCATTCCATGTTGAGTCAAGAGTATGAAAAAATCTGTACAAATTTCCAAGCAAAAGTAGGACTAGTTCAGGAGCTTACAGCTCACTGATATTTGCACACTAACTTAATAATGCTATTTTTTTGTTTTGTTTTTACTTCCAATACAAAATGCATAAACACCTTGAGTTCAAACTCTCCCATATTCATGATAGATGAAAACCAAGTTTTCTTTTCTGGAGACTCGTGCCCTAGTTGTTGGGCTATATTGAAGACATTTCTTAACAAATCCTCCAGCTGAACACACTTAGCTCCCATAAAATCTCTTTTGCAAGGTCTTACATTTGTTAATACCCTGAGAATATAGATTACATATATCTGGAGATGCAAGAGTAGATTAACTGCTTCTACTTTGAAACTGGCAATGACAACCTTTTCCTCAAATTAGGTCTTTTCTGAAGATCTAGGATTTTCTTTGCTAAGGATGACCTTTTAGGTGGAACAGGCAGGGATCTAATGGCTGTAGCTATAGCAGTAAAATGAAATAATGGTCTGTATTCTAATCCTCAGGCCAAGTAGTATGGTATAGCTTGTGTCAGTCCAGCTAAAATCTCTTGGCCTACAAAAGAGGGAGATAGCATCTGACCAGCCTTTTGAAAATGACCTATCATCTGTGCTAACTTCTGGATGAGTCTAACAGGACTACGCCACACTAATATCATGCCAGAAACCAGCCTAGCAATTTAATAATGTCAACAATCATGCCAAGTCTGTCCTCTGGCACCATATGTTTTACTAATATAAACATAACCATTGAGTTTTAGACATCTGCTCTGTGCTGAAGAATAGGAAGCCTGGATCACCCTGTGGGACTTTGTGCTCACGCTCCGCTGTACCCACAGTCTGAGTAGAACAAAGGCACCATCAACATTTCTCATGGGCATTTTTTGTTTGTGAAAAATAGAATAAAAAGCAGACACTAAAACTGTTAGCCCCAGCCAAGGCAACTCAGGCACTTCACACTACCACTATTATTATATTGTGAAGCTGTCTTATCTTCTTGAAGGCAGTTGCATCAGACAGGCCCCTGCTGTACTTAGCTGCTAAAGGTGCTGTCTTGTTATTTACTGGTGTTCTGTGAACAACAATTTGCTTAGGATTTTCCTTCATGAGAGGCTCAGAGCAGGGATCATCTTTATGTCCTCAGCTTTTTGAGGGCCTAGCACAGAGAATCCATGTGTGGGAACGCTCCCACGGAGTAACTGACTGCATTGTAGGAAGTAGGATGCACTCCACTGATTATGGACAACATAGAACAATGTTCTTGTCCTATTGCATCTAGCTTCCATATGAATTTCAACATCATCACAGAAGCATTGTTTCTACCCCAAAAATAAATACTTAGCTTCATTTGTTATAGCTTCACTGAAAATGGTATCTAAGCTCTTAACTTAAACTTTGCTCAGTGAGGATGTTAAGAGCTCTGCTTGGCTAAGAAAAGAATAAGAAGAAAATAAAGATCTGCCAAAAGCATTTTATCCTCATTCATTATTATGCTACAGAGGACTCCAGCAAACAAGAACCAGAGATTTCACATGAATTTTGAAGTTATAAAGGTAGACAACAAAGTTCAGATTTTATATAGTAAAGAAAAGCAAAGTAACTGGGGAAACCCCCCCCCCTACATTAAAATACCTTCAGTGAACATAAGCTAAGTGGCTTGTGAATAAAATTGTAATTATACCAAACATTTTTTACTGAGGCATGCATCATTATCCTCTGGGTAAATTATTCAGTGATTTACAGTCTAAAGAAATTTCCATAATTTATCACTTATGAAACAATTCATGAAAATTATTGTCTTGCTTTTACATTATGTGGGAAGCCCTGTATACAAGAAACTATCCTTTTGAGGACACACAGACAACTCATAACTAATTTTGTTAACAGGAGTAAAATGCAGAGCAATAATCTCACTGGAGACTTGGTGAGCTCTGCTAACTCCTAATGCCATTCACCCAAGTCATTAAAGTCATTTTAATCTGGCTGAAGCAGGCAGTGAGAGAATATGCAGTATTTGAGAAAGAGAAGGAAAATCAGTTTTACCATAAACTGCTCAGCATTTCTTCATTACATTAGCTGTCTCAGCATAACAATTCACCAGTTAGCTCCATGTACACTGTAGGTTTTTTCCCAATTGATTTGAGATACACATTCTGTGTTAGGTAAGGGCTGTCTTTGTTTTTACTCTTTTAATTCTGTCATTAGGGAAATAAAGCCAGTACAGGATAAATCTGATGCAGATTTCAAGCGCTTCTGTTGAAAGCATATTTAATCAGGACCTTTTTTGAGTTATCTCTACACTATTCAGGGTATTCTTTAGGTGGAAAAATGAAACATATTTTAACAGAATTATTTTGAATTTTAAAATTTTGTCTCTACAAAAGCAGTGGGTTTGAAACTACAGATATTTGCTCAAAAAGGGACAAGATCTGGTTTCTCGGGTGAGAAAAAGTGTTCAGATAAAGCATTTTGATTCAACCAAGGTTAAGCACAGAGGCTATATAACTTTTGCCATATAAGTGAACTAGCTAATTTAGGAATATAACTGCCCTACACTCATTAAAATGAATGGAGAGAGATAGGAAATCAATGGAGAAATATAGGACATTCCAGAGGTTATTTAGATTTCAGGTGGGTAACATCAATCTCTTTTTCTATAGAGTATAGAGAAAGGCTAAGCTGACTTTATTCCTATCTTACACATTTTAGTCAGGTGCTCAAAGTCCAATGAGAAGGATGTGGGAATAACCTCTACTGAAATAAGATGAAAAGCTCCTGCAGAATTCAGCAGCAGTCAGGGTTAGGTCTCAGATGAAACTTCCTGCCTCCAGCAGAAAGAGATGGCAGCATTTACCTTCTCATTTTTCTAGAAAGAAGACTGTTAACTGTGGTTAACTGTGGTTGAGGAGACACAGTTATGCAGAGCTGTTGATAAGCAAATGAAATGTTTAGCTTCCTTTTGTTTTTAATACAGTGTTACTTTGTTTGTTACACTATCATTCACTGAGGTACATGTAATGTGCAGGTTATTGGAACAAACACATAGACCAAGAATGCTGAAGCCATCTCTGCATTCCTGCCATTAACATTTGGATTTTCATCATTTTCTAATGGACATCCTGCACAGCAACTCTCATGCTTTATGTTTTATGTTCTTTAGAACTGGTTCTTCTTTTTTTGGTTTTGGTTATTTGCCCTTCCTTGGAAATATCAAATGATTGGGGATTTCATATTCAGCTTGACCAGCAAATACCTTTTCCTGTTTTGGAGATGGCAAATTCATCTGTAATTCTATCAGTGCAGTCAAATTAATACAAAAGTTAATAAAAGTAAAACTTGGGTCAGGTTTGAAATCCAATAATAGTAATGCACAGTACTTTATTGGCTCAGTATCACAGGTAACCATGGGAAATTAGAGATATTATCTTGCTCACCAGAGAACCCTGATATTTGATACAATGAAATGTATATATTATACATTCATTGTTAGCCAAATAAAAATAAATACATGGATAAAGAATATAAATTAGAAGATGACTACACCTTCTCTCTCTTCTGGTCAGGAAATTCTCTGTAGAGATGATGCTTACAGCTCTGTGGTTATGAAGATAGCTTTTCACCAAGCTGATAAACTGCTGTCATGTATGGCTCCTCCTGAGAATATGTGTGGGGATAGACAGAGAATATTAATGTTGTTTTTATGTATCTGAAACCAGTTTTCTCTGCCAATATCTGCCTGGTACACAGTGTGTACATGAAGAACTGTCTGCATCCTCTCTAATTATGGCTTCACTAATAAATTAAATAGCATCTGAGATTTTAATGTCCTCCTAAGCACTTAGAGTAGTCTCTTGGTTGGAAAAGCAGCATTCTGCCACACAAGTCCTGGTTACAGCTCTGATGTTAGCCTGGTCAGGAACAGCTCCCAGTAAACAGTTGGAGAGTGGTGATTTGGTTTTGGAAGCTGAGCAAGTCCAACAGCACAGATGTGGGCTTTTCTGTGCCAGTTCCTCTCAGTCCCTGGAAAATTTCCCAAAGGTATTTACCAGTCTTAGACATGGACTTTTTGTCTCAGATAGGGAAGACAGCTTTGAAAAAAAAAATGTTATGGTTTTGGAGCAAATTGTTACCTGCAGGTGTCAAATATCCCAGAAGTCACTCTAGTTAGAATCTTTCAAGAGTAAGACTAGTTTCAGGGATCCTAAAGACAGACTTCAACAGACCCAGGTTATCCTAAGGAGGGAATTCTAGGGCAGAAAGAAGTAGAGTTGTTTTCATCCTTTTCAATTGCTAAAAATCTGACCATTTGTCAANGAGTAAGACTAGTTTCAGGGATCCTAAAGACAGACTTCTACAGACCCAAGTTATCCTAAGGAGGGAATTCTAGGGCATCCTTTTCAATTGCTAAAAATCTGACCATTTGTCACTAGAAGTCCATCATAACTTCTAGAATCACATTCTTTTTCTGTGGAGATTCAAAATTTGTCTATCTTCCAAACCTGAATTATTTTACAAAGGGTGGGGGTTTTTTGGTTTGAAAATAGCTTCTGTATTCTACTTCACATTAGAGACATTCAGAGTTTCTGTACAAAGCACAACCTTCAGACAAACTCTGTTTTGCTCAGTTTCAGGACAGTGCTTTCTAAGGTGAAGGTCCTAGCCACTGACTGTAACACTTAGTACTGGTACTGTCATACATATGAATATAGACATGTGCACACACACACAGAGTCACACACACACAAGCTTTCTTTTTTAAACAGCTTTTCTGTACAAGCAAAAACCCCAGATCAGTAAGACATTATCATTATCATGTTGTTTCACCTATAAGGAAATAAGACTCCATGTGTCAGTTATCGTTCCTAAGGATGCATATAAATATAGCATTGAAGAAACTACCAGTTGTTGTCAGAGTCATCTATTATTATCTGAAAAATCTACATCTATAAGAACTGCAGGCTCTCTGAGGCAGACCTTCCTGTTCTAAGTGCTTATGCTATGAAAACTGAGACCTTCTTCCTCTGTTTTCTGACCTTCGTGATACTGTTGAGTTAGAGCACCAGCTAACTCCTGGCCTTCGTGAGTTGAAATCCCAGGAGACTAGTCACAGGAAGATGTCAGTAGGAAGAAAGACACTTCTGTTTTCTAGTTCAACCATTAAAGAGTATGAGGAAACATTGTCCTCCAAAAATTGTAGGCTGTTAAGATCTTAAGGGATTATTTCATCTTACTCCTTGTCACAGGTCTACTCTCAGGGTTAGGCAATTGGGCAGTAACTCCACTCTCCCCACAAAATGTTTTCCTTCTCTCTCATTTTTTTGTTTTTGTAATACATGTAGGCTAAAGAAGAAGTTTTCATTATTTCTTCCTCAGGCCCCCAATATTTGTCTTTATTAGAAAGAAATTGTATAGAGTTATCTTATTGACCTTCTCTGCCTCTTTTAATCCTCTTCTGCATCTGTCTCCATGACTCACTGAAACCCGGTTCTACATTCAGAGCATGGGTGTCTGCAGGCAGCTGTAGACACTCCTTTCCCTCTGATTCCCCTTGCCAGGCAGCCACAGCTGAGCAGTGGCTGATGATGCCCAGCAGCTTCTCATCTGTATTTCCCATGTGTGCCAAAAAGGCACACAGAGAGACCAGTACTCTCTTAGACACAAATGTGACACCCATGGCACAGTTAAAAAAAGTAGACCATGAGCATGTGGCTTTCCTGCAGAAACAGGGCATGGCCATATGCTCACTGTCCAAGCTTTATAGATGTTGTTCAGAGGGTGTCCACCTTAGCTTTTTCTCTATAAAAAGAAGTGGGAAAAAATTCCAGAACAAAACAACAAAAAACCCAAACCAAAGACAAACAAACAAGAACAACCAAAAAAACCCCAAAAGAAACCCATAAAGCGTGAGATTAATGCAAGCTTAAACCACATTCTGTAGAATGTAGATATTTGTCTTTGCTCTTTGAAACAGAGACTGCATGAAAGCTCATTGGCCCATTGAATTTACAGTCTCTGAGGGCTGAATCCCTTGGCTGTTACAGGATATAGGCACAAAGCCCAGCTACTCCATTGCATGCATATCAGTATAAAAACATTTGGATGATATTCAGACTTGTAGTAGGACAATAACATCATTGCTTCTTCCCCAGCCTTCTCAGGTTCTACCTGCTTTGCTTAGAGGAGAAATAGATTTTTATATAGATAGTCTTCACTTCCACTAGTGCTGCAGTGAGTAGTGCTGAGCAAAACCTATTTCTTTTTTTTTACTTGCCTCTTTTTACTAGAAAATGGCACATCCTTATTTCAAATATAATTGGTATTCCTTCTGCAAAAGTAGGACTTATCTGTATTATTAGTTTCTTGGGACCATGCATTTCACTGCCAAAGTATTCCTAATATGGATGCAAGTAAACATCACTGACTAAAGGAATCTGTGTCAGTCAAAGAAGGATTTGGCCTGCTTTTACCTAAGGAGTTTCTGCCAGTTCATATTTGCCAGTCAGGTGTTAGCCCTATTGCCACTCTTATTACTGTATTTGTGCCAATAGAAGTCAAGATGTCTTTTGGGAAGTAAAACCATTCCTTGATTGATGGAAAAGGATATCAGATATTTGCATGCCAAGGCAACTGCATGACCATAGAAAGGGCAGCTGCACATAAACTAGATTTACCTGTAGGGCAAACCTCAGGCTGTGACAGTCTAGGCTTTGGCAAAAAAAAAAAAAGAGAAAGAAAAAAAAGAAAGGTGTGAAAAGCTGTGAACAGAAATCCAGGACCCCTGCTGACTCACATCTCTCCCTTAAGCACAAGTACATGCTCCTGGAAGGTTACAGCATCTGTTTTTGAAAGCAGCCCTGTGGCACAGTAGCGTGATCTAACAGAGGGCAGGTCCACCCCTA
Organism: Galbula dea; assembly: GCA_013399015.1. NCBI lineage: Eukaryota > Metazoa > Chordata > Aves > Piciformes > Galbulidae > Galbula > Galbula dea. The sequence goes on along the minus strand of VWZX01004381.1, from coordinate 379,719 downwards.
ATCTGCCTTTCTATTTCCCTATACCTGCTTTAAGGCTGCAGCACACGTCTGCATGCCTGGCCCATCTCCATGCTGCTCATTAGCTCACAAGCAATGCACTGTTTCTCTGTCAGGAGTTTTGTTTGTTTTCTGATAGCCACACACAGATTCCACTGGGAAATCAGGGAGTACATGTGGACTTCCTCAATGTTGCTTTGTTGTCATTATGGTAATCTTTGAAAAAACCCCCACAAATGCACAGAAATAAACACAGAGGGCAAGTAACATTCTTGTCAGAAGGAAGATGCCTCTTTTGACTTTCTGAGAAATGATCTGTGTGTATGAAATTAAATATACTAGGTACTTTATCTAACTGTCACTTCATTCAGCAATTCCACTCTTAACAAGCAGAAATAAGCTTCAGGAACAGGGAATGTGTATAAATAGAGATGTGACAATATTAATCTTAAGCACTAAAACAGTGTTGAAATTTCCATTGGAAACCTCGTGGTACATGATAATATTTTTCCCAAGTGCTGGTGTTGAGAGAGAGGTGTTATTTTTTATTATTTTTAACACCTAAGAGTTCCAGCTTCATTAAAACTTCATTAATGTCTTGAATAGAAGAAGGTGGTTATTGTTACAGGCAAAGATGAAAGGAAGGGTCTGGGGGACATGAAGTGCTATTTATGCTAGAATTATGTGAGAGAGATTAAATTATGTTCTGTGGATCTCTTGGAGCTTTCATCTATATTTGTGACCAAGTAGCACTACAGCATGTACTTAAATATTGTCTATGATCATATGTACTATTTAGTAGCATGGTCTCTATGCCAAGACACACTGGGCAGGGTTTGTAGGAGAGCATGAACCCTCTGTCACTCTGTCTGGGAAGAAAACAGAGTTGACCTTTAAGATTGTCAGTTGTGCTCTATCACTCAACCTCAGGGCTAGAAATGGAGCTTGTTCATTGTTTAGATTATTGGACCAAGAACTGGTCTTGCATTGCTGAATCTCAGATTCAAGCCTGAACCTCCAATGCAAGCAGGAGATGCTTGCCTGTAAAAGTATCTTTCTTTCTTTCTTCAGAAGCAGTTTTCCTTCCAAGAATAAATACTAGTAGTAGCTATATCTTTTCATTCTTTCTTGGACTAGCAAAGGGAGCTAGAAACACACTAAATAAATCCACATAAGAGACACATTGTTTAATTAGATTGGACTAGATGCAGGCTAGAAGACTTACACTAGATACGATTAGTAGCATGCAGCCAATTTATTTGCTCTCTTATTCATCAGACTTATTCATGATTTTGAATATTTGTAGTAATCATTAGCATGGATAAGTGTGGCTTTATTTTCTATGGACAATTTTTAGCATGTTTTCTTATTTTTTTTCCTTGTTTACCCACACCAAAAGCTTCAGAGAAATCTTTATAGGGAAGAAGTACAATAGCTATTATTTCAAAGTACCTGCACATCCAAGTGCAAACTAGTGGGGTTTGTGAGCATCTTTAGAAATAAGAGTTTTCAGGAAAAACAGCCACTACAGATCTTGTGTCATCTGTGTGTCATTAATGTCCATGACTGCCTGTGCTGTACTGGAAGGCTGACAGGGAATGATGGATACTATCATTAGCTGCACAAATCGGCTAAAGGTTTGGACATATATTGCCCAGTATCTTAAACAGGAAAGAACACTTTTTTGACAGGGTGTGTGAATGACATCTCAGATAGGGTTTTTTACTGGTTTGAAGCAATGTTTTAATTGACCAAATAAAAACCTTTGCCTGTCATTCAGAAAGTAATTTTTTGCAAACCCTATGCTTGTCTGCACCACCAAAGATTTTGTATATGGAAAACATTTGTTGTTAAAGTGTTCTCCCTCACATCATGATGGGGAGAAAGAGGAAGACAGGTGTCTACAAATGAGCAGAGGCAGGTGAATAAGGGATTGTGTCATGTGTTGAAGTAAAATTTTTGCTGGATTCCTTTATCCAGCTGACCTGTAATCTCATGTGATCAATCTGTCACACACATGGCCCACCATTATTGAATATCTTAAACTGTGTACAGAATGTAGTTTAACAACTTGAACAATTTACAGAAGACTGTCCTGACTGTCTCTGCAGTAGTAGCTCCTACTGATCATTTACAAGCATCTTATCTCTGTTCATTTTGGTGAATTCTGTAGCAGGAACCTCTCAACAGAGTGCCTAGAAGAGCCAGATTGCTCACTGAGAATGTTAATCAGCTGATTGAAGCACACAAGTAGCTAGTAGGGAGATTGTCCAAAATTTCCACACTGGAGAGCTCCTGCAGCAATGACTCAAATGAGTTGCTGTGAAGCCTTCTAAGGGTTTAGTCTATTATCTTCTTTCAGGTGTGTCTGTTGTATCCTCTGTGAAGCCAACTTGATAGAGAGTTTCTGGACCAGTTTTATGTGATCTTATGACTTACACTTACACAGACATGGCCTGGGTACAAAGCTATATCACAATCATAATAGAAACTTAAATTTGATCCTTATTTCAATTTTATAGCTTAAATTATGTAGTTCTTACCTCAACATGAATAATATTATGAGTCCTGACAATGTTAGCTCATGCCTTAGCAGACTTTTTCAGCAGTACCTTTGCATTTAGTCATAATAAGGGTAGTCCTCCCATTCATTTTATTATGAGTTATATGCTCCATTGCAAAGACCAGCCACTGAATTTGTATCTTTCAGGAGCAGGACATTAGTTGAATTTTCACACTAGCAGGTAACTTATAGAACTCAGTTAAATAATTTTACATCCATCATAAGGCTTGAAAGCATTGTCCATTGTGGCTGCCTCATTATACTTGACATATAATGGGGTTTTTTTCTGGCTTAGGATGGTTTGTTCAGTTTTGGTTAGATCTTTCTTTTGGTGGGGGGGATTCCTTTATTTTTATTCCTTTATTCATCTTACTGGTCCTTCAAGAAGCAGGTCTATGTACATTTCAGATTGGGAACTTCAGCATAAATTTCTGAAAACTTTTGAAGACAAAAATAAATTCAAGAAATGCAATGAAACTCTATTTTCATATCATGAAAAAGACAGACCTCTAAATAATTTATTCAGCAAACCTTACCTAAGCATCGAATTCTTATGCAGAGTGAAAGGTATGCAGCCAGCTTTAGTGCTTATCTATCTGCATCTTTTAAGGCTTAGGTCAATAACATCAAGGTCAATAAAACATCCTGAAAACATTTTCCTATTCAAGTATATGTATTCTTTTCTGTTTTAAGAAATATGATACATTCAAAACCATCTATTCCTTCCATATTTCTGGTTAGAAGTAATGTAATCTGTTGCTTTGAAAATGTTGTCACAATAGATCTACTATTCTTATAACAAGTCAACATGAAAGAACATAAGTTATTCTTTTTATTATCCATTTTGCAAGATGTAGTGAAATGTTTGCAGTTTAAACTCAGGATGGGAGGCTGTATCATTTAAAGAACAGCAGCTGGTGATATTTATGCCTAGTAGAGAACAATGTGTACTCTTCCCTAAAGTATCTCCAACTTTTATCTTGGCAGTGAGCCATACCACATATAAAAGATAATCAATGGGCTGACTCAATATTTATAATGCAATTTGCAAGATGAATCTGTTTGTGATTGAGCTAAATCTTTGAACACAATGCTTAGGGTAGGAAAATGTCTCAGACTACAGGAATCTTAGTTTTACCTTCTCAGAGATACATATGTAAATACATGAGTTACAGACAGACCAGTCAAAGAAGAGGTCTGAGGGCACTAGCTCTCCAGTTCTAATAGTTCAAATACTTGAAGAATAATGGACAGAATATGACATTCGGTATGGTATGCAGAAAATGTTATCATTCCTTCTGTATGTATATGAGCCTATGAGAGCTTTTGTGTGTGCCTGATGTCCCTGACATTTGTTGCTCTGTGATTGTATACAGCCTCATTTGTTGCAGGTGGTTCTATACACAAGCAAATAAAGCAACTTAATTGAAACAACGGTTGAAGTTCCTTCTTTGTCATCACTGCTCATTGTAATTTCTGAGCATTATTTGCAAACAAAACAAAATAAAGAAGTCTGTCAAACTTCCCTACAACTTCCTAAGTTACTTTGGGGTCTTTCTTGGAAACCTTTGAGGCTGATTGCAATGAATCGCTTTAACAGTCAGCTTAGCCACTGAGACAGAGCTGTCACTGCATAAATGAGAGCTCTGCAATGCAATCATGTTTGGAGTTTATATTGACATGACTGCAGAAAATTACAGGAGCCAAATTTCCAGTTTTAAGGTGCAGCTTTTAGGGCTCTGCTTTTGAAATATGAGCTTAGAAAGTTTTCCAGCCTTGTGATGTACTGCTAATAAGGTGGGAAGACAATAAATTAAATGAACTACTAATATGCTACCAGATATCACTATTCACAGATGACTGCTACAATTATTGCTAGGTAGTTTGGCACAAGCCCAAGACTCCTAATGTATAGCCTAGGACACTCAAACAAATGAGCAGCTCCTTGTTTTTGTGCTGCTGTAAGCACTGACAGCTTTGCAGTTACTAGGCATATGGCATCATCCTCCATTAAAAAATACACCTCACTTCTATTACAGTTATCTCAGCTGTGAGCTTTATGGAGAATGATAGCCCATGATGGGAAAAAATATCCTGAATTATTTACATCCAGGTGTCAATCTTGCATTGGTTTTAATATTATGGACAAATGTAAATTTTATTCTGGCTATCTTAATTGGTTTTTTACTATTATTGTTATTTTTTTAGCAAGGTTTTGTATCTTTGTGGCATCAAAAAGAACCAATAGCTGTATTCATTCCCATTTTGGCAAGAGAATTTCTCCAGGACTTGATTCCGAGTTTGAAAGATAAGAAGGTCTTCATGTTAATGGGTGATACAGCTTGGGGAAGAGGAGGCTAAGGTGTGACCTCATTTATGCTTCTGAATATGTGAAGAGTGGGTGTCAGGAGGATGGGGTCAGGCTCTTCTCAGTGAAGCCCAGTGACAGGACAAGAGGCAATGGCTGTAAGCTGATGCATAGGAGGTTCTGTGTGAATGCCAAAAAAAAAAAATTCTTTCCCAGTTGAGGTGCCAGAGCACTGGAACAGACTGCCCAGAGAGGTTGGGGAGTTTCCTTCTCTGGAGAGATTCAAAACCCTTCTGGACGTGCTTCTGTGTGACCTGGTCTAGGGAATCCTGCTGTGGCAGGAGGGTTGGACTAGGTGATCTTTCAAGTTCCCTTCCAACTCCTAACATTCTGTAATTCTGTGATTCTGTGGTGTTCAGTGAATCTCTGTGTAGGTGAGGAAATGTGTTTGACACTAATATCTTTCTAAATAAATAAGAAGTTATCTATTAACCTGGCAGCTAGATCTGAAACAATGTGGACACAAAAAGATGAAATTAGATAACATTAAATTAGATTTGAGACTAGAGATAAAATTCAGAGCATATGAAATTATTTCCTTATGTACAAGGTGAGAGATTAATCTTATCTAACCTTAACTGTCTAAAAGTTAGCTGTCTGGACTACCATTTAGGATGATACTACCATCAATGAAGAGATAAATGAGTGCTTCCAGAAGGTCATCCATCCCATTTTAAGATGCCAGTCTCTGGAGATCCCTATCTATGTCTTTTGATCCCCTATATAGAGTCTAGATGAGTAGCTTAGGCTGAATGCCAAACATGGTGAAAGTGTGGTTATAAACTCTTGTATTTTCAAAGTCTTCAAATACAACTATGATCATTCATGGATCTACTTTACATGTTAAACATAACATTAAACCTCTCCTCCAGCCAGAGATAAAATAATCATGATTTTGCTCATAAATGACAGCCACTTTTTAATATGGAGTACACCAAACTTTAAGGAACTGATGTATCACTTAAACCTAAAAACAATGAATGCTTGCAAAGCTGCATCTCTTCTATGGTACAATTGACATTCTATACTTACATAATCACATAATCAAGGAATGTGAATATTTATGGGTTTTTTTTTTCAATGAATGTGCATAAAATAAATACAGATGTTTTCATAATACTCAGTAACAATGATTTGGCCAAGAGGGTCACTTGCAGCCTGAGACAGCCTGATGTCATACTTTTTTAAAGAGATCAGAGGGAGGGAGGAAGTCTCTCAATCACATACAAATTGGGCACCTTTCCTGAAATCAGATACCAGGAGAGGGAAGTATCACCAAGTAGTTATTTGGTTTTTCTCATTTGTATTCTAAGTACCCACAGCTGAGCACTGTCAGGAATTAAATATTGAACTGTATTGATATAACACAGCCATTTTTATGTTTTATGCTTAAGTTGGTAGTACAGTGGGCTTTTCTTGTTTGTATGTTGTTGGTTTCTTCCATTGCAAAATGTAAATATATTGGTTTCTATTGTTGTTAGCAGAAACATTTCATGTTCCACAGTATTTCATGTTTAACTTCTGTAGTAAACTTGGTAATATCTGCAAAAGTTCAGCCTCCATAGTCTCTGCCTTCTGTAATTATGCCAGAAAGCATTTTCAGAGATGCTGAACTTTCAGTAATCATTGGACTATGAGTAGGAGTAGAAAGAAATGTAGCATGGCTTGCTTTTTTTTTCACTATGAAGCCTGAATGATGCACAGTTTCAAGGAAAATCTGGCTTTAACCTATCTCCAGGCAGCATGAAGCCAAATCTAAACCTAAATTTGCAAGGATTACATGAGCAAGTCATTTTTCTATGTTGAAACCTCCTCTGTTTCTACCCTGCTGTCATCCCATGTTGCAGGTGGGAGAAGTTGTCCTGGTTTATCCCACTGTTTTTAGTGTGGACCCAGTGGCTCACACTGAGTCTTCTGGCTGGTGTAATTGATTTCAGGACACTATTTGAAAGGTAACTAAGAAATCAACACTTTTCCCTTCAACACTCCTGGCAGGCCCACTTAGGCTGAAGTCCATTCATCAAATACTTCTGTAAATGGTAATATGAAATTGTAGTTGACAGTAACTTTAGAGGCAGTTGGTTTTGATCAAAAAATTTAGATTAAAGGTGAAGTAAACACATAGAAGGGGTTATGCTGCCCATGCTGTACTACACAATTTTCTGTTTTCACTTCAGCCACATAGAGCCTTTTGTTGGTTTTACAAGACCTGAATCTATGAGGTGCTTTCAGGCAGAGGTATTTTTGGTCAAAGTAAATACCAACATGAAAATATTTTTACTAGATTAAATATCTTCTTCTCAGAACTTCAAAGACAAAGTAAGTTTTCCTCCTTTCCTGCATGCAGTGATTTATGCTAAAGAACAACTTGAAGTAGCAATACAATCATGTCAGGTTGCAGGCTGCCTAGGAAAGCAAGTAGTTAGTATTTCTCTCTATCTCACATCCTCTGAAGATACATGGGATTTCAGGACAATGATGTAGGAAGAAAATGAGGACAGAAGTGTTCAGACCTATGCAGAATATCAGCTTCCTTTATTTTCCAGAGTAGAATTTTTCATTCAACCCATGACATCTTTTATACAAGTATTTAGGGTTCAGGTAGTTATGAGAGCACTCACTATATGCGGTAGAGTTTTAACCAAAATAGCTAATAGAATTTGATATGAACCTACCAAAAGTAAGTATGTGCTTTAGGATGAGATGAATTGTGTCCTAACCTCCATTAAGTATCCTGGTTATCTCCCCACTGAACACAAGAATAGCCTAGGGTCACTTGTTGGCATAAGCACTTACATTTGTAGATAAGTGCATTTAGTCAGATGGACTCTATGCCACAGGAGGCTGGAAACAGTGAAGAATCCATCAGTAGCACTGCTTAGATGCCTGCAAACTCTCTCTATTAATCTGATGTGACAGCCCTTCCCCTACACCTAAAGTCATTTTCCTTTCCCTTTATTTTTCCTGCAAAAAATAAAGTAGGTCTTTAGAAATCCTGTACTTCTGCCTGAAATGTCAATATAGATATGGTTACACAAGTATAATTTGGATGCTACTTAGTAGTTGCTTTACTAACCCCAATTCATACATCAGGACATGTAGAGCTAGAGGCAACATTAAGCAATTATCTATTTCTACAATTATGTCAAACATTTCCTCCTCTCAGTTCCGAAGAAAAAGACTAAAGACAGATATTTCACAGTATCCATGTGGTCTATTCACATCCAGAGATATCTCCTGAGATCACCTTTGAAAAGTGGGAAAGAACTGTCCTGTAAAACAGTTTTTCAGCTTTTAATGCAAAAATAGAAATCTAAAGTGATATTAGCATAGATCATAGACTATATGCTTTAAATCCAAGAGGCAAAAGAGGGTGAGAATAATGTGGTAAAAACCCCAAGAAATTTAAGAAGTAAGAAAGTTGTTAACTTGGATAAAATGTGATTCATTTGTTATTTTGAGTAGCTCAAACAAAACAGAAATTCATCTGTGGCATGACTGGGAACAATGGCAACAATAACCACACTTCTATCTTATATGTATTTGAGAAATAACACCTGAAAGAGTTTGATTTTATTTGTGATATTTACCACTTGCAAATGTACAAAGATGTAAGAGTATGTAGGATGAGGATCATATTTTTTATGACCCATAGACTCTGGATGATATATTGTGATCCAAGGGACAAGAAGGACAGAAAACTTTTGACAAGTATATTATCTTCAAGGACTCTGCCTCTGATGGTGAGAATGCTTATTTAATTTACTACATATACATAGTAGTAAGTGAGAAATCAATGGCCTGAAATATTTTGTTCAATAAACCTTCCTTGTGAATGCTAATCCACCAAGTTTCGTAAGTTCTTAGGTAAATTCTTGTAAGTGTTTAGTCACCCAGATAGAAAATTTTCCTCTTGTCCATAATTTTTTTTAGAGTTTTTGAATACATCTTATTCTTCTAGCCCTTCTTTAGTGGCCACAGAAAATAATTAATCACTATCCCTCTTATACCCGACCTTGTAAATTCAAGCATTGGTCTCATGATATTTTCTCAGTGTAAGGAAAACAAGTTAAAACAAAATCTGGAAAAAGAGACTTTAAAGAAAGAAAAGAGATAAGACTCAATAAAATCCAAATGGAAGTTACTGCAAGACTCTGCATTAGAACCAAGGCTTTCTGACCACCATATCCTGATCCTCAGCTCATGCATCCTGGCTTTTGCTTTAACAAATTCCTGTCTGAGTCTAGGTTTTCTCTATTCTGCATATATATACAAGAAGCAGTGTTTGTAAGCTTAGTAGGTTACTAGGTTTAGTGCTCAGCAACAACTGTCTGAAGTTGAGTACAAAAACTTTTTTAGCACATTACCAAGACATCAGACTGCATATTTTAATCAAAGACTGTCTTCAGCACTACTGACATTAATATTACACAACACTTCCCCCATTCTATATTAAGATAGACATCACAGGTTTATAGAATGGAGTAGGTGTTAGAAGGAGGTCCAGCCAAACTCGTGTACTCACTTTAAGCCTTTCTGATTTTACACCTTCAGCCTATATGAAAGCCTTTCAGTTTTTGTTCCTTCCCTTTAGAAGCTTGTTATCTTTCAAATCACTCTCCTGTAAGTCTCAAAAACTCCCAGGGAGCCAACACATATACACAGTAAGCCTGATGTTTGCTCCAGTTCCACAAAAATCACACACAGATGTGCTCTTTTATTTCCCTTATGATGTTAAGATCAACTAATCACACCTAGGCATCTTTGTGAAGCTGTGTTGCCTTCTTCACAGCCACACATTTACAGAATTAGATCTTTGAATACTACTTTGAATACTTTGAAAAGTGTATGCAGATGGAGCTCTTCTAAAGCTGCTTAGACAGAAAGGGATAGACAGCATGTGTAAAGTGACAGCTTCAGAAGGGACCACTTCTACAGACAGAAATCTACTGTGTAACTGGGCACTGATTTTCTATCCAGTATATCTACCTTGTTAAATCCTAGTAAGTAGCAACAATCACCCTGTGGAAAACAAAGGGAAAAGATGTGGAAACAAGTAGGCTTGCTTCATGCTGATTCAGTTGAGTGGACTGGCCACAAAATGAATGTTAAGAATCACGAGTACTAAATGCTCATGCTAGGATGTTAGCTGGAAGGGACAAGGAGGGCTTAATTAAGAGGAGTATGCAGGAATGGAGTAGTGGGTGAAACCAATATGCCAGGAGGAGAGTGGAACCACTGCAACACTGCTAGCAGGATAGCTTGAAGAATTCTTTCACCAGCTGGAAACTTCTGCAATGGCTGTATGTCTGTGCTCTATGGCTTTATCTCCACTAACAGGTTTGTGTCAGTGACTCCCTCTGAGCAGTAGAGCTCCATTTTCTGCACTATTTGCTCTAGTGTAACAATTAGCACATGCAAACTATTGTTTTGCACAATTCAGGAGCTAGCTCAGGCCCAAGAATAAATTCTAAGAGCAGCTTGCATACTACTTTGTTTCAGAAGCTAGGTGAAATTGTTAGTATATATTTGGGCATCTCCATGCCAGCTCTAGAGAATGATCTCAAGCACATGTAGTTTACAGGCTATGGGTTTTAATCTTTTTAGTTCCCAGAGCTTCTGCAAAAAGTGTAAACTTCAGTGAGTCTACAAATGGAATATAATTCCTTTCTTGAAAACCAGCCTGTTAGAGGAATCTTTTCATAAGTGAAAAAATGTAGCAATATAATATGCAGTATTTACATTTATATTTTAGTATGCATTTGCAATATCTGCATTTTCTTCTTTGAGTTCCACTGAAAACAAAATGGTTGGAACATGTTCCTTACCCCTTGATGCAATAAGATCATTGTTACAGACACAGATTTAGAACAACAGCAAATGCCTATAAAGTGCTACCAAGGGCTGGAGCAGATGCATGGAATGACTTTTTGGAGATTGCTTGAGGAAACCTTGTAAAAGCTCTTTTTTGTTGCCTAAACTCATGTTTACTGCATAGCTAATGTTTTTTCACTGCATTATGTGCAATTAAAGACAGTAATGTGGACTGACACCAGTCATAACTTTTTATGTTTCATGGCAGCCCCTACCTAAGCTATTAACTTGCCACCTGCTTAAGTTCCTGAAGAAATGAGCTGTCAACAGTTTTTCTTAAGCTCTAACAGTGCTTCCAAATAAAAGAAGGCTTTAGGAAAGAGAAACATGTACAATATCCCAAGGAATTTAATCAAAATATTTCTTACAGTTCATACTGAATTAAAAAGTTTATTTTTGAGAATATTTAGCAAACTTCTGAACCTAGTCTCAGTTCAGTCTTCCATTACCAGTATTTGCTCTGCCTGTTTGAAACTCATAGTAATATTACAGTAGCTGGGTTAAATATGATGGTAGAATAGGGCTGCTATTATAATTCCTCTGCACTTTTACTAGTATAACAGATGTCAACATTAGATTCAAGATACCATGACCCTGAATATAGAAGTTTGCATTTCAAAACTTGGTTGACAAAACCAAACTTTCCTAAACCTTTGAGTCAGAAAGGCATCAGTCATCTTTCATGCAAGGAGGAGTGTATTTAAAAGAAATCCCTTCCATAGTGACTGGAAGCTAAAACATTATACTATGGTTTAACTCTATAATAGATTTAATGTTTCCACAGTTATTTTTTTAACAAGTAACTGGGTGAGTGGAATTGTGGCCCTATACTTTGAGTCATTTGTCTTCTAACACTGACAGAAAGCCACTGAATGCTCAAAGACCTTTGGGAATTTTGAACTGAAGTCCACATCCACCTCATTTAACTAATTTATTTTTTTTTTAAAGGAATTCAATTCATTAACTTTCTTTAATGGCTTTAGCATCCTATGTAGAATTATACTTTTTAATGGATTGTCTAGGTAAAGAAAATCTCCTTGCTTCACTCCACAACATGGACAATTCACACAGATCTAGGCTAGAAGGCTTCATGGAGTCAAGTATTCTTGGCTTTTTTCCCATCTCTGTGACTATGATGAACTCCAGCTCTGTTATGTGTGAACTATTGTTCACTCTTACTATTTCTCCTTATTTTTATTTCCTTCCTTTTACTAATTCCTGTCTTCCTCAGTTACTTCTGCCCTGCAATAAACTCTGGAGGTCTTATGAGAATAATTCCAATATAAAGCTTTTACACATTCTTATCTACACCTTTCTGGATGCTGTTAAGTAGAATCTTACCAGAAGAAATATTTCTGATACTTACAATTACTCATAACTAGAATCTTTTCCACAAGTTTATTTGCTAGGGAGTTGAAGAAAACACATGAATAGAATAGATGCCTAGCAATGAGCTGTGATTAACTTCAAAATATAGATCAAGACAACTTGAAGATGTTCAACACTTCTCAGGGACAGTTCCATGGCTTTACACATGCAAAGGAACAAGCTCTCTTTATTCTTAGGGAAACCAGAAAGTGCTCTGCATTCTGCAGAAGTGATCAGTTAATTCCACCCAACTGTAAGTAAGTTCTTCATTAAGGTACTTAATTTAGGATATCTTTTCTCTATCACTCTCTCTATAATCAGTGCTGAGCACAGGTATTTCAGCCTGTCTGTAATCTGCAGTAGGCTATGTAATTTGCTTAAGCCTCTCCACTGCATATAAGCAGCCCAAAGACTTTAAAGGTACATGGGTCTAATGTCTAAATCTATGTGACACAAAGGTCTTCCACCATCCCCAATCCTGTAAGACCTTAAAGCCATCAAACTGTAGAGATAGCAGTCAAGTATAACATTTAAGTCTTGTGTACAGTGTAACTCAGCTATCCATTTAAATTTAAGGGGCTGAGGAATTAAAAATTGTAGAATGCATTGTTGAATTGGGACCTTATTCTCTCACTGATTTGCCCAAGGTTATTTTACTACTAACAAAAGATTTTTGTTGCCTTTTGGAACAACTAAGATGAGAATCATTCATTACTTTTATGGGATTTATGGATGTTTTTCATGGACTTGGGCTATATACTTTGTTGTATAGTAAAACACAAACATGGAAAAAACCAGTTTTGCTGCTTAATCCAGAGTCTCATGACTCCAATGGCTTCAAGCATTTCTATTATAAGCAAATTTCATGTAACCTTTCTAGGCTGGCTTTACTGCATAATTACATTTTATGTTCTGCAAGAAAACAGCTTTTTGAGAAGCTTTTTTCTTTTATGATATTGTAACTCATCTACCCAAAACCATTAAGCAATATACCTGATTAGCAAATCAGTAATGCCTAGAACCTCAAATTACATTAAAGGTAAACTAGACCAACTAATAACCTGCTACATAATGAGGTTCATATTACTGACCAAGTGGGTTTTTTTACAGTGGAAATATAGGGAGTTAGAGATAAAAAGAAGACTATATTATAAAGATAGGTATCACCTTGTTATCTGGGCATGTGGAGACAAAGGTTTGACTATAGCATAAAGTGAAGTTCCACTTGAAAGAGGGAAAGCAGGTTGTGAATACCAAATGGAAGGCAGTGGCTCTGAAAAGGTCTGAGGGTCACAGCAGATATGAACTCTCCCTTTCCAGTGCAATTCTAAACTGCTAATGCAGTCCTGGATTTGTAAATAAAGGACCAAGAGAAATACAGAAGAGAGCACATAATCAAATTTCTCAATAATATGTGGGTGAGGATAGAGAAAGTGTGTGCTGCTTTTGTTCACATTAAGAAGAAAGAAGTCTTCTAAATCTGGAGAAGGTAAGACAAAGTGTCTGAGAAGAAAACTTTGGTAAAAAAAAATATCTGTGTTCAAGCTGTTTAGTTTATCAAACAGAATAAAGAAAGATGACTTAGACCCTTTTAAAGCAATTTCAATTAATGCCTGATTGGCTTTATTTGTTTGGGGGTTTTTTTATACAGTAAGGTATCTGACTTTTAACAAGAAATAACCTCTGGACACCAAAGCTGGGAAAACTTCTTGCTCTTTTTTTGAATATATCTCTTACCTAATCCAGTTTTTACAATCTTATTAAGATTTATATAGGTTCTTGACTTGGCTGGGACTTCTCCCAGTGGAAAGGATTGAAGAAATTATTAATTCTTTTCTTAGTGAAAGTCCTAAGTTAAAAAAGACTTGGCTACAGATTCAGATTCTTTCCTTGGTGTAGGCACATTAAAATAAACTTAAAGAAAATCAGTCTACAGTAATATAAAAAGACACACTTGTTCTTATTATTTACAAAATAGTCTAACCAGAATACACACCATGAAAAGGTCTGAGGCTTTCTGAGTCACAAACCAAAGAGCAATAATACCATGTGCCTATATTAATTTTCTCATTTTTGTAATTTAGTTTTCACTTTGCCTATAGAGCTGATTAAATTGCAAATCCTTTATTAATTTATTTTCTATTCTAAACTGCTATTGTATCATAAATTCTCCTGCAACTGAAAACAATTTGAAGTGTTTAAAAAGAAATAGTAAGGTTAACCTTTCATTTTGAGTTCCAGGAAAAATAATTGTTCAGCCATTAGCTACAGCAGAATGTTAATATAACTGCAAGGAATTGTTAAAAGAAAAATGTTTGTGCCACACTAGAAGCAAATAAACAAATAAATGCAGCCAATTCAGAGTAAATGAAAACATATTGACCTAATTTCCTAGTGACTGAAAAAGCTGTGTAAAGAAGACTTGCTGGTATAAATTATGTACTTCCTATGCCAGTAGAGGAGACAGGAATAAGTGGCTGGTGACCATATTTCCTCTGATGATTATCTTTTTATTTTCTTTCAGCCCTTCAGTGAACTGGAAAAAGTTAAAGAGTATTGCATTATCAGCATCAAATTTAGCATGCTGGATTTCTAATGAGCTCTATGTCTCCAGAAGAGAAAATTTGACATAAAGAACAGCAATGCAGGATCAGGAGAGGAAGAAAGAGGCTTGGTAACTGCCTTCAGCCTTTGCCAGCACAATTATAATACTTTGAGAAAACCTTATCCTGAACAGAGATATGTCTGTAATAACAACTGAATGAATGGAAGCACACAAATATCATCCTTACAGAAGGCCATTCAGGAGTTTGAAGAGCTCTGCCCTTTTGCCATATTGGTAATGTGTTCAAAAACCAGGAGACAGTAGAACTCTGAAGACACCTTAACTGCTAATATCCATTTGTTGGTTTTGTATGATATTCTGCTTGTCTTCTCAGTCTTGAGATTGTGCTGAATTCTTATTTTCACTTCCTTTCTACACAGTCTCAAGGTCTGGAAAAATGTATAGCACACAAGTAGCTGGTACCTAAAAGAAAACTACATCATCTGATGCAAAGAGGAAATAGATATTAATGTTCTTATGCAGTTAACACATCCTGCAGCAGTTCTAAGCCAGTAGATCCCACTGAAGTAGGAATTTCATTCATATTCCTCTCCTTAGCCCTCCTCCAGTGCTCTGCTGCTCCCAGGACATGTATCCTCTGTCAAACCTTCAAGCCTCGTGCACACTAAAGCACTGAATTGGCCTCATTTTGTTGTCACTGACATTTTTTAACACAGTTTTTGACTTTGGAGGAGAGTTCACTGATCTGAAACAGTTTTGGAGCTGTGCTGCAGGGTGACAATTTGCCAGGATGTTTGTGTTAGAGGATGCTCGTTCTTGCTTACTGGAAATTATGTCTTTCCAAAAGGCTTTGTGTGATTTACTTTGTATTGCTAATTGCATTGCCTGCAGTCACTAATTCCTGCCTTTAAAATCAAGAACCTCAGAGTAGGTGTGTCCACATTTCTCAGTGCTACACCTCTCTGAAGTTGACTCTTCACACTTGCTCCACACAGCACTTGCCCTTGGGTATCCTCTGCACCCCATACAGTGTCCCAGAAGTCCTAACACATTCTGATGTGTGCTTTATTGGTGGTGGTGGGGTGTGTGTGTATGTCGTTTTGCATTGTTTTGGTTCCAAGTGCAGCAATAATAGGAGGATTCTGTTGCAGCCTTGTAAAGTACTTAAAATGTTTAAAAAGAAATACCAGGGTTAACCTTTCAATTTGAATTCCAGGCAAAATAATCATTCAGACATTAGCTAGAGTAGAATGTTAATATAACTGCCAGGAATTGTTAAAAGAAAAATGTTTGTGACACATTAGATGTGAGTTGCATGCTATGGTTATAGGAAGAAAGTACAGGAAGATGCTTCCTGATATATAAGTTGCCGCAATGACAGAGAGGACTGCTAAGGACAAAGGGAGCCAAACCTACTTTTCATCTGCTGTTTATTGGGATAGGCCTCCAAAATAAACTATTTGTAGGAACTAAGGTTTGTTTTAGATGGAATTAAAGGATCCATTGCAAAATATGGCCTGAGAAAACACAAGCATTCATGTAATCTGGAGGATGGGAACTGTAAGCTAAGCTGTCTGGCAGGGTAAACCTATCTTTCATCTCAGCAATACAGCCAGACTTGGAGTTGGGTTTATATAAAGGTTAACTTATTTTTAGTTCTCTTACATGAAAGGAAAACTACAGGGAAAAGATAGGGAAGAGTTAACCCTTCTTTTTGCACCACTTACAAACTAGATGCTAACTGATCCTTAGCTGCAGTAAACAGCACATGGGCTGCTCCTTAGTACCCTAGAGCAGTTTCAAGAGTTGAAAATGAAAACCTTTGTGTTTGTTAACTACTTAAAAAATTTCAGTCCTTTTTCACACCACATTGCAGTTCTCTTTAAACACTGACTTTAAACTAGAACATTTATGATCCATTTTAAGAGTGATTAGAAGAATGTTTCTGGTTTTCAGTTGTTTCAGTTGTTTGTTGGAATCAAACTAATAAAAACAGATATTCCCTTGCCCAGATTTCTTGCTAAAATCCCGTGTTTGAGTGAAGCTCACAAGCATAATGTTCTTTTCTTTATACCTAGTGATGAATACCGTTAGCACTGTGAGTCCTCCTCAGTTCATAAATGTCTTCCTCAGTTACAATTATGGCAGTTTTGTATAGATATATCTTTTCTGTTAATAATGAAATAAAAGCACAGAGATCAAGTCTTATTATTGCAAAATATAGAAAACAGTATTTATGTTTGGATTTCCTGAGACTTAGGTAAACATTTTAATTTACTGTGACTCGTGCACATTTACATGCTATTCCATTAAAGCTAAATGCTCACTTTTAAAGAAAACTTTTCAGCTAAAGCAAATGGCATCTCTAGTTAAAACTAGTGACAAGAAATGACTTGCATTCTCAAATCTCATATAAATAACATTTACTCATTACATTAGTAATACACTGTATAAACCAAAATAAAAAATAATTGAAAAGTGAAAAAATATATGTATATCAAAAAAAACCCCCCAACATTGACAGGAATTTTTAAGATAGGTCTAGTGAGAGTCAAAGACTGAAAATTCAGAAGTCAGCTGAATGTCTATCACTGAGCACATTCCTGATCAGCTGACCTACAGATGGCTTTACAGACTTCATTGATTTCCCAAGCTTGTGGGATGAGGGAGTCACAAAATCATATTAATAAGATGAGGAAGCCACATAAAGTCACTACCTGATGTCATAAAAAGCAGTGCCAGGAAACCTCTGAGGTAGTAATGTCTGGCTGAGAAGTGAGAAAACATTTGTGCAGAGGGAATTCTGAGATTGACTTTGGAAACAAGGTACAAATATTGCTGATGCAGGGTGTGGTGGCTTGACCTTGGCTGCACATCAGGTACTCACCAACCTGCTCTACCACTCCCCTCCTCAGCAGAGTGCTAAGGGAGAAAGTAAGATGGCAAAAACTCATGAGTCAGGATAAAAACGGTTTAATAAAGCAAAAAACAGAGGGACTGCATGGAATAAAAGGAAAAGAAAAAAAGAGAGGAGAAAAGGAAGTTCTGGTTTGGTGGTAGAACAGAAGAAAAGCTCTTTATATAAAGAATATATTCATCAGAAAATAAATTGGTTCATTTGTGAAGCTCTGTTAAGGATTCTGGAGAAGGAAATAATATCTGTGGTTTGATTCACTAATGTGAGGGAAGAAACCTCACATTTCTATCTGCTGCCTTAGGCACCACACTCACATTGCAAGTGGGAGCAATGCCTAAGAAAATTTCATTCACTTCATTTTACATTCACTAAGTAATGGATTACATGCTGATGGCTTGTTCAGCTTCTCTTGTTGATACTGTTCAAGATATATGTATATAAATGATTTTAATCCATTCCAAGGTCAGGGTATCTGGATGGTTTTATGCTCAGCCACATCCCATGGCTACATTTGCCTTAAGAAATACCAATGAGTGTTGTCTGGACATTCAAATGTGATTTTGATATTGTCAATGTATTTGTGTGGTTCCAGAGACACAAACTGAGACCTTTTTTTATTGTGAGGCTGTACAAGCACTGGAACAGGGTGTGCAGAGAGGTTGTATGGTCTGTACCATACAAAATATCAAAAAATGGTTGGACATGGGAATATTGGGAATATTCAAAACATTACTGGACATTGTCCTGGGCAACCTACTGTAGCTGACCCTGCTTTAGGTAGGGAGGTAGGAATACATGATCTCTGGAAGTACCTTCTAACCTCACCTATTTTGTGACTTTTATGACTCTTGTGCCTAACTGCAGGTTGTAGTTGGAGACCTCCCTGACTGCTGAGTGCTTTGCAAATAACCAACTGTCCCAGCCCAGCATTTTCCTTATGCAAATTCACCACCTGTTATGGATGAAAAATAATTCTGTGTCCCCTTTAGCATGCTTAAGTAAAGCAGATTGCTGACTTTCAGTTCTTTACAAATAAATCTTAAAGAAGCAAGAGACAATTTAATGCCAGCCTCAAATACTATTCCTCTAGGGCCTTAAAACATTTATCAGCATTTAACACAGAGCAGCAACAACAACAACATATTTGCTATTGTGGCAGTTGTGAGTTTCAATCATTAGGTGAGTAATCAAATGAACTGAACTGAGAATGGGCAAACCAAATAAACACCTATTATGCAGACAAGTACTGGATGAACTGCTGCTGCTGTCATTATTTGGAGATTAATGGAATTATTAACAATATTTTAGTAGGACAGGTCGTACCTCAACAAGTGAAATCAATAACAGCACCAAAATCACTGCTGAGTCTCATTTGTAGTGGAGGGCTAGCACACCTGACCTTGTTCCTCTCTAACAAGCATGCTGTCCTTAACAGAATACATAATGAAGGATAAAAACAGTATTTCTGATGGCCTTAGAGACTGCCTGACACATTGAAGCAGTTAAATTAAAGCCTCATCATGCAAATTCACAGATTGCTTAAAAAAGAAAACTATAAAAAATGCTGCTGGTTCTTTCATGCCATTACCACCAGCTCTCTACAAATGGTGAGGAGTGCATGTCCTGATCCAAAACTAGAGGATCTGAATTAAGGTGGGAATCTTGCTGTTCCTTTTGGCCTAGAAATCAAGTGAGAGAAATCAGGGCTATATTGTACTTATGTTACCTCTGAAGAGGTTGAGCTGTTCTGTGCATTAGAAAGGGGAAGTCAAGTTTTGCTTGTTCCTTGTGACTACCCAGTCAGATTCAAAAGGAATATAACTCTCCTGTAGAAATATAGGAGAAAATTGACACGAATAAGCTTCTTTTCTTGTTTGTTTTGTGGGGTTTTTTGGTTGGTTGGTTTTTGTTTGTTTCTCTTTTTGTTTTATTTTTTCCCCTCACTTTAAATTCCCTTGCAAGGTTACCTTAGTAATTTCAACCATAGTTTGCTAATGCCAAAGTAATTACCTTAGTAATGAATTTGAATCATTTTTTGTAGCAAAACTGCAACATGAGTCAGAATCAGGTTACAGATATAAGCAAATCTCTGTTTTCCTGGTGATCAACTTTGCAGTTTGACAACCTGTGTAGTGTGTTCTTTTAGTTTGGAGAGAAATGGAAATGTCAATAGAATAAAAAAATTGTGTCAAACCCAAAGTGAAATAGCTACAGTTTGGGGGCAAAATACAGGTAAAATTGTTATCTTGTTTGGCATCGACTTTACCAGAAGCAAAAGGATCTCCTGTCATTCTGAGGTTATTTAACCTTTCTGTTTAAACCTGTTTCTTCTAAATTAGATGATTTCTAAAACAAATCATGCTGTTTTGAAGAAAACTATTCCAAAACTTTATTTTACTACAGCTGAAGACAATGCTTTGAACATTTTGGAAAAAATTACCTGCTTTCTTGGTTTTTTTATGCTGTTACTTTCTGCATTTATTTGTGTTCAAGTGAATCAATTCCAGAAAGCCATCTCAATTTTACTTTTTTTAAAAAAAATTTAATCTGATTCTAAATTTCTAACCATTTTTTAAGGAAAAGAATCAACTTACTATCTTGGGGTTTTGGTTTGGTTTGGTTTTTTTTAATTACTAAATAGCTGGAAAGACTTAATGTCTCCATTTTGAGAAGAAAAGGCAATATGCAATTGATCTGGTGCTGACTGCCCTTTGCTTTTAACTTATAGGCACAACAGCTGGATGGATGAGCCAGGGAAGCTGGTCATATCCTTTGCTGCTATATAAACCAAAGAAGGATAGCTCTTTAGGAAATCAGTCCCAGTTCCCTCAACCTTGCCTCTTAGGACAGATAACCCTGACCTTTAATCATCATTGGGGTCCTTTGCTAGATCCTCTTTGCTATGTTCATGTCTCTCTTGTTCTGGGGAGCTCATGGGGAGCTCAGCAGTGGGCACAACAGTTCATGTGTGGCCTCAGCAGTGCTGAGCAGTGCTAAGCAGAGGTGAAGGATATTCTGCTTCAAACTGCTGGCCACACTCCTCCTAATGCAGCCCAGAATACCATTATCCTTCTTCACAGAAAGAGCTCATTGCTGCCTCATGTTTAACTTGGTATCCCCCTGCACCCCCAGGTCCTTTTCTGCCAAGCTGTTTTCCAGCTGGATGTCCTGTAACATATATTGGTGTGTGGGATTGTTCTTCCCCAGGTGCAGGACTTTGTATTTCTCCTTGAACTGTCTCACCTACCCTCTAATGCTGCTAGCATTAGATAAAATTAGGATCTAGCCAGCAATAAGCTGACAGTAGTAATTTGTTCACACTCTCATTCCTGTGGTATCACAATTTGTCCAGGAAGAAGGCCCTCTGTGAAAGACAGGACTCTGGAGGCAGCTAAGCACCTTGATGTAGAATGGAAGCAGGATATCAAAATGCAGGCACCAGTGAGATGGAGAGTTATCAATGGGAAGGAAGGACTTTCCTTACCACAGAGAACAGCTTGTCCTGTTGCTTACCAGCTGTTCCTCTGACAGTTCACCCTCTTGAGATTTGGAAAGAATACTGGAGAAATAATTATTCCTCAACAACACACCAGCAGATTATTCAGTGTCTCAAGGGACACTAAAATAGAAGCACATTGATTATGGTGCTTTTTTTCCCCAGAGGTGGTTGTTAGGGCAGGACAGGATTTCTTAGATGTTTTGGTGGTATGGAGTTATGGACATAGATTTAAATACATTAATGTTATCCCCTGTTGAGCACCTGCAAGCAGAACATCACTGGAGTACATGTTTTCAACTTTTATCTCAAGCTTGGTGCCTGTGAATGGGTGCTACTATTCTCACCTTTCACTGTAAAGTTGCTTTGGAGCACTTATGGGCTTGCATGTCCTGATGGTGTCCCTCTGAGTGGCTTCTACATCTAAGAGTTTATTGGAAGTGGATGTAAGAAAAATAAAACGTTTTGTTAGGACATTACATCATGCTGAAACACCAGCACAACAAGTGGCTTGGTGAGCTGATGAAGCTCAAAGGACAGACAAATGATCTCTGATTGGGGAACACTAAGAAAATAATATAGGGTATATCTTGCATACATGTAGAACCTAGTAAAAAAGATATTTATTTTAATGCAGCCATTTTTTGGACATGCTGCAGCTAAACAGGAAACACATTGCTCTTTGGCAGTGGAAATAAATTCAGTGCATAATTTTAGTTTTATCCTTATTTCTGAACTGCCTGACTTCTGCTGGTGAAATTGGTATGAAATCCAGGTCATAGATATGTCTAAATAAAAGGTGAGTTTCTGGCTTTATTTTATTTTTAACAGGCAGTTGCACAAGGAACTTTGAAGCCTCAGAAGCAATCTTGTTTTCTACCACGGATGTAAGTAGCAAACTTTAAGCCTCAGTCTGAATGCATTTTTCTTCATGATTCAGCATAGTGCAAAAAATACAACATTTTGAAGTCTTTTTTTTACTGAAGTAAATATAAAGAATTAGAATCTTTTTTTAGTTTTGCTTTGTTTTGTTTTCATTTACTGATTATTGAGCTTCTGTCTGGAGAGATACACAGCTGTCCAGATAAAGGCTTCAACTCTGGATTGCTTTCCAGGTATCACTGACTTATTAGAAGAGACCTCATTATTTGCCTAAACATGGTTTTTATTATACTTCAAATGACCTAAACCTATTTCTCTGGAGTGCAAGTCATCTATAGGTCTTATGTTTTAGCTGTTTGTGAATGTGGATACCTTAGGAAACTGAAGCTGTCCTAAACAAAACTGAATTAAACACAAACATCATAAAAACTCACAAAATTTCATCTGTCTTTCCACTATCAAGTATTTGGTAGGATTCACAGCAGAAGAGAATTTTAGGGTGACACTTGAAGTCAGGAGGTATTTAACAACCTAAGACTCAAGCACTATTGTAAGAAAGATCCCATACATATATTTGAAACAAGATAAATGCTAGTTTTTCAAGGCCAGTAGGTAAGTGTTCATGACAATTTGCCTTAAGGGTGCCTTGATGAGATGTTTCCTAAGGTTTACCTTTCAAAATTCAGTGAATTATTCATGAACACTACAGGTTGATTTCATCTGTATGAAAAATTCTTGACCTCTTTACTCACTTCTTTGCTACTGTCAGGCTCCTCAGGGCTCAACAACTGTTTTAATAAAATGTCATTCCAACTAGTGTGCGTCATGGAATATGAACTTTTCTGGAGTTAAGAAAGGAACCAATCACATTCTGATATTTCCAGTAGTATTGGATATTATATAAGTTAAAATAGAGCTGTCAGTACATAAGTATGAAAGGTCATCAATAATTTCACCACAATCTCAGAGCCAATTACTAAAGGAAAACAAAACACAAACACCTAAAGTTTAACATATGAGTAAATGTTCATTTCTCTTTCTTTCAGAAGTCAGAATGAATAAATTATAGGGAGAAAATTTTTATAAAAGGCTATAGCAAGACAAGCTAGTGCATTTTTTCCCATATAACACAGGTAGACAGAGCTGTCTCTTATTTCAGGAAAATTATCTCCCTTTAATGGCTGGTTTATGAACTGGGTAAACAATAAGGTGGCCAGAAAATACATGCTTTTGAATAGATGGCTGTGGTTTGCTGTTTGAACAGGACTTACTTGTCCTGATTCCTGAAGGTCACATCACAGTGTGAAGAAAAGAAAGGGAAAGAGAAGGATATTTAGGAAAAGTCTTATTTCAGCCTTAGCTTGCTAATATTCAGAATGTATGCTTGTGAGTTAGAAACCCCAACTGTCCCATTTCCTTTTTATCCTTCTTGCATTTACATCATTCTCACAAACTGTTGTCATTCTCAGTAAATAGAACTGGTAATTAAAGAGTGATACTCTAGTAACTGCAGAAACTTAAGCTTCCTCATTTGCATGAGAATGAAATACAGAAAATAGAAGTAATCACATTCTACACACTAGTGCAGGGATGGTGGTTGATTTATTCTTTTTTTTACTTACATAAACCAAATCAGATGGAGAAAAGAAAAAGGGTGAGAGCTTTAATTTTCTTCTATAATGGCTTAGCAAATTCAGATTCTGTTGGGGAAGTGATAAGGGTTTCCTGTATGGGTGCCCTGTTGTAAGAGAACATTTTCTGCACAGCCTGCTGACCCACTTCAACATGCTTCATATATAACTCAGAATTTCAACTTGAAAAATATTTACAGGGGGAAAAAAAACCCAGGCAGGAGTCACAGTGATGAGTTTTTTGACCAAGGAGAGTTGAAACACAGGAACTAAATTACTGTTCCATAAGAAAAGTTATTCTGGGGTGTGATCAACTAAAGAGTGCTTCGGATGAGGAATTTTAGAGAAATAAAGATGATAATCCTGCTTCTTCTCTGGGGCATTCTGCTAGAACTAAAATATTTCTATTGATAAGCTCTGGCACTTCCACCTTGTTTCTGTATTTAAATTTATAAGAATTAAGGAGCAACACTACATAACTTCTCAGTAACTGCTTGACTCAGGCAGTCAGTGTTAGAGCAGGGAACAGGAGGTGTAGGTTCAAAGCCAGTATACTTTAAGGAGTTTTCTTCCCTAAAAAAACCCTAAACTGAGGCATGTTTCCTGAACTCCAGTTCACAGACACACACCCCACACATCAAAACCCAACAACAAACATCCTCAAGTCTTTTAAATTTTAATAAAAAGATGGTTATAAAAACAAGCTGAATACAAAACTAATTGTGAATTCTGATCTTTGGTTTATTTCTTTTTGCTGTGGTTGTGATTATTACACATATTTTAATGGGAAAATGCTAAAATTAAGTAAAAATTGAAAAATATTGTTGCTCTGTATGTGTGTTTTAATAATGCTTTATTGCTAATACTAATACTTCAGTCCTGAAGTGTAGTGATTGCTTTACAGGAAACTAAAATAGGAAAGTCTGGAAAATATGAGTAATAAACATTCTTCATGAAGGCTCAGAGTTGACCTGTAAAGCAAATCTTGATGCCTCCTTCCTTCTGCACTCCACACAAACCATAACCTGATGGGAGAAGCTGGGTTGAAAGATTTATTTATATAGTGTGGTCACATAAACTGTTATCACAGGGGGAGGTAGTACAAGAAATAAATAACAAAGGAATATAGATGTCAGGACAAATCTCAGGACTTTACTGTAAGTCAGAGAAGCAGGTCATGAGGAAAAAGAAGCATGGTCAGTATGTGTGTATGGGAGAAAAAGGAAGAATTAAAAACAAAAATTAGAAAAATAATAAAAAATAAAATAAGGAAGATGGAAAAAAAATCAGGAAAAATTGAGAGAAAGATGCCTCATTTCAAAGACAAACATGACAACATGTTCCCTGTGTATAACTCCTAGTTATCAGGAACTAGGAGTACTTGAAAATTAAGCATATGTGTATGTGGTGGATCAAGATTTTGGTAAAAAGAGAGAATTTGCTGGAACAGTGGAATAAGAAAAAAATCAACAAAAGAGAAAAGAGCTGTGTGGAAAGGAAAAGACAGGAAAACCGTGGGCTTACACTAGCTGCCTAGCTACTGAACACCCTGAGGACTGCACAGTGTTGTTTCTGCTTTCTCTTTATGTTGCTTTCTGAGGTCATTCCTCACTTCTTTATGTTAACAGCTGCAGAGGTGAAGCCTTGAAGGTGTCAGTGGAGATATAAGGGAAGAAACAACATGCAGGCAGCGTCTGCATTGTTATTACAATGCACTGAGGAAGCAGCTGAGCAGGGCAGCTGACACACTTGGTCATGTTTTTCCAAGTTTTATCATTTTGTGACAAGAACTGGAACAAAATCCATCACATCTAGGGGCAAAATGGCTTACTTCATGACAAGCTGTTTTGCTGTACTGTAAGTAAACCCAGGTCTGGGAGAGAAAACAAGGAGAGATCTCTCTTTGAGCTTATCATTTCCAAAAAGACATTAACAACAATTACCCAGAAAAAAATCACACCTTAAACCTCTGTGTGTGGTGCTCTGATAACAAGATGAATTACATCAGGCATAATTATCTTAATATATAAATTTTATAAATACAAAAGCATTCAGAGCTACACTCTATAACAAAAATTATACTTTCCATTTTGTGAAATTACCTAAGAATGAATCCTGTCTCTGCCCTCTGCTTGCACAGAGCTATGCAAATCCATCTGTCCAGGGTATCATGACCTTAGTGCTTACCAGTCTTTGCTACCCCTTTTATTTAAAGAAGGGAGATTGCTTCATGTGGAAGATTCCCATTATGCCTGCAATGACTCCTGATGACAAGTGTTCTTCACCCAAATTAGGAATGTGTACAAGTTGTCTATGCTTAAAAATAAATATCATTTAACCTGGACACACAGCCACTGTGACCCCCAGTTAAGTGATTTACTAAACAAAACATTGGAGACTTGTTTTGTTCTTAAGATTGAAAAAATTATTCAGCCCAAGTGAGTAGTCTTGTGAATAAGTTAATATTCTGTCAGGTCACAGACTATTTACATCATGGCTGAGGCTAAACCCAGCTGAAGAAGGAGTGGTCAAAAATCAGTCTTTGATAAAGGTTGTAAAAGTCAGAAGCTTAGGAATTGTACACACAACTATTCAGGAAGTACACAAAAGAACTTTTCTGAATAAAGCTCACATAAATCAGCACAGGATTATATGCTACTGTCAGTTCTTGGAAAAAAACAGAGAACATATTTTATGAACTAACTGTGCCTTGGCTCAAACAAGAACAAGTCCTTTCAAAAGATGGAAATAGAGTCATATACAATATGCATATGTAAAAGCAGTACAGGGCTATCAGCTACTGCATGACAATGTTTCTGTGATGCTGTCTATCGTGGATATCACATTTCAAGGGCAGGGATGAACATGAAGAAATGACAATTCCCTCAGTCACCAACACAAATTAAACCCAAGATGGAAATAATGATACTATACTGATCAGTTGTAATTAGGATATTATGATATCATTACAGCTGTTTGAATCTTTTCTTAAAAAATGAATTTTCAAGTCTCCATACTACTAGCACTTTTATACCAGGAGATAAAAGGAAATTCAGATTCTGAAAAAGATGGAGTAAAAAAAAAACCCCAAAAAAGTAGCTTCTTCAGTACTTTTTTTATCTCAACGTTTTCCACTTGTTTTCTGATATATTTTCCTAGATTCAGACACAACTACTCCTTTACCATGTAAAACTTGCTCAGAAATCACTTAGGTTTTTTATGATGGCTGTGTGGGAAAGAAAAATAATTCTTCCCTGAAAAAACAAAACAAAAAATTGCTTATATAGGATTGAATGAGTTAGATAAATTTTGTAATTGTTTGAGTAAAGGAAGTGCAAGTTACTACTTTGGCTTTGGGAATGAATAAGGTAGATTTACAGTATGAAAAGAAAGGTCTTTTGGGATCTGACACCTTCCCACTTGAAGCTTGGATTATTTCACCTTGCTGGATTTCATGAAGCTTCATATATTCTCCTGTGAGAAGGTGAAAGAACTAGAGAAGGATAAATAGTTTTATCATTTATTTAAGCTGAAGGTTGTCCCCATGAGGTGCTAATATTATTCACTTGTCATTGTCAATCAATTTATGATGCAAGAGGGAAAGCTGTGGGTGTGGGCTTTTAAATCATTGAGTATTATATGTCTGGGAGCAGCTTTGGTTCTATAGCAAAGTATTGTAACCTCTTCAGTTGACAGCACTAGCTATAGAAAGAAATGTGAAATCCTCTTTCAAGCCTGTCTCCTTTAATTATAATCTTCTGAAGCCTTTGCAGAAAATAGTTCTCTTTTCTTTCATAGTAAATCATTGAGTGTAAGAAAGCTGTGTTACCTTTCCAATGCCCAAGACAAATAAACCCCTTGGTCTCCCTTCAGAAACTTTGCTTCTTAACAGAAACATTTTCAAATAAAGTGTATGTTTCAGTTACATACATTGCTGTAGACTGTCATTGTCAAGTGGAAGAGGTGGGGGGGAATACAGCCCCTACACAGCCCAAGAGATTGATTGTTAAGAAATCAATAACAGTAATGCTGCATTTTTGCGTCATTATGTTTTGCTTTGACTTGCTTCACCACTTTTCCATAACAGTTCCAAGACTTTCTGGTCAACAGCCTAAGAGCAGTTTACTGAATTTTTGTCATAAGCTATTCCTTAAAAACATAAAAATGTAAAAGTACTGTTTCAAATCAAGAGTCCATGGTGACCAACTTCTTGTTTCCGGTGGAGCACAAGCAGATCCAGAGAAGAGAAAGAGCAGGGAGTATTTTCTTAGCATATGTCTATTTTCTGCTCAGACATTTCTTGTGCTTAAAGGAGAATACCTACCTTTAGAAAATTTCTCCTCCTTAGCCTCCTTCACTGTCCTGACTAACCCTAGGAGATGCGACTGCTTTACTTTGGTTGTGCTTAAACTCATGCTTAATGATGAGAAGATGATTAATAAAGTGGTTTGCATGAATGTACTTCTGGAGTTCTTCCACCCCCAGGAAGAATTTCATAGAGCTTTGCCAGCCATGACTGTGATGGATGTTGGATTTCTCTTGAACTGGGAACAAGAGTGAATTTTCCTTTCTAGGGATGATTGCCCAAATGTAACCTTTCACCTCTGCTGGACAGAGTGCAGGGTGGATTTCTGCAAGTACAGATATTGTTGCATGAGTTGAAGGATAGGGCTTTGTGTTTGGTTGTGTGTGTTTTTTTCTTCCTTTCTCTTCTCTATAAGCAGTAAGCACAAGGGAGCCATAGCACATAGCCAAGACATCTACCACCAATGACTGGAAAAATAATAAACTTTCCTCATTTTCTTTATAGAATCATGTTTCCATTTGATACAGATTGACTGAAACATTTTTCAGTTAATTGTGATCATTGAGAAGACAGAATTTAAATTTAAAAAAATCTTACATATTGGGATAAAATTGTGACCTTTTAAACCTTATGAAGCTTTTAACAGCTGCAACAATGTATATACATATACGTCAGAGAAACAGATTTTCTAGGCAAGTGGTCAGAATACACTGAAGATTCAAGTCTGTGAATGCTTAATCCTTTATTAAAATATTAAGAATTCTAATAAAAGAGATCAACTGAGTTTATATAAATAAAAAAGTGCCAACAAATTCAAAGGCAAAGTTATTCCTATGCTTTGTTTTGGATTGTCTCAACTAGATCTTTCCAAAGGAAAACTCAAACACTGGTGAGCTTTGGCTTCCTCCCCTTCCAAAGTCTTCCCAGCTCACCTGTCAGGTTTTGTATTCACAAGCATCCTCAAATGCAAGTACATGCAGCACACAGCTTCAAATAGCTCTATAAAAATACTGGTGTGGTGATCTGCAGTCAACCCATAGCATCATTGTAGAGGTTTTCAGTTAAAAACCAAAAAAAACAAACACAAAACCCCCCAAACAACAAAACAACACACCTAAAATGTAACATTTTTATCTTTGGAGCTAATGAGGCCAAGAGGAGACAGAAGGTCAAGGGCTATACTGTGCAGATGTACTTAGTTTGCTCTGAAGAGAAATAACCCTGAGCAATGTGAACTTGAGGCCATGTCATTGGTCCTCAGAACCAGGGATCATTCTCTATCTCCAATTTTGTTTAGTAATAAACATTCAACAGAAGTTGTTCACAAGGTAAGGATGTCTGGGAAAGTCACAGGAGCAGTCTGAATCCTACTTTGTCTTGTACATGCTATAAGCACCATCAGTAATGGTCCACAGGCTCTGACAAATAATCTTCTAAGGCATAGTGGTGGGAACACTAAGAATGGAGCTAAATAGACATTGTTGTGAGATAAGAGACAAGTTAAAGAAGCAGAGGACATTGTAGAAGGCCTGTGCTGCAGGAAATGGCTAGAAGTTTGTAGTTCATCCATGTGCTAGAAAAGAAATGTAATGAAAAGCTAGAGCACTGTCATGAGATTCAGGGAATGTCAGTTTTGTGCATGGTTCTGCTACCATATGATCTTCATCAAACCAGGGGTTTTTGTCTCTGTTTCTCTTCTCAATTTCTACTCTTGATTGTCACTTTTTATTTATATTGAAAGTTTTTAATTAAGGATGGGGATCACTACTTGGACTGTGTTTTTATAATATTTAGTGTTCTTGCTCCAGGTCAGGTTTCAGGCTTCCAGGCATTCTTGTGTATGTATAAATTATATATAGAGGTACACTGATAACATGAATAGAAGCATTTGGTATCTAAAGAGCCTCCAGTTTAAGTTCATAAGTGTGTTTGGCTAGAATAGGGTTAATTTTTCACAAGGAGCTTGTGGAAGGTCCATACCTGGATAACCAACTGAACCAACCAGTGGGGCATTTAATATCATACTGACATCATGCTCCCTGTATAAAGGGAGGGGTGGGTCAGGCAAGTGTGTGGGCTTTTGCTTGCCATAGGGTCAGGTGTTTGGTGAGAGCTGTGATTTATGTAACTCATTTTACATATTACTTCATTAGTATTCTTGTTATTCCTGTTGCTTTTTCTCTCTTTGCATTGTCTTATTAAACTCTCCTTATCTCAACCCACAGTGTTTTACATCTTTCTCCCAATTTTTCTTCCCATCACACCAGGGCAGGCTGTGAGGGGTGGTGAGTGAGTGGCTAAATAGAGCTCAGCTGCTAGCTAGGGTTAAACGAGGGCAGTATGATAAGAACCACCCAGCTATATCACTCTAACAGGTTGCTTTATAATCTGAATTAGTTGACAAGCTTCTCTCTGTAGTTGATACCTGAGGGGAAAGCCTCCTACATAAAAGTTGCCAGCCACCTGTATCACACACCTATTTTTAGACCAAATAAATTGCCTTCAAGAACTCTGTTTCTCTGTAACTCTGATGGAAGGATTTTAATCAAGTGGTGTGTCCAAAAGCCTGTTTTGGAACTTCTACAGTGAAGGAAAAAGAATTTCACCCTACACCTGGTATTAATTTGGTATGTTTATAGTATTTTCATTATTTTATTGCTATTAAGTGAAATAGTCTGATTCATGGTTCTTGATGTGATATGCTGGTTTGAGCTACACATTTCAATATAGCCATCCAGGCTGTTTCCTCTCTTGGCAGAGGATATTTTTCCTTGCTGGCAGCTGCATGGATAAGACTTTCCAGAAGTTAGCATTTCCATAAATTTATTGGATACTGTCTTTTACTTTGGCTTTTGTTTCTCAGATAGACACTTCCAACACCCTATTTTGTTTTAAAACTAACAAGCTATCACACTTCCAGTCTAAAGTGGTTTTGGATTTGGTTTTTTTTTTTTTTTTTGAGGGTAACCATGTGATTGATAAAGGCTGAGTGTTCTGGGGGAGAAAAAGTGATCAAGTAATCTTGTATTTTTCTGTACATTCGTGCTTGTGTTGTAAAGCTACTACTTCAAAACACAGAGATGGGACATCCTGTAAATATGTTTTAAATTTGTAGATCTCCATTTTTTGCATCATCCAAAACCATGTAGATAGATAGATTTTTCTTCTTCTATACTGGTTTCAGAATTCACTGTTCTTTCTGCAATGTTGTGGGGTTTAAAAGCTTATTACTTACTGGAGTGTAAGTACATAGTCATTGTTACCTGCAGCAGTTTGTATTTTGCATGCCAAAACTATGAAAGACCTCCTAATGCTTTAGTGGTCCAATGCTGAGGTGCACAAATTAGGGGTACAGAAAGCCTCACCCAGAATATCCCAGGTCTGTAATATTAATGCAGCAGAAGGACCAGCAACATAAGCTTAGTAGCTTGAGAGTGGCTTTTAAAGTGGTGTTGGATATGTTTAAAATCTTGACCAGAGATGCAGAGCCACAACAAGGTTGAGACAAGAGCATACCCACGTTTTTAGGGTACTACTACACACTGCCCTGGAAGGAAGGTGCATGACTATGGTTGTCATAGTATCCAGCAAGAGGTCAGGAAATCCACAGGTGATGGGTAGATGTAGCAGTACACATCTTATAACCACAGGTCTCACTAAGAAGACTTATCTGAACTATCTAGAAATTAGCCAGGTTAGGTACTAATAGCAGTGATGTGCAGAGAACCTAGACCTTAACACATGCTGCACAACCTTGCTGGGACCTCAGGGAAGCATCTGAACAGCCAGTCTGCACTCTGTTGTCAGAACAATGTTGCCAACATTGATGAGCTTAAAGCCAGGCTGGGAACATTCTTCTGCTCTGCTGTTGCACCTCTGTGAGCTGCATTCACATGTCCCCCAGACCCTATGGTGCCATCAAGTCTCTGTGCAGTGACAGAGCACAGGTTCCACTTCATTTCATTTCCTTCCTCTCTCCCTTAGCAACGTGCAGAAAAGCAGCTGGTGGGAGAGTTGGTTATGCTGCTTGACACCAGCTGAGAGCTCCCTTATGCCACTGAGAATTATAGACCTTTCATGAGGTCTCTGAGCAGTGTAAAGTGGCAGGAAGAAAAAGAGGGATTCTGGCATATGGCTGCATGCACTGCCTTCATGTGGAAAAGCTTGAACTGGAACAGCCACTGAACCCAAGACTGAGCAGGACAACCTCTCTGGGGTGTTGGAGATTATATGGTTATACAAGCTTGGGACAAAACACTGGAGAAGAGCCAGGCAGACTCTCACAGATAGGAAAAAAAGTAGTTAAAGCAAGGACTTTGCAGCTTTGACATGACTTTCTCCATCCTCTTCTGAGCAGCCATTTACTCCCCTGTTTCTGACCTTATCCTCTCAGTTTCACTCCATGCCATGCCTCTCCATCTGAGTTCCTCCTTCTCTACCTTCTTTTCCTCCTTTTCTAAGAAAGCATAGATTAGAGAACAGGAAGCTTATTACAGCATAAAAAAGTAAAAGTAGATGGAAAATGCTGAGGGGAAAGCTACCTGGGCAAATGAGCCTGTCAGGGTAACTTTCTCTCTTAATGCATGTACAGATGATAAGTTGGGTGGTATCTAGTTTCTTTATTCTAGACATATTTGCAAAGTCTTTTTAGAGACAGTTCACAGAAGACATACCATTGTTTTATGTGAAAAGCTCTAGGAATATTTCACCAAAACAACAATTTTTGCTCCCACCTTTTCTCTTCCTAACTCCTACAGTGATTGAGACTCTCTTACCACTTATCAAGTAGCTTAATTTACTGTAATTTAGTTCTGCATTGCTTTTGATGGCTTAATTACTTTCCAATTATTTTTGGCTGTGGGAGGAAGCCAGGTGAAGGCAGAAGAATGAGCTGTTATAAATTATTTGTAATCTAGTAAAGTTACAGTTTCACTCCAAAATCAAGGTCTTCTTTTGTTTGGCATTACATGGAGAATGATAATCCAAACAGACAAGGAGGAGGGAAAATTGTATTATTAGCAGCCCTGTTTGGACAGCAAAGGTGATTAAAGATGAATCAATTTACTGCCTATCAAAAAGTAAGTCCCTTTCAGAAATAACATTCCAGTCCATCCTGCCAGCCCCCAATATTCATACTCTGTTCTATTATTTTCTTATAAATAATGGGTCCTATGTTGCTGTTGAGCCTATTTCACTCATGAGTAACATGAACAACAAACAGACTGAGGAATCTTCTTACTGCAGCATCAAAAGTTAGCAGCCATGAGCAGGAGTATAACATTCTGAATTTCCAGTTCTTTTCCATACCCTAGTTTTTGTGGGTTTCTCATGTATACTTCTTAATTTTATTTTTTGTTGTTCCTCCTCCCCTTTCCATGTTAACTATGGGACTGAATTACTTAACCTCAAGCATCTAATGATGTTTGAAATTTTGTAGGTAAGCACATCCAGTCTGTGTCAGAGCAAGGATTTTCATTCCAGGTTACTTTCAATCATACCTGGTACTCCCAAGATTTCCATGGCAATTTAGAGTTTGCTTTCATTGGACAATTTTTCCCCACTTATCCTCCTCTTGTCCTCTCCATTCTCTAAAATTCCCCAGCAAAATTTTCTCCAGACTTCCATAAAATAAGCCCTAAAACTGTTACATCTATGAAATGTTTAAATTTTCATGAAGCAAAATTCAGTAGTAATATTTCATCTGGTAAAACACATTGATTAGCTGCAACGTTGTACAGTCGGTCATACACATAAATCCTAGCTTTGTCAGTGTATGAGCATGTGCATCTAGATCTAGAAAGATACACAGGATCATAGGATTGTCAGAGTTGGAAGGAACCTCAAAGATCATCTAATTCCAACCCCCTTGCCTGGCAGGGATACCATCCACTAGATCATGACATGCTTATGTGCACATTCATATAGAAGGTTTAAAATACAGATTGATCTGTGATGTTTTAGTCTGAAACAGCAAAGAAAATAGCCAACATAGGTTATGTTAGGCATTAGAGTTAGTGTGCACATACATACATTTATTGGCAAATAACATGATATTGTGGTGCTTGGCTCATTACCCTCCAAGAAAACAAAAAAGTGCATTTAAAAAAAAAATTGTCAAAGCCTCAGGCATCAGGCTCCAGGCCAATGATACAGATTGCAAGAAAAAAAAAAAAAGGATCTGCAGGCCAAGCATTGCTATATTTGCCAGCTTTGACATACTGGGTGACAGCATAACACACTTAGCCCTAATGTGACACATAACTTCGTTGTAATTAAAATCAAGTACATTTTGCACAAGGTGACATTTAGTTTTATTGACCACTGTGATGCTGGAAAAAAGATTCAGGAAGATGGCTTCAAATGTCTCAAGTGCTAAAGCAAACAGATGTAAAATATTTCCCACTTGAAAACCAGCTAGGTAATTGTCCTTTTCTTTTGTGATTTCTGTAGAAATCTCTCTCTGTCTGATGGCTGCAGTACACTAGTCAGAAAATTCTCTGTGCCATTATCAGTAAGCTTAAGGTTTTTGAAATGTCAACTATAAAGTACACCTATAACAGTGTGCTAGTGGTTTTATCCTTTTTCTTTTTTCTTTTTTTTTTTTCATAGGTAGCTGAATTTTGTGGGTATTCTATCAACTTTAACAGAGAAACAGAAAAATCTTTCTCCTACCTTCTGACACAATTACTCTGAGTCTATTAATTGAATTGAGCAAGAATGTGAACTGTTTTCTGGTTTGGGATTTATTTTTGTTTTCAATTTTTAGTGTAGATGGACTGTGTACACTGTGAGTTAGTTAGTATAGAAATGGAGACTGAGTAATTGTAGAATGTCCTGAGTATTACCAATTCTGCATTTGTGCAGCATTGGGAAGCTGCAGTCATATTTTAAGAAGTTTTCATAGAATCATAGAATGTCCTGAGTTGGAAGGGACCTATGAGGATTGTTTTGTCCAGCTCCTATCTATGCACAGGACAACCCCAAAAATTACATCGTGTGCCTGAGGATGTTAGACAAATGCTTCTTGAATTCTGTTAGGTTTGGCACTGTGACTACTTAGGGAGCTCTGCTACCCTCTAGGTAAAGACTCCTTTCCTAATATCCCACCTAAACCTACCCTGGCAGAGCTTCATGCTATTCCCTCAGGTCCTGTCACTGGTCAACAACAGAGAGAAGAGGTCAGTTCCTGCCCCTCCACTTCCCCTGTGAAGAAGTTATAGACTGTGATAAGGTCTCCTCCTCTTCTCCAGGCTGAACAAACTGAGTTACTTTAGCTGGTCCTCATATGGCTTCCCCTCTAGACCATTCATCATCTTTTTGGCCTTCTTCTGGATGCTCTCCAGCAGCTTAATATCCCTCCTATATTGTGGCACCCAAAAACTGCATGTGATACTAGAGGTGGGGCTGCACCAGTGCAGAGCAGACTGAGACTATCACCTCCCCTGACCAACTAGCAATGCAATGCTGAATGCACCCCAGGGCACAGTGTATCACCACTGAGACAAAGAACTCATTCAAAAAAATAATCTTTGCCATTATGTTTACATAGGGAATGAATTTTAATGGAAAGAAAACTGGAATGGATCTTGAATATGGACCACAGTATCTTGACTGGTGGCTATAGCTGTAAAATGGCTCCAAAGCAAAGCCCATGTGGATGGTTAAATGAGAATCATTGCAGATGAGTGATGCTGGATGCTTGCAGGAAGTGTATTGGTGCAATCCTGAAATCTGGCAACAGAAAAACAACAGTAACCAGAAATAATGAAGCATTTGGTACTGTTTAAAAGCAGAGAAATCATTAGAAATAAATTCCTTATGGTAAGAGTGGTGAGACAGTGGAACAGTTTGCCCAGAGAAGCTGTGAATACCCCATCCCTGGCAGTGTTCCAAACCAGGCTGGATGAGGCATTGAGCAACTTCATCTAGTGGAAGGTGTCCCTGCTCATGGAAGGGGGTTTGGGACTACATGATCTTTGAGGTTCCTTCCAACCCAAACCATTCTATGATTAGCAACCGAACAGAACATTTCAGAGTGTGGTGGGATTTTTTGTTTGTTTGTGTTTTGGGGGGTTTTTTGTTTATATAGTTGACATTACATTTGCTTTCCATGTTGAGCCCTATGTAAATACCAAGGGATGAAGTTACACCAATGTGAAAGTGTTCTTTGCCTAGCCTGGGAAAGGAGCTAAAAAACTTTGAGAGTTTTTTCTTAAGAGGATTTTGAACATGTCATTAACTGTGGGGTACTGTGAAAATCTTGGCAGCCTTGAACGAGTAAGTGAAAATTAAGAGCCCAACTCATTCTACATTTAGACATTAACTGAAGTGTTAAAGTTATGAGTCTGGCTGTTTCAAATTGTCTCACATCATCAGAGAGAGAAGTTTACCTCCAGAGAGGTCTGAGATCAAAATCATTTTCGAAGCGTACTTCTCTTTGCATTTACTGTAAGCAAGGCCTAAGATAACCAACCAAGACAGCTCCTTAAAATGCTAATGTTGGATGAAATTAATCCATCTGTAAGGTTGGCTATCAAGTTAAGTTCTGGTATATTAAGGCTATGAGGATATCAGCAGTGCTCAATATGGTGGATTATGTGCTGAAGTCATTACAGAGGTTGAAGCTTTAACATCATGAGCAAAATAAGTGAAAGTGTCACTTGCTAGGGCATAACTTCAAATATAATTGAACTCCATGCATATTACAGACTGATACAATGAAGTTGTCCTCAATTTGAAAAGAATGAACCTATCTCAGTGGTAGGTAATGTGGTATTAACTGACCTAATAGGCTTTGGTCATTTTGTACCCTGAGGTTAAACCTTGTTGTGATCTGTGCTCGTTCACGTCCTACCTGTTTAGAGCACAGATAAAACTTGCAGATGATTTAATATAGACTAAATTTCTAAGTGTCTTTGGAAAGCTAGACATTGTTTTTTAATGCTTGCTAAAGTACTTCCAAGTTTTTTGTTTCTGTCTCTAAAACCCTTCCTTTACTATCTGCAATCATCATATTTAGGGAAATTTACTAGTATTTTGTTCATTCCCACCCTAGTGAGGAATTAACCAATAGAAGAAAAAAAAATAACATAGGAATAGAACTGTTTGTCTGAAAAACATTCATTTATCATTTCTGTGTTTTTTTCACTAGCATAGCTGTTTTAGTGTAAAAACTTAGAAATACACAGGGATAAGTATTAACTTTGAATCTAGGGATGACTTGGAGCAATTCCAGATTTCACCATGCCATTGCTGGCTCAACTGTGTCTCAACATGGACTATGATTTTCTCATTGCCCTTGCTTACCTTTTCCTCCCTTTCTCTTTGCCTGATGTCTCCTTGAGTTCTGCCTCTACAATCACTTACTGGACTGCCATGTGAAACATATCTGAGAGATAACCTGGGTTAAACATGAGTGTCATGGGGAGAAAGGAGTGCTGATAACACAGATCACAAACAAACCCAGTGGCGGTAGTAAGGAAGGAGAGAATGAGAGCATCCAGTGGGAATGAATAGTGATCCTGGGACATTTGGTGGACAGAGGACAAGCACTTCTGAAAAGTTATGAAAACTGGTACACTGAGAGACTGTGCTCTCTAGCCTACAGTGGGCTTTGGTCTTGACAAGAAGGTGACAGATTTTACTGTCAATATTCCAAATTTTTCCTATTGTTGAAAGATCAATGTGAGAGGATAAGTTCTTCAGGATCTTAAATGCCATTTCTGTTAAAAGCTGAGTAGCAGGTTGTTAAAGTTTCTAAGTGACTCACAAAGATAGATCCTGACTGAGATTTCCTCACAAGCTTTGAAAAGCCCCTCAAAGTATTTACTTATGCTTTCTCTTTTCTTTTTACTGTTGTGGTTTACCTGAATATCTCTGAAAATCTGGATTAGAGTTACATCACTTGTAGCTGAAAGTAGAATGTATCCTGTATGCAAATGGCACAAAATGTTTTCCTAATTCTGCAAAAAGTCAGAATTTGGAAGTGTGAGTTATTCTAGTAGCTTTCATGGGCAATAAGCAGGTGTTAGGGATAATGGTATTTCCCATTAGCTTGCTCATCCAAGTAAAGAAGGCAGGAAAAATCTAGGCTTTACTGTGAATCATGGCAGGCTCTTCCCAAGAAGAAAGTTAATTCCAGCCTAAAGCTGAGTAAAATTTAGAAGACCAATTCAACAGACATGGATTTGTGTATTGATTAGGATGGAGACAATAGCCAAACAAATCTACATGGCATATGCTACCCAATCCTAAGAAAAGCTGCAGTGAGGCAGAAGTTCAGATGGAGCAAGCTCAGCATAATATTTGAGGTAGTGATATTTATACTAACTTGTTTACGACTTACAGCACTGCAGAATTACCTAATCTCCATCTGCTTATCTCAGAAGCAGAAGAACAGAAATAGCAAAGTACCAGACATGCAAACCATTTTTAGTGGCATCCTTATGCCATTCTTGAAAAAGGAAGCATCAAAAGTGCAGAACACACATGTATCCTAGTGCTGTTACAGAGAAAACAAACACAAAGGCCTCCTTATGACACCCTAAAATTAGCTTAACAAAATGTTGAAGAGTTTAACTGGGTCCTTAATATAATTGCCCAAGCATTACATTTCACTACCAACTATGGACAGAGTTGCAAGAAACTCATAGGCAGAGAAGATAAAAGCTTATGCAGAATACCAGCATATATCAGTAGGGGAAGAAAGGCTGTTCAGGGAGCTACACCTTGTCAAAGGAAATTGGCATAGTTAAAATAAGTCAATATTGAGAAGGAAGTACATCTGATCTTGTTTTCCTAATTGACACTCCACTTTTAAGAATTAGGGAATGTTTTTCTACCTACATGAAGGTAATTAAGAGAGATGTACATTTCACTTGCATAAGGTTTCTTTGCACAGTGCTGTCAGAGTGATGGGACATAAACATAATACCAATCCCAATACCTAAAAGGGGCTTATGTTGGTCATTCTTGTATTAGGAAGACGAGATCATTGGTGAAGGAGTTAGCATTCCTCTATTTACTTTGCAAGCATTGCATTTTGGATCAAGTAAAAAAAAAAAATAAATAAAAATTTAAGCTCCCAAAAGGTTTGTGGTGAAATTTAGGTGGTTAAGCTGCAATCTTCTTTTATTAGCAGCTCTGCATTCATCTCCTACTAAAACCTGAAAACACATGAAACTCATTGCTGCACTGTGCTCCTGGGATTTCTATGACACATAAAATAGAGATGCTCCACAGAAGGACCTTAGATTTAATGAGATGGAGCAGCTGGATGTGCAGCATACACCTCAGTCTGAGGAGGCTGCAGAAGTGAGGGGTAGGACTCATCAATCTCACCTGTCTTCCAACACAGGCACCTACATTTGAACTAGTTATCCATGTTCCCATTAACATCAGTAGATATCTGATCAATTCAGTTAATGGACTTTAGGATGCAATTCCTCTGAAAAAAATGTAGGCATCTGTTTAAGATGAGATGAATCACACCCTAAATTCCATTGTCTATACTACTAGATGTTCCCTGACAGTAAAGATAACCTAAAGTGACTTGCTGAAGTGCACATTAGCACCCACAGTTATTTCAGATGAATCCTGTCATACAGGATGCCTCCTGAAGAACTCAGTGTTATAAATGTTCCAAAAATGTGCCTAACCAAGCCTGATAGGACTGAACAGGTCACCAAATGGTTGCTCCCTTCATTTTGTAAAGACAGAGACATAGAACCTTCCTCTAATTTTCTCTGCAATGTGTCAGAAGAAGAGATGACACTTGAGACAACCTGGGAGAAATTACACTATGTAGCTGTCTACAAACAAACTAGTCACATGAAAGAAGAAACACATTTTGTTCTAACTTCTCCAGGGAGAATTTTTCACCCTTGGAATAGGGCTGAATAATTTTTAAGGGTTTTAACACACATATGCAGCCACTCTTAGAAAATTAGGCCAGCATAATTTCCAATAGGTTAACTTGCATTAGAATGCCTATGCATATGACAAACAGGCTGACAATATTGCTAAGTAATTCCATAAAAGAGGAAGCTCTGAGATGGACTAATTCAAGGATCTGAAGTAGCACATCATGTCCAGCAAGCAGAGGGTCAAGCCCTTAGTTAAAATGCTTCAACACCTTGTGCCACACAGTGTGGCAGATTTAAGATACATTTGTGCTCCCATGACACTTGTACTCATCCATACCCAATATCTCCTGAGGCTTGTGTAAATTGCACTGCCTGATAACCTGGTAATGACTCAGAGTTCAGCTGAACATATTGAAAATCTGTGGTCACATTCCCTTCAGGCAATACAGTCTTATTGGATATGTAAAACAGAAAAATAATTTCATCTGTTTCATCTCTCCTTTCTTCCCCCCATGACCCTTTTTCTCCTTAATTCATGAAGTAGTAAGAGAAATTTGGAAGACATTATTTTTCTCAGCTGCCATATTCACACTCCTTTAATGTGTCTATATTTTGAATTCTAGATAGACTCATGAAATGAACCAATGACTTATATTCATTAAGGCTGAAATTAAAAAAAAAAATAATACATTAAAAAAAATAATGAAGCTGAACTATGGCTGGATGTACAGGGACATAAATATCACTCAGTATTTAACCAGAGCTCATGTTGTCTGGTGTAAAAATCCAATAAACCTCCCTCTTTAAAGGCAAGTTATTTACAGTGTTTTTCCTCCCCTAGGGGATACATTTACAAGCTCAATGCCAATAATTCTAGGCAGGAAACATTGTGACTACATCTGAAAATAATGTTCAGCAACAGATAAATTAGCTGTCCCTTTTGCTGGCAAATAACTCTGTTTGTGTTCCCATAGCTATTGTTTTAGTTAAAAAGAAATTTTTAACAGTTTATCAGGGATTAGATGAACACAGTGTCAAAGGGATGTTGAATCACTTTGCCTGGAAGGGATCTCTGGATGTTATATAGTTCAACCTACATCTCTAAGCGGGTCTAGTTTCAAAACTAAATCTACAGATACCCAAATATCAGCTTTGGGGGTTCTGAGCATCTTTGAAACACTTGTAACTTCATCAGGTCAAATTCCAGTTTTAAGGCTCATTTTCATATAATTATTTTTAGTTTGCTATCCAATCTTCACTAAAGGATTGAAAGAGATTATAGAGGTCACTGCTACTACGAGGTCTAGAACAATTTATAACTCTGGCTTAATTTCCAAGTGATTTTGAGTTTCCAGACTTGTTTCTGGAATGTATTTCTGATTTGTACTTAGCAAAATGAAAGTATTATGTCACAAGTGCTAAGCAACAACCTGTGAGTAAGAGCATGAAATCTAGAGTAAATATTGGTTGGAGTCAAGGGAACCTTCTTCTGTTGAATCTGAGTTTGATATCAACCTCAACATGCAAAGCTTAATGATTGATTAATGTGAAGTTGTTCCTGCTGATTGTCTTCAGAATCAGTCCCTTCCTGACCTAAAAAATAATATGACAAAAATGCCATGAGATCAAAATCCTTGTAAAGTTTCCATCACCAGTCCTGTCACCTCAGCTGGTGCCAGGCAGTTTCATTTTCAAGGTTATAATCTCTAGTTATTGGATACTAGCCCCACAGTTCACATACAGGAAATGGTGACATGCAGGATTTAAACTCATTAGGATATACAATAAAAAAATTAATATTAAAAATCACCAATGAAATTCAGGCTTTTTTTGTTTGAGATATATTGAGTGAGAACAGTTTTGGAGGTTTTTTTTCTCAGCCTTGCCACTTTCCTGGAAGTCAGGAATACTGAAGAAATCTACTTTTCTTTTCTTTTACAAAGACAATCCTTTTCAAGTATCATGCTTCCTTCTTTTTTCTAGTCTTTTTAATTTAGTTCCTCATGTTTACAGTGATGCCATATCTGCCAGACAGAATAGAAAGAAATTATTTAGAAATGTCAGAGAATTACCTACAAACATACAAAGGAGGCACCTGTTTTGTGTGACTACATAGTTAAAGTACCATCTAAAAATCCTTACTCACCTAAGAATACCTTGCTCACAGGACTAATCCTCTTGATTTATACAGTGTCTCTGCATGAGCAAGAAAGACACAGGAGAGGAGCTTTTGTAGGATCAGGTCCTCGAGTGACCCTGGTGATTGCTTTCTCCTTTGGCAGTAAACTCTGGTGAAAGTAAATTGTCCAATCTACAATTTGTCCCTCCAGTGTTCCACTGTTTACGGATCATTTACAACACTCATGTGAGCACCTTGCTAAAAGCGCTTTGAAATATCAAAATGGACATTATTTGTGTAATGAGCTTTGGGGTTTAATAGCTTCATTCAGGCGTAAGGAATTGCAGACTTTCCTGATAGGCATCTATTAAACAAAATGGTTTGCAACCTCTGCTTGAGGGGAGAAAAAACTTTGTGTTACTGGTCTGGTCTGAGATTAAATAGGGCTCGTGTCTGGGCAGGAGTTTTTTGTAGCAAGAAAAGCCAGCCCATTTTTTTCTACAACACTTTCATTAGGCTGATGACTGAAGTGGGAAATAATCCATGCTGCAGTCAAAAAGAAAAAAGGGTGAGGGAGAAATGTTTCAAGGAAAATGGGATCCTAACTTCTGAAAATATTCACTCAGGTTCAGTTTCCAACTTTATTAACTTTCTTAAAGTTGAAGGTGGGTGTTGAGGAGAACTTTCTGAAATCCCACCTTTTCCATCTTTTTATCAGTCAAAGAAATTCTAGTCTTAGGTCAGTTTTGCCACCAATAGCACTCACCAAGATAGGATGAGCAAAACTATCTCTTTCAGGTACAGCAAGCCATTTACTTGTCTTTATTATAAGTGCCTTCACTACATTTATTCTAGTTAACTAAATAGCTTGAAGGATCATTCATGAGTTCTGAATCTCCATTCTACCTATAGTGAAATTTTACCACATAAACTCTTAATACTGGCACTTGCAACCATACCTCAAGAGAGTATTGACTTGATTCAGTTCTCCACTCCAAGGTATCTACTGCAATTTGAGATGCTTTAGAGTACTATGCATGGATTCTACATTCCAGAAGGGCATAGGTTCTATATTACACTTTCCTGTCCCATGTCAAATTTTCTGAAAACTTAAGATTTCTCAGATGGTGCTAGACCCTTTTGTATAGAAAACTGAATGAAAAGTCATTAACTTAACCAACTGTAATGAAAATTTACAGCTTGGCTTACATCTTAAACTTATGAAGCTATTGTGATCTGATTTGCTCTGCTTTATTTTCCCTCAACACAGATGCCACTGCAAATGATAGAGGCCCTATGACATATCTACCTAGCTCCTTAACTCTCAAATATACATGACATTTCACATGGCTTTACATACCAATGTTTAGGCAATTGCCTATATTTATATTCTTGTGCAATAGGTATTTTGCTCTGAAGCTGAATTCTACCCTCAGTGACTGTGAATCAAAGAGTCTGTCCTGAAGCAGACACTAAAAAATCATTGCAGTGAACAGATATGCCTGCATCTGTACTAATAAATTAAAAATGTCTAGGTCAATGGCTTGGGTCAACTACCACTTTATTGAGTAATACCTGAGGACAGTCAGAAGTTAAAGATCATGGACTACTGCAACTAGGCACTTAGGACAGGGCCTTACTCTTTTGAGTAAAAGGACTCTTTTATAGTGTGGACATGAAAACTGCTGTGGTAAATGATCTCAGTGCCAGAGAATGTGTTTTGTTTCGGCTTAATTATCAGTTTGGATGATTTCTGTGTGAATAGTTCAGTGCAGTTTTGTTACAGTGAAAGTGATCTTACAGCTTGGTCTCTCTCTGCCACAGGATGGTCTCATTGCCTTTTTCTTCAGGCCCCTGAGTACCTTTCATTTTCATCTCCTCCTTCAAACCATTACTAGGGCTTGTTTGATCTCTCAGAGCAGCAGTTCAGAGAAAGCTCTACATTTTTTCTACTGTACTTATTTTATGGGTCACCTGAGGATTTCATGCCCCCAGGGATCACACTTATGGAAGTGCTTTCACAAAGGAAACAACTGGAGGGTGCACTGGGCCACAGAAGGGAAAAGGAAAAGCAATCTGGCTAGGAGACACTAAATCATATTTCCTTTATCTCTACTGTCACAGTGCAAGCTAGGGGTGCTGATACCCAAGAAGCCTGTGCTAATTTAAAAGTGGTGAGGCATTGATGAAGTGGCTGAAGCAGTATCCCCTCCTGCATCAGTGGTGGGAGCTTTCAGAGATGTGTTTTAGTCTTGCTGTACATTGAGCTAGATCATGTGTTGGCTGATAACTAACTAGCTGATGGGTTAGCCTTAGCCCCCTTCCCCAGCCACTATCTCGCTCTTCTCTCTGTCAGACATGACAGATCTTTTGTTCATTGAGGAAGGAATCGGTACTCAATTATTTACTGTGGGACACAAAATTCTAATAAAGGGAAAAAAACCTGACTTAATGAAAGGTGATATATCAATTGAAATGTTGTGTAGGCAATTCAAAT
This sequence comes from Galbula dea, assembly GCA_013399015.1. Taxonomy (NCBI): domain Eukaryota; kingdom Metazoa; phylum Chordata; class Aves; order Piciformes; family Galbulidae; genus Galbula; species Galbula dea. The sequence goes on along the minus strand of VWZX01004381.1, from coordinate 335,271 downwards.
TGCTGAACAATCTAACTTTATTCACATGTGGTGTACAGCTCCTGAAATCAACAGTATGACCATAAATAATATAAATATATATAAATATAT